>CM057844.1:31510605-31895605 GCA_030068075.1 Paguma larvata
GAAGAATTGGAGACAGCAATCGTTTCCTCAGGTGGAAACGAACTGGGGAAAAAACCCTCCCCAGGGTAGGTCCCAGAGCAGAGGACTTATGGATAAGAAGCAGGTTTAGGGGCCATACTACGTGATTTGCAATGACAAGATCTTTGTATCCTCGACCAGACTGGAACTTCTTAATTATATGTTTGTGATTAAACCCCTTAAACACTTCTGAATTTCATTTGCCTTAACCACAAAATGGAGACAAAATTCACTCACTGGGAGGATCAATTGTGATCAAGCAGGTTAAAAGGCTTTGCCAGCTGAAATGTGGGACCCGTGTCCAGAGCAGCCAAGGTTGGAGAAGAAGCTAATAGGAGCAGCTGTCCCTAGAGGTCAGGGAGGAAGACAAGGGGAGAGGGGACCATGACAGCAGCACGCAGGGGCCCCGAGCCTGCTCTGCCTGGTATGCCTGGCTGGTGTCAGGTTCTCCATCTGAGGCCAGCCTGGGCCCTCTGTTACGTGGCCTCATGCACATAACCCAGCCGTGCTGGGTTAACCCGATGATGTCAGCTGCCCCGTCGAAGTGCTGGTCTCCTCCGTCCCGGGTCCTGGCCGTCACCCAAAGCCGCATGACCTAGTGGGGATAAGACCTCCTAGTGTGGCCGTGGGGGTCCATCACTAGAGAGCAGTGACACATCCTTGGGCACATAGTGCAGGCTCAGTGCATGTTGACAACAGTGACGCACAAAATAATACGTTTACCAAATGAGCAAGGGCTTACACACCATCTGTTTCAGAGGTTGCCTTGCTCAACGCCATCCATTCATTTCTTCCAGGCATCCCCCGGGATGTGGAAGTGGCTTAGATTAATTTGTTAAACCCATCAAAATGGTATTTGTGAAAATGGGATTATGTGTTGCCGGCATAAATATTCATAGCTTCACGGCGGTGCCCAAGCACACACCGTTGCTTCTGCTCCCCCTCCACTCTGCCGGCACAGAACGTCACGTGACAACAAAATGGAGCCTGTGATTTGCCCGGCGCTGTGTTGGGACACCTCAGAGTGGGACTCTGCCAAGTAAGGGGTTTTCTCACAGACAGCGGTGCAGCTGCGACTGCCTTCCCTGCCGTCCTCGGAAGAGCTAACCCATGGCCTACTTCCCCTACCGTTTCCAAGCACACCGAGTGCTGGCTTTATCCATCAAGCCCGTGTCCTTTCTTCAGGAGAAAGAAATCGATAGAAATTGATTTGAAAATGTCAAACCTTATCAACTGCCAACTGTCATTCCAAGACAGATATTTTATGGATGGCATACATGTCTGATCTCACCAAGCCTCTTCTCCTGGCTCTGACAGTCTGTGGTGTCACCAGTCAACCCGCGGTTATTCTCTGGGGGCCTATTAGAAAGGGAGGTGGCAGAGCACAATGGCTAAAGGGGTAGGCCCGGGAGCCAGACTGCCTGCGTTTACATCCTGGCTCCTGGTGTAACTGCTGTACGACCTTGGGCGGGTTGTTTAACTTCTCTGAGCCTCAGTGATCTCATCTTGCACCTTAGGATAATGATAGGATATATAGCCCGGGCTGTGAGAATTGCATAATAACCCATGTAAACCACTTGTAAAATGTGGAGAATATTATAAGCACATGCTAAACGTTAACCAGTGTTTATTATTCACGTATGCCATTTTGGTAGGCATTGAGGGTCGTATTTAAGGGTGGTTGGAGGAGGCAGGGCGTTCACAAGGCAAACGGGGCAGCTGATAGATACATGGGAAGATTAGAGAGGCTGGGGTCCAAAGTCCTGTGTCTGAATCTCAGTTCTGCCACTCAGTAACTGCATGATTTTGAGCAATGTCCCTGGAACTCCATTTCACCTGTAGAATGGGGCTAAAATCACAGCGATTAAGTAGCAAGCTTATTACGTGTATTAGTGACAAAACCACTCTGAGACTAGAAATGCACGGCGCATGGGCTGGTAATTTTTTGATACCTATGAAAAGGTCTTTCTGTGATACTGAATGGTAAATGCTAAACACCAAATGTGTGGGACACAGAGACGTTCAATGTCAAGAGAGACTCTTTGGGCAGGGATTGTCCCTAAAGGGCCTGCCAGATAGGGTGGGGTTGAACTGGGCTTTGCAAGTGAGTGGGCTTCGGAAAGTCTAGGGAAGACTACCTGGCACACCCTGGGCCTAACTCACTGCAAACCCAGCTATCAGTGTTAGTAGAGGCCTTGATGCAGTAAAAGGGAATTCTGGCATGATTTTTTTTTTAATGTGAGAGAGAGAGACAGAGGTGCGAGTGGGGGAAGGGCAGAGAGAGAGGGAGACACAGAATCTGAAGCAGGTTCTAGTCTCCCAGCTGTCAACACAGAGCCTGACACAGGGCTTGAACCCACAAACTGTGAGACCACGGCCTGAGCCAAAGTTAGACGCTTAACCAACAAACCACCCAGGTGCCCCAACTTTTTTTTTTTTTTAACATGCTTTGGAAAGAATCTGGATTATTAAAGGCAGGTGTGTCACCTGATCTGGGGGTTAGTAACGACCTGGCTTCTGCAAGGAGTGTGGCTCAGAAGGGGCAGGAGCACAAGGCAGGGCTTATGCGGTTCTGGCTGGCTAGAAACGGCGATGGCTTGGGCTAGGATGCTAGCAGCGGCAGTGGAGAGCTGTGCACAGGAGCAAGGTCTGTTTGGAGGTAGAGCTGTCAGGACTTTTGCTGATTTATTCATCAGTTCATTAATTCAACTGTCCAAGGCTCTGGGGGATATAGTAGCACACAAAACGAGCAAAAATGTGCTTATATAGCTTAAGTACTGGCGGGAGGTGGAATGCGGGGGAAGGAGAAGGAGGGATGGTTTCCAGGTTCCTGCCTGAAGGGATGGTGTGCTGCTATTTGCTTTGTGAAGCGATTTTGAGGCCCTTAGTCACAAGCTTCTGGGGTGACTCGGCCCGCCTTGGCTACCCCAGTTTCTCTTCTCCTCTGAAATCTGTGGAGCCTCTTTTGGAGGTCTAGTGCATTCTATGTTCCACCAGCTGCATCCTAGTGTAGGGGGCAGTGGCACTAATGGGAGGGACTTTTCGGTGTCCGTGTTGTGCTTAAAGGCTACTCTTTGCAAACAGGGTCTCTCTACTCAGCCTGGGCGGCTCCATCTACACTGAAGGCTACATGGTGCTGGGGTTTAAGAAGCTTCTTTCTTTGTCTTCACAAGTTACAAGGTGCTGTTCACCGCCAGCTTACCTCCTTGCTTTTTTGCAGCCCTGGGAGGCCTTACATCCTGTCCTGCATTTAGTTGCATGTGGAAGCTTCCTAGTTGAAACTTTTTTTTCTTTAATGTTTATTTATCTACTTTGAGAGACAGAGAAAGAGAGAGAGAGAGAGAATATGAGTGGGTGGAGGAGCAGAGAATCCCAACTAGGCTCTGAGCTGTCAGCACAGAGCCTGACTCGGGGCTTGATCTCACAAACTGTGAGATCAAGAGTCACATGCCCAACCGACTAAGCTGCCCAGGCGCCCCATTTCTGACTGAATCTGATCTTCAGAAGGTCCCACCTGGACAGACGATGCTGCTTCCACGGCACTTCCTGTATGCATAATCAAAGCACGTCTACGTTTTACTCTCTGCCAGTGTCTTGCTGGCCGAGCAATGTTGGACACACTGAACTAACTGGGGATAAAATTCCAGAGAAAGGCAGAGCAGGAAGAAAGGTGAGGAGACAGGAAGTTTCAGGTGGAATTTGGGTCCTGCCCAGTGAGGACAATCCATCCAAAGTCCTTGCTTGGGATGCCCTTTGGGAGATGGCGAGTGCTTTTTGAGTCTCTCACACCAGCTGGCGCGCCACCTTCACCTCCCTGCTGGGAGTAGATGTGGAAGAAGCCTCTCACTTAGAATTAGGAATGATCCTAGTGAACATAATTTCAGCAATTACTGATGTTCAGTAATTATGCTAATGCTGATTCACAAAGGGCTGTTATTTTCTCAGCGTGTTCTGTGCACATTATCTCCTTACCTGACTAACAGTGTTTTCTCTCCGCAGTTACGGTATTGCTTGTCACGTTAAGTGATGTTTGCATCTTTGAGCTTGTCAAGACACTAGGATTAGAGCTGAAGTTCTGTTCCCACCCCCTTCACAAGATTTTCCGATGGGCTTCTTGATGACAAGGAAAAGGAAGGGGAAAAAGCAAAAAGAAAGCGGGGGTGGAGGGAGAACACACCCTCTCATTGACTAATGGGGAAACGACATTCAGAGGTGAAGTAAGTTGCATAGGGACACTGGGAGCTAAGATTCGTTGCCTTATCTTTCTGATTCCAGATATGACCTCTGGTGATTAGGGAAGTCAAGTGCCTGCCTGGTCTCCTTCTATAGAACACAACCACAGTGCTTCTTGTGGCTTGAAATGGTCAGATGCCATTTCTAGTCGTCGCTTTACATCATCAGAGCACTTAGAAAGCATCTAAGACAGTAACACTCAAAGTCTGGTCTCTGAACCGGCAGCATCGGCATCACCTGAGAATGTGTTAGAAAGGCAGATTCTTAGCTCCCTCTCAGACCTATTGAATCACAAGACATTCTGTGTTTTAACCCAACATTTATGTTTGAATAGGTAAGAAAAACCAAAAACCAGCAACAATAACAACAACTCAAACCCCAAACAGGTGATTCTGATGCATGCTGTAGTTTGAGAATTATCCTAGGGCCTTGATACTTGAAGTGTGGACCACAGGTCAGCAGCAACAGCTGGGAGCTGGTTACCAAGGCAACATCTTAGGTCACACCCAGACCTACTCAATCAGAGCCTGCATTTTAACAAGATGCACGTTAAAGTTTGAGTGTCACTGAGTCCAAATGCCCCCATTTACTATTGACAGGAGGCAAAAGCACGTGGTAGATGTCCCACGAATTGGTGACACAACTAGATTGCTCTCTTCCTCATTTTAATAGCTAACAATTACGGCATGCTTGCCAAAGTCATTGCTTTGGAGGTACTATTGCCCGTCTCACTGTTCATATGCTCTACAGAGGGGCTTACTCTGTGCTTGGCATGGGTCTCAATTTTCCCACTTGATTCTCACCTTTGAGGCAGGTATGGGAGAGAGCCTCTTCTTGAGAATGAGTTTCCAGCTGGATAATTGAAAAAGTCCACTAAGGCAGGAAATCATACAAAATAGAGAGACCTCAAACATTTGGTTTTTAACCCAAGCATGTAAATGTATGTACACGCACCAATCTTTTGATGTGGAGGTTCAGTGCCTTTTCCTTGAACACCAATCCTCCTCCTTTCTTACTTTAAATTTCTTTATCTTTTGTGCTATCTCATTTGGCTTTCTTTGAAGTGGTCAAGAATTTAAGGTATGCAGCAATCTGAGAGCAGAACCTTCTAGTAGCATTTATTTCTTCCCCAAACTCCTAATTCTGTAGAATTTTTAGAAAGTGATCTACCTTGTGCAAAGTATTCCAACTCAGTTTTTATAGACATGTTGACTCTTATATGATATTTAATTGAAATCTGTAATTATGGTATCAGGCCTACCTGGCATCAGCACGCTTGGAACCAACAGAAAGGTAAACAACCCAACTGTTAGAAGCACAAGTGCATGTGTGCTAGAGAGTAGCCTTCTGGCCCCGAATCTTGTAGGCCACGGCCTGGTCATCATGTCTTACAGAGGATGGAGAATGTCCGTTCAAAAGCAAACAGTGAAGCTCTCTCTCCATCCCACCCCCTCCGCAGCCCCTTTGTTATTACCTCCTTGTGGTTTAGGACGGTGAGGGATCTTCTCTAAGTCCTGTAGCTAGAGCTGCCATGCAGACCCAGACAGTCTGAGTGCAGGGCTAGCTAATCAGTCATTTTGTCTTAACAAACTACAAATACTTCCTCACATACAATTGTACATACTTTCCCAAATACACTCTGTACTCCCTTCCCCCACCTCCCCTGCTTCTGTACTTACTTTGGCAAGAGAACTTGGTGTTTCTGACAGATGAGCTGGTTGAAATGGATGCATTAATTGATTTAAATGTCCAAGTGTCAATATTTTCTGACAAAACATTGTCAGTGGACTGTCTCATGGCAGAGGGCCAGTGAGTGGAGAAAATAACTATAGGAGGGGGAATCAATTATACTGAAATTTTAGTTGAACCCCTTGGAAAGGTGTCTAAGAATAGCATGTATTCCTCTTGTCCTCCCCCCACTCCCCGACTCAGCCATGTCCCCACAGCACCCCATATATACTTTTTATTATGTAAAGTGTTAAACAGTTAGTGAAATACTGTCCCCGATGGTCCTGGCAATGCCCTATCTGGAAGATGGGGGTAACAATAGTACCGGTCTACTAGACACTACAGAGGGCTGTTATGGCTGCAGGGAGGTGTGAATGGGACATGCTTAGTATAATACCTGGCACTTGTAAATGCCCAGTAAGTGGTAGCTATTGTTGGCTGTTTTTCCAAACCCTCCTCCCCAGGGAAACGGTGAAAGGCATAATTAGATACAGCTAAAGGCAAACATTCTGTTCTAGCTCATTTGGCCTTCTTCTATAATCCTAGTTCAGTGCCTAGAACACAGTAGATGCTTGATAAATATTTGCGGAAAGTTGAATAAATGCATCTTGGGTCAGGGTTTTTCACTACTTTGCTTGTATATCTCAAGACGGTCATTGTAATGAGGGTTGTTTTTTTGTATCAAAGCCCTTTGTGGTTTCAAAGAATTCTCGGTCTCTCCATCTGCAGCTGCTTACAGTCTTCATATTTTCAAGTGCAGAGTTTTTGTGAACTGTGTTTTAAAGGGATCTTGTGTTCCTCTAATATTTGTAGCAAAATGCCTACAGACAATTGCTTGCAGAAAAGGCAAATGGCTCACGTGGTTTACTGATCTGTTTTGTTTCTTGCGTCTAAGCGCCCTGTGATCTGAGGCTACTAAGTCTCTTGGCTGTCCCCGAGTCCCACTGTGGTTTTAGAGCTCCTGGCTTATTTTGCAAAAACAGTAACTTCTAGATCTATCTGCAGCTGAAAAAGTCTCAGCCTGTCTGTGCAGGCATCTTCGTGCTATAGTAGAAGTAATGAAAGTATGGTGGGTGGGAAAGAGAAGGAAATCATGGAGGTAACAAAGCAGAAGCAGGTGCATTGGCAAAAGCAGTTCCAGGATGGATAAAAGAGGCGGAAGCAGAATACCTCAGTGCCTAGGAAGTATGCTCTTGTGTCTTGATGGCGTTTTGACCTGGGGCTGTCTGGAAGAGGACCCGGGTGTGTGGGGGATACCTGCAGCCTTCTTCTCTCAGGTGTTTGTGTCTAATGCCTGCTGAGTGCCCCCCCACCCCTCTTCCTTCTTCTTCCTCCTCCATCTTGTTCTTTTCCTGGGACGCTGTCACCTCAGCAGGGTCTGTGCCCTCTGGCTTCAGCCAGGTGAGTCCTGCCTGCAGGGACCTCTGGCAGATCAGAAGTAGGAACGGAGGAGAGAGTGTGGTCAGAGCATTTGTTTTCCTGTCGTACCTCCTACCTGAAGGTCAGTATTCCTCCCAAGGTGGCCCCTTTCTTGTGAGGCTCCTTCAAGCGCTCTAGCGTCCACTCTCTCGCTTCCTCTTCTGAGCCAAGAAAGAATAACAACCACACTGTTTTACTCATTCCAGGGTACTGCATATCCTTTGTAGTTTCCCTACAACCTCCCCACACCTATGGAAACAGTCCCTTCATTGGGACTATTGGGATAGTCCTCAGATTATCCCAGCATAAGTATGCCTACTGCTTCTTGTCGGAAGCCTCATTACCAGTCTCAAGTTGCTCTGCTTCTGCGGTAAGATGGTGGTTCCTGGGAGGTAGGAGTCACCAAGAGATAAAAATAGTACAGTTGGATGTGTCAGAGAGGCAAGAGAAAACAGTCATGGCTAATTTAAGCAGAATTGGTGGGACAGTAGGTAGTTCGTAGAAAGAATTTGGAAGGCTCAGAACCAGGCAGGCAGCTGGGCAGCAGGGACTGTAGGGATACTCTGGTTGGGTTCCTGCCGCCCTGGGTTCTCTTTTTTAAATTTTTAAAAAATGTTTATTTATTTTTGAGAGAGATAGGCCAAGTGTGAGCAGGGGAGGGGCAGAGAGAGAGGGAGACACAGAATTCGTAGCAGGCTGCAGGCTCTGAGCTGTCAGCACAGAGCCTGACACGGGGCTCGAACTCACGAGCTGTGAGATCATGACCTGAGCCGAAGTCGGATGCTTAACCGACTGAACCACCCGGGTGCCCCTGCCCTGGGTTCTTAATGAGACCCCTGCTGCTGTGAATGCATTCTCAACTGTACCTGCACCTTTGCAATCCCTCAGGGTTTAGAATCCCAGTGAGAGCATCGCTTGGCTGATACTAGGTCACATACAGCATTCTAGTTGTAGAAAGGGGAAAAAGAAGTTCAAGCTTCTCTTTTCTCCCAGCTTATTCCTGTTTCAGTCTAGAAATGTACAGCAGGCAGGGAGGTGGTCTGTGGTTGGCTTCTTCCCTTCTTCCATCCCTCACCCTGCATCTCTGGCTTCTCTAGGGCTGAAATTGGGGGAGAGAGAAGACATATGGTGCAGGAATTATCTTTCTTGGCTGGTGATATGGTGACCTGGTGTTACGACTGAGGGTGTCTGACTGTTGGGCTGACTTGGCAGATGCCCAAAGCTGAATCTGGCTCTCCTTGATCAGATCTTTCTTCTGGCCATCTGGAATTCCATCCTTTCTGTTGGGGACCCATCCCTCTCCAGGCATTCTTGGGAGAGATCCCAAATGACCCCAGTATAGCACGCCTCCAGGGGCTGCTTAAAACCTATTTTTTTTCTCAGCCTTTGTGGGAGGCCAGAGTGGTTTAATTTTAGCAGGTTCATATAGTTCCAGTTGTTGATATTAGAGACAAGTCACCTGCTTTAAAGGTGCAGGGTGGCTACAGAGCAAACTCTGAGAAACAACCAGAAGTTTGGCCCTTCTGGGTATTACTACGTAGTGTCTGAACTTGATTTCACAGACTACCCCAGAACCATCTGTCCAAGCTCTTAGACGTGAGCCAAGGAAGAGAGAGCCCAGAAGAAGAAAAAGATGTGCCTTCATGATAGGTTTTCCCCCATAAAGGATTCTTGAAAGATGAGCAGTTCATGCTAATTCTTACCTTTTCCTAGAAGAATGAAGCCTTCTCCTGACATCTCCTGATATTTAACACTTTTGAATTTCTATTTGGCTAAGACTCATTGTGCCTCAGTCTGGCTAAATTGACCATGTTTTATTTTATGATTGGTGAACCTTCCTCCTGTTTCAGAGGCCTAATTTGTCATTTTGAGAAACCAAGGTGTCTGTGCTGTGCAGAAGCCCACGTGCTTAAGGCTGTTCATCTCAAATCTTTTTCTCAGTAAGAAACCTGGGTAGATATGACCAGATGAACTCTGACAGCTTCTATCAAACCAGAACCACAGAGTTTGGGACTTGGCTCCAGCCTGCCTGGAAGGGAGAAGTTCCTAACCCACATGATGTTTTCATTTGTTTGTTTTCCCAGTGCTGTGAAGGGCAAGACACAGGGTTTGGTAGAAGAATGGAGATGATGAAGGCTTCACGTGATCCTTGCTATCATCTCCAAGAAACAGATTCAGATTTTCATCTCTCCCTGATGCTACATTTCAGGAGAGATTTCCAAGATGTCACAGGAGGATGAATATGTGACATACTTATTTTTATTATGCAAATATAACTTAGAGTCATGTTCAGTTTTGGAAACTTTGGGGACCTCTGCTAACTGGGCAGGATGTTTCATTTTCCGTCTAGTTATTCGGGATCACAGATTATGTGGATCTAAGTCAAAGAAATTCCTTGCCTTTAACCATAAGAGACTCTTAAATACTGAGAACAAACTGAGGGTTGATGGGGGGTGGGGTAGAGGGGAAAGTGGGTGATAGGCATTGAGGAGGGCACTTGTTGGGATGAGCAGTGGGCGTTGTATGGAAACCAGTTTTACAAATTATATTAAAAAAAAAACCAAACGACATTCCAATAAATTAAAAAAAAATTCCTTGCCTTTGAAACACAAGTTGTATCTCATTTCAAATCCTTATTATCTTTATCATCATCACAATTGTCATCAGCAGCTGTAGCCTCATAAATCTTAGATGCATCTTTTATTATTTTCTTTGGATTGACTTTTGGAGGTAAATGGACGTTTTTCTATATAGTTAGAGGTGATTTGATTTGTTTCATGAAATTTCTAGCCACAGATTGCATTCAATTTTGTACTGCCCCCTTCCTCTTTTTCTTGCTAATTTGTAAAAAGTCTTTAAATATTAAGGCTATCAACCCTTTTTCTGGCATTCACCTTGCAATTATTTTCCTCATTTGTCATTTGGTTTCCAATTTTCTTCATAGTGTTTCTTGACATACTGAAATATTACATTTTTGTATAGTTTAGATCAATCAGGTTTTACTGAGGGTTTCTTTCCTTTGGTTGCTTGCTTAGAACTCAAGCTTCTATAAATCTCTACACATATATTATTTAACACTTAAGTAGTTTCGTTTCCTACATCTAAAACTCTTGAATACATCTGGGATTTGTTTTGGTATGTGGATGGTACAGGTAATAGTAATTTTTTTTCCTTTGCAAATAGTTACATAATTTGAGCTTTTTCCTATTGATTTAAAATGCTGTCATTATCATATACTAAATATTTATGCTAAGGCTTTTTATTGTGTTCACTGATCTGTTTAATCTTGTACTCCACCCAAGTGGTTTTGTAATTGAAACTCTGTATGTTTTACCTTTTGGCAATTTCTCCTGTCCCCTATTCTTTCAGTATTTCCCCATTTTTAAAAAAAAATTTTTTTTTGGCTTCTTCCAGATGTTTATTCCAGCAGTTAAATTTTAGAGTAGTCCTTAGAAATTTATCAGTTGCTTGAAATTTATAATTGATTTGGGATCATTTATATTTTATATGGTTGAATCTTGCATCAGGAATATTGCATCATTCTCCCTTTTGTTGGGGAAGGATTCTTATTCTATGGCCTCGGTAAATTTTTGATGTTTTCTTCATTAAAGTCTTACATGTTGCTAATTAAATTTATTTTCAGCTATTTCATATTTTTGTTGTAATTATGAATGAGATTACTTCCTTTCTCTTTTCTAACTGGTTATGGCTTATACATGAGAAGATACTAATTTTTTGTTATTTAGTTTTGTAAATACCAAATGTAATGAACTATTTTATTCCGATAATTTAAAATTGATTCTTTTGGGTTTTCAAGTAGAAACAGGCATTATTTGCAACAGCTATAATTAATTTTGCAAAGTTTTCAATATTTTCTTTCTCTCACTCTATCCCCGCCTCCCACCTTGTTCTTTCTCTTTTTCCTTCCATAATCAGCACTTCTAGGATAATTTTAAGTAATAATAAGCATCTTTATTGTGTTTCTGAATAGAACTATGTCTCATATTTTTCACAGTTTTAATTTAAATAATATTTGATAATATTTCATTAGTTATTTTGCAACTATACTCATAAGTGAAGACCTGAGGTGCTCATTTTTTCCTCCATTTTTGGTATTCAGTTCTGCTAACTTGGAAAAATAGAGGAGGTGGTCTCTTACTTTGCTTTTTCTTTGCTCTGGAAGAGCTTATGATAATTACCTGCTATTTGAACATTTAAAAAAACTTACCTGTAAAACTGCTTGGGGTCTTCTCCTTTCATGGCGGTAATTCATTTTGACTGTACGATAGCTTTCCCTTTTCCAGAAATGATGCCAGGATACACAGGTGGGTTCCCAGGGGCTGCAAATGTTCTGTGGGAGCCTGCTCCCCTGGCCATAGCTGGTTGGGTCTTTTCTAGGATTTTTGATTTGGAAGTAGAAGAGGATGGGTGGTCCCCTTTTGATTGTGAGAGCCTTGAGATGAAGAATCTAGAATTATAGCTCAGCTGTATCCTTGACATATAAAGGACAGAATGAATCAAATACTCTGAGAAAAAAATATTAAAAATTGAGAGAGTACTGGTGACCCCATTATCTGGTTCTGGCTCTGACTCCTAGCTCTGAGGGCTGTCTCTCAATCTTACAGTTACATGAGATGCTCCATTATCCTTCCAATAAATCCCTTTGTGCCAAGATAAATTTGAATTAGATATCTGATACTTCTGATCATTAGAGTATAAGCTCTCTTTTTTCAGAAATAATTTTTACATGAATAATGGTTTTCTAGAATTTTCCAACTTCTGAAATACTTTTGTGGAAAATATAAGTTACCAAAATTTATTTTATTGAGGATTTCAAATTTATTAGCACAGGATTATAAACAGTACTTTCTTACGAGTAAAAAGGAATATGCCCATTGTCGTGAAAAATCCCATATATGTTTTCGGATTTTCGTTACTATCTTTTCTGGTATAAAACAATCATATATTAGAAACACTGAATTTCAAAGATTATATTATGAAAAAATTTGTTTCCATGTGACCAAAGAGGGTTAGAAGTTAGAGAATTTTAGGCTCACAATAAGTAATTTTTCTTATAGAAATGTCATAATAGAGGTTTACTTATTTTTGTTTCTGCAGGCATATTTTGTTATTGCAAACTAAAAATGAAAAATTGATTTATCAATACTGACAGAAACAAACCCAAATGTCTCCTTATTTGTCCTTACATTCACACAAGCTGGAGACTCCCATTCTCTTTGAGTCACATTTGAACTTGACCTTACACTTTTGCTTATAGCACAATTACAAGAGTCAGCAGCAAAATAAACACATACCTTCCTATTATAATATTCAGCCACTCAAACAAAAGACTGCCAGCCTTCCTATTTTCAGACTTCAGCTTGTCTAATTCTGAACCAATATCATCCCCATATGTGTATCTGTCAGCCTTTTATGCATAACCAACCACTTCAAAATGTAGTACCTTAAAAAAATCAGCATGATTTTGTGGTTGGCAATTTGGCCTGGGGATCACCTAAGGAGATTCTTCTGGTGTTAGGTGAATTGTCAGCTGCCAGGCCACCTGGGGACTGGTTAATCAAGGAGTGACCTTAGTTCAGATGGCTTATCTCTACTCCACATGTTCTACCATTTTCCAGAAGGCCAGCCTGGACTTGCCCACATAATGATGGCGGGGCTGTGAGAGAGTAAGTGGTAGTATGTAGGCTTCTGGAGGCCTATGCTTGGAATCACACAGGGTCACATTCTATTGCACAAGTAGACGCCATCTCTGGAGGGGAAGAGATGAAAAGTCACATTGCAAAGGTCAGGGCTATAGTGAGGGGTAGAGAATTCTGGACATTTTTCTAGTCTACCACATAATGCAAATTATGGTATTATATATTGGAATACAGACTGTGTCTCTATCAATCAACTGGTTACATCCTCTTTATGATGCAAAATGCACCCTGAAGGGTGTGTGGGTGTGTGTATAAAATTTCATTTCTAAATGATTACTTATCATTTGCATTTTTATTAATTTACATGTGCTGACCAGATAGTAGGCCTTCAAGAGATTTGTGTTGAACAAATTATTGCATGGTATCTCAGATTTTCTAGAGTTTCTATTTTATAGTTAAGGTTTGAATTTTAGGTTTAGTGAATATTTTATATTCCTTATTGTTTGAAAGTAAAACCTCGAATTATGTGAATTTTCCCTTGAAAATTGGCTAGTATTAGCCACATCCCCTAAAAATTTTTTTAAATGTATTTTTATTTCTAATTTTTATTTTTATAGTTTGATGATTTATTGGAAAGCAAACACCTAAGTATCTACCTTCCAGATCAAGAAATAGATCATCGCTGGCATTCCAGAAGTTGCCTTTGTACCTCAGTTCAGTTGTTACACCTCTTTCTCCGTAAAGGTGACTGCTACCCTGACTTTCATGTTAATTAATTCCTTGCTTTTCTTTAAATATCACCCTCTACTCATGTACATAAACAGTATAGTTCTTCTGTTTTTTGAACTTCATATAAATGGAATAGTAGTTTATTCTTGGCTGGCTTGTTTGGTTTCATATTATCTTTGTGAGATTCACTTTATGATGTGTAACTGTGGTTCACTCATTTAATTGCTGTTTATTTCATTATATGAATATACTGCAATTTGTGTGTTTATTCTAGTACATAACATACCACCATTTATTCATCTGACTACCTACGGGTTGTCTTGGTTAATGGGTCTCTCCAGCTTTGGGGTTAATGAGTCGATAATGGATAAATCGTGAAATGAGGTTAAATGGTTTGTTTCCAGTTTTTGCCTCTTACGAATAATGCTGTTATAAACATTCTTGTGTACGTTTCTTGATGTATGTGAACATGCATTGCTAGGAGTGAAACTGCTGGGTAAAGGGAGTTTGAGTGTCTGGAATGCCTTGAATGTCTTGAACTGTTTCAGAGGGACCATACCCATACGTATGTTTTCCCCCATGGTGTAGGAGGATTTTCGGTGTATCCATCCTTGCCAACACCTTGTTTTGGTATGGTCATAATTTTGATTTCTAGTCATTCTGGTGAGTGCGTAGTGGTATCTTGTTCTAGTTTTAATCTGCATTTCTCTGATGACTAGTAAGATGGAGATAGTTATCTTTTTAGGGGGGGGGCCCATTTGGATTGTCTCTTTTGGAAAGTACTTTTTCAAGTCTTCTGCCCATTTTTTAATTGGGTTGACTTATTGATTTAAAGGAGTTCTTTAAATATTCTGGGTATGAGTTCTTTGTTGGTTTTACTTTGCTGTAACTTCTCTGGACTTCTCTTTTCATGATCTTAATATTTTTTGATAAGGACAATTCTTTATTACAACATAGTGCAACTTACTACCCTTTGTTTTATTTGGGTCACAATTTATGTATGGTTTCAGAAAACTTTTTCTACTGTGAGACTCTCTATGGCATTCTACTTTTTACTTTTACTACCTTTTTCTCTTAACTTTCTTATTTTCTTCCTTGCACTTAATTTTTTTTTTCAGGTTTCATTTGCTCTTCTTTGCTCAAATTTTTGAGATTGAATCCTTTGCTCATTGATTTTGTGCCAGTGTTTTTTCCCCGTTAATATATGCATGACTTTAGTGATAGCCCTCAAATTTTGGTATATTTTCATTATGATTTAAATAAAAATATTTTCCTATTTTCTTGGTGATTTTTTTCTATGACTCATGGGTTGTTTAAAAGCATATTTCTATTTTTAAATTTCTAAACATATGGGAATTTCTTGTTATTATTTGTTCCTGATTTTCAGCTTAATTTTACTGTAGATGGAGACCTTACTTTGCATGATTTAAACCCTTTCAAATTTGCTGACTCTTGCCTTGATCCAGGATGTGGTCAGTCCTTGTAATCAGTGCTCTGTGTGTCCTTGAATTCTTCCAGGAAAATAGAGGCTAAGACACGACAGTGGAGTTTTCATTGGGAAGCCTAGATGTTATCGGTATATGACAATCTTTACTATCCTGTTTAATATGTTTTTGTGCCTTGAAATTACTTTATCTGATGTGAATGTTGTACTTAAATGCTTTGCATTTGCCTAATACACACTTGCCCTTTTTATGTTTAATATGAAAAGACAGTTCCATTTGTGTCTTTTGGAAACTATAATTGGATTTTGTCTTTGACTTAATTTGGGAATTTTTGTCTTTTAATAGTGGAATTTAACATATTGACATTTCCTGTTCAAGCTGTTTTGTATTATATCTTTAAGTTTGTTTTATACCTTTAAATTTTATGCCTCAATGTTGTTTGTATTATATTTTTTAGTGCAGAACTCTATTTACATTTTTAAATGTTATTTTGGAAGATGTATGTTAATTAGAGTAGTGGTTTTTGTTATTTAAAAAAATTTTTAATGTTTATTTTTGAAAGAGAGAGAGAGAGGCCAGGGGAGGGGAGGGGTGGAGGGAGGGGGAGACACAGAATCCGAAGCAGGTTCCAGGCTCTGAGCCCAACATGGGGCTCAAACCTGTAAACTGCAAGAATACAATCTGAGCTGAAGTCAGAGGCTTAGCCGAATGAACCACACAGGCACCCCCAAGTTTTCAAACGTTGTCTTTAACTGATGGTTTTCTGTTTTTTAGAACTAAACATGAAAATGTATTTTTGAGTGTTTTCTACTTAATACACAGCATAAGCGTATTTTCTCTTACCCTTGACTTTTTTGAGGGGGTTTATTAACATGATCTAGGGTCTCGTATCAGGCTGTTCATATTTAGTAAAAATTTTTGACATTTACATTGTTTTATAAACAGATTTGCAAGTATCATTTAGACATTTATCCTTTTTAACTGGTTGCAAAACTCACCATTGTCCTTTTTATGCTTTGATTTCTCCAAAATTGAGTTGTTCAGACTATGTCTTGACCAGTTAGTGTTCATCTCAAGTTGCTTTTCTTTTTAATGTTTATTTAGTTTTGAGAGAGAGAGAGAGAGAGACAGACAGACAGACAGAGACAGAGAGACAGAGGGCAAGCAGGAGAGGGGCAGAGAGAGAGGAAGACATGAAATCCAAGGCAGGCTCCAGGCTTGGAGCTGTCAGCAGAGCCTGACAGGGCTTGAACTCATGAACCACGAGATCATGACCTGAGCCAAAGTTGGACACTTAACTGACTGAGCCACCCAGGGGTCCTTCAAGTTGCTTTTTAATGCCAGAAGGATACATGGCGGCACATTTTCTCAGTGTTTGGTTGGGAATGTTTTCCTATTGCCTCTATTCTAAAAAAAAGACCGCTTTCTTGGATCTAAAGTTCCTGGGTCACAAAATTTTCCAGTTATTCTCTTTCAACTGACAAATGTAGATATCCTTGTAATGTTCCTACAGATTATTTCTCTAGTTTGCGAAAGCACTCTGCACTTCTTTCTTACTGTTGCTTCTGTCCTTTCTTACTGTTGCTTCTGATAACAGAAATAAGTTATCTGTATGTTGGATTGCCATTTTCCGCCCTCCATTTCTATGATCTTCTTTCTTGCAGTTTTTGTCATTTTTTCGACCTATGTCCTAGTATTTTTTTTAATCTGCATTATTGAATTTTTTTATTAGAAATTTTGTCTTTTTTCTGCCATGAATTAAAATTTTATTGCAGTGTTTACTATTTCCTTACTCAGACTTGTAACATTTTTGCCTGCCTGTGTCAGGAAAAAGTTCCACTGTTGAAAATGAGCCAGGAGTAGGGTGTCTCCTACAATGTTTTCAGAGTCTCATGCACTCTGTCCCCAGATGGACCATTCTTTGGTGGGAGAGAGAATTCCAAACTCTGTGCCTTCAGTTTGCTTGTGTCTGCTTGGTACCTATAAAAACTCTGTGGAAGATTCTGGTATTCATTTAATATGTGTTTATTGAATGTCTATTATGTTCCCAGGCACTGTTTTAGGCACTTGGGAATCCATGAGTGAATGCATAGATGAAGACTCTTACTCTTTAAAAAAATCACTTTTTATAGTGGTAAAACCTACAAAACATTTACAATATTCACCATAAAAAAAACGAAGTTTGCCCCCAAAGTCCTAATGAGGCTGCACTGCCTTTACTCTGCACCTCAAAGTGCCCTGCCAGCCTGCATCTCTCTGCAGATGGGCTCTTCTGCTCCTCACTTCAGTGCTGACCTGCACGGCTCAAGCTTGGGTTTTAAACTCCTGTCATCTCTGGCGTGTTTAGTTCAGATTCTCAGTAGGGGTCCCGATCACCTCGTCTGATCTGTGGGACCGGATCCCCATGGCCAGGGCTCTGGGGGTGACAAATTATGTCTGGAGAGGTGTGTGGATGGGGCTCTCTATGTGGCAGCAAGGATGACGGCAGGGCTAGAATGTCCTAGAAGAAAGTGAGTGAAGATGGGAAGACAATGCTGGGCACTTGAGCTCTGCTTGGACAGTTCCTTGAGTATCTCGAAGCCCCACTGTTCAAAACTGAAAAGTTCGATGATGTGAGGGTGAGCGGAGGAGCTCAAATTAATTTCTGAGGATTTTGATTATCAGATGAGATCTATAGATAAAATATCCAGCACAGTGCCTGGCAGATGAGAGACCGTCAGTGAAGGTTAGTTTTTCCCTGCCCTCTGCCACTGTTTTCTCCTCTCTAAAAGAAAAAAGTCTAGGTCTCTTGTCTTAGCATTTAAATTACCAGGTCATCCAACCTTATCTGTCTCCAGTTCTCTGCTGAACCTTATGCTTTGGCCAAACTATTCTTTTTAAATAATTCAGCAAGTGGCGAGAGATTTCTTATGATTTTACCATCCAGCACAAGCAATTTTCATATAGGAGTTTCTTTTTTTTTTTAAATGTTTTATTTATTTTGAGAGAGAGCACGCATGCAAGCAAGAATGCAAGTAGGGGAGGGGCAGAGAGAGAGAGAGTCCTAAGCAGGTTCTACACTGCCAGCTCAGAGCCAGACTCATGGCTCCATCCCACGAACTGTGAGATCATGACCTGAGCCAAAATCAAGAGTCAGACACTTAACCAACTGAGCCACACAGTCACCCCATTTTTCTTTTTTTTTAATTTTTATTTATTTTTGAGAGAGAGAGAGAGCAGGGGAGGGGCAGAGAGAGGAGACACAAAATCTGAAGCAGGCTCCAGGCTCTGAGCTGTTAGCACAGAACCCAATGCAGGGCTTGAACCCATGAACTGCGAGATTGTGACCTGAGCCAAAGTCGGACACTTAACCAACCGAGCCGTATAGATGCCCCATTTTTCATAGAGGAGTTTGTAAATAAATATTTCTGGATGGATTGGCTATGGGTCAGTATGTCTGGAAGTCATACAGATCATGATTGCTCAGTCAATGCTTGGATGAGTCCTTCAATGGCTGCCCATTGGTTGGAGAATAAATTCACACTCTCATCATGTGCTACAAGGCACATACAATCTTGTGTCCATCACCTCCATCAGAGCTCAGTAAGCTGCGACCAGACTGTCCCTTTCCTTGCTTATGACATCCAGCTCCTTCCTCATAGAGACTTCATTCATGCTATTCCCTATTTTTAAAATACTCTCTTAACCTCTTTACCTAGCTAATTTCTGATCCTCGTCTAAAGACCACTCCTCAGGGAGACCTTTGCGACCCCTCCTCCTACACCAGACTAGGTCAGGTTCTTAGTTACAGCTTCTCGTGGCATCTGTGCTTACTCTTCATCGTAGTCATCGTAACAGCGATGATGCCAAGTATGTAGTATCTCTACCAGACCGTGAGCGTCCTAGTCCATTTGGGCTGCTCTAACAAAAATACCATAGCCTGGGTGGTTTAAACAACACATGTTTCTCTCTCATAGCCTGGAGGCTTGAAAGTCTAAGATCAAGGTACTGACATTTGGTGTGCAATGAGGGGCCACTTTCTGGTTCTTAGCCAGTTGTGTTCTTGCGGTGTCCTCACGTGGTGCAAAGGGGGAGGGCACTAAAGCCATTCATGAGGGCTCCACCTTTGTGACCTAATCACCCCAGGCCCCACCTCCAAATATGATTACATTGGGGAGTAAGTGTCAACATAGGAATTTGAGTGGAGGGGGTGGCACAAACACTCAGTCCCTAACGGGAAGTAACTTGAAGGCAATGATGTCTGTCGAATTCACAATTGCACTTCGATGTTTGTCATGGTACTCAGCTCAAAGTAAGCCCTAAGTCATTCATATGAATGAACAGAAGCTGGTAGCTAACACTTAACATGCCATTGTGATCTCATTAAATGAGAATGAATGAGTGAATGTGCATAGTGTAAACTATTTTCCTGATACCAGCCTACTTTGCGGAGTTTGACAGCGCTGTCTGAGGAACCGTCTGAGACCCTCCAAGTAGCAGAAGAAACTCTTGGTGTCATTGCGATTCTGAGTGCAAGAGGGCAAATTCAGTCTAGCCTCTTCTCTGTATTTCATTCCGTGGTTTGCTCTGGTTATCTCTGACCCACAACACTATCTGAGAGAAGATTTTCAGGGCCTGGTCATTTGCAAATGTTTCAGGGCCTCTGCTGTTTGCGAGCTGTTGATGCCCATTTATCACCTGAACTAAAGAACAGGGGCCAGCTCACCAGTAAAGAGCTGACAGATGAGGTTGTGTAATGAGAAAATTAGAACTTCACAGCTCTCGTGCAAGCTTAGAGTCCACCGTAATAGCTTGGAGCTTGCATCAGCTTCTGGGTAGATGCGAGACATGATTCTAAGAAGAAATATGATAATTGGAGGCCGGGGGGAGGCCAGACGGCTTTGGCCAAATAGGAAATTACCTTTGGTTGCTCTGTTACTGTAATTCAGCAATTCCCATTATCACAAGGTGATAAAGTATTTGACTGTGTTGTATAACACCTTTGCTCGCACATGTCCGAACCTATTAAAGGAGCTTTAATGAAATCATTATCCTTATGATGCCTAATTATGGTTGATATTACTCCCATGATTGGTGTGGAGCTAGTGTAATATAAGGAATCACAGAACAGGCCAATTAATACAATATGTGAAAACCCCGCCAGGCTGCTTCAGGTTTAGGGCAGGGACTGGGTGTTTCCACGAGGGCAGAGAGAAACATAAATCAGAAAACAGCTCTGTGGGAGGGAAGCAGAGGTAGACACTTCTGGACTAGAGAGCTGGTTCTTACTCAAGCAAATAAATCTGATTCTAAGCTTTCTGGTTGCCATGGCAGATGAAGAAACAAAAAGTATGTCATGCTTATTTCTTGACAATAGGCAGCACACACATCTATCCACCAAAATGGCATCTTCCCCCATCTGCAGCTTAATTCAAATAGGAACCTAATTCCTTGGATTCTGGTGGTTTCTTCCTTCTTTTCGTTATCATCTCTTGTCCGCACCCATCTTCGTTCTCTTCTGTCCTGTAATCCATAGGAACAGGGCAGTTTGGTGAGCCTCGGTTTCCCAGTCTGTGCAAATGGGGATGACATCCCTCTCATAGGGCTTCTTCCATAATAAATGCTCATTCCACAAATGAGCATTGAGTGCTTTCTGTGTGCAGAGTTGTGCTGTGTCCTGGACACAGAGCATAGCATGATAAACCTAAAAATGCCAGTCCCCCCCCTCTTGCCACATGGGCTTCTTGGGGGAGTTATGTGCTAGAAGCAGACACCCAGTGGGAGATGCAAAATTGCTTTGCTAGGAATGGAGATGGTGATGATACATCCTGATGTAGAATCTAGTTGAAGCTGGACCTCTCCCCAACACCACACACACACACACACACACACACACACACACACACATTTTAACACAGTGACCCTGTCTCTTAGCACTCACATTCGATTCATGTCATAGGGTTTGCTTAGTTAGGTCGGTGACACCTCTTACCTTGGGGGTGGTGGGAGGAGGGCTTGTAGCATCTTCCTGCGGAATTACAGAAAGCAGCCTGGGCTTTGAGCAGTAACAGTGCCCCTACCCCTGCACGCAAGTCCTCTCCCTCCATCTACACAGCTGTCTGTAGTCTGCAAGCCCCAGAGAGCCCACCTGGGTGCATCTGTGCCAGCTTTAGCATCTAGTGTCCCTGCTTCTCTGGGCACTATCTCTACAGACCTTTCCCTGGCCACGGGTCTGGCCTCCAACCCTGTAAAGACAGCAGGTGCTTGTGAGGTGAGGCACTCTTAGTATTTTTTCTTCCCACTTGCTTCCCCAGATTTGGAGCTGGAAATTCCTAACTTTGGTGCTGGAGGGCAGACTGTCCTATGTTCTCTGCAAACGAAAGTGTCTCATCCTTGCAGAAGGTGATACAGAACTGGCTCAAAATGGATCTGCTAGATGTTGACATCAAAGCCTTCTGGACCCGTGTATGCAGTCATTTCCTCAAAAAAACTCTTCTGGTGTCTACAGTGATGCCGTGTGTGTGTGTGTGTGTGTGTGTGTCAGGGGGCTGGTTATGAATCAGCATCTTTTCTATCAAATGTATTTCATTCATTTAGTATTTACTGAGCTTGTAGTAAATGCCAAGGACCGTCCAGCCAAGCAGGAGGAGATAGAAGTGAAAGACCTGGCTTCTGTCTTCGTGGATCTTAGTCTCTTGTAGGGGAGAGAGACCCCTCCCCTGCCAAAAGAAGTAAGCGTGCAAAATAATGACAAATCAAGTACAAACCGTAATCCTCTTATGCTTTATAAATGCACGGTGTTTCCATTTACAAAGTATTATTCCCATTTCTTGGAACCGTATGGGGTGGCCGACAGTGCAAGAATGCTTTCCAAGTCTTGTTTTTTCCAACTGCAAATTGAAGATGCTAGCTTGAGCTGGCTCAAAAGTGAGCAGTCCCCGCGCAGCTGTGTTCCCAAAGACCGTGCCTAAGGTGAAAACCGTACAGTCAAAATTCCTCCCTTGAAAAGTCCCAAATCCCTTAAATCACCCGCAAAATCCAACATACGTGGTTTTCTGTATGATAATGTAGATTTCGTAACAGGCAATTCAGCGGCAATCACAGAGTGTATGTGAGTTAATATGCAAACTGTAATTTTGCTGTACTGTGTTTGTAAGTGTTCTCTTTTAGAAAAGGTTAAACTACATGACGTTGCCAATATTTGGACATTTTTAGCGTATAAAGCTGGCAGTTTCATGTGATTCAACCTAATAAGTCACCATTTTTCTCGTTCGCTTTTATATGGTGTTAACGTTATTATGTATGGAACTCTAAACTGAGAAGACTGTTCTGGGGATCTCTTTTGTAGAGTGACGGAAACACTCTAAGATAGATAGTGGCCGTGATTGCACAATTCTGTAAGTTCACTAAAAATTATTAAATCATACATTTAGAATGAGTGCATTTTTGGGGATGTAAATTATGTCTCCGTAAAGCTGTTAAAAGGACCGGAAGGGCTGGCTCTGGTCAGGGTGGTATTTGGGGTTTCGCACTGTCCCTGGCAGCGGGGTGTCTCACAGCATTCCTGTGAGGTGAGTCAGGTCTAGCCTCCTCTGTAAGCTGAGGCCCAGAGAGGCGAGGTGCCTGGGCCAAGGTCGCACAGCGGGGTAAGCAGCAGAGCTGGGGCGGGACACCACCTGGGGCCCCAGGCTGCCTCCTTCCATTCTCCCCCTCACTGTGGCTCCGCGTGCTCTGAGCAGCCCTGGAGCGGGACAGCCATGGAAAATGGATTTGCACAACCATCTTCCTGGGCAGCCCACTTTGGAAATCATTTGTGACCTGTAATTGACCATGACGATACAAAAATTGGAACCTGAAAATCACAAACATGCTGGGTTATTAGATGGTGAAATTGCAGTTTCCTGTCAGCCTGCTGCTTCCCGACTTCTCGTTTTTGCTTTTCAGGGCTCGAGCTTGGCACATCCCCACGGTATGCCCCCTCCTCTGCCTGGGCGGGCTTGGGTGACCTGGTTCCTCTGCTGGGGGGAAGAGGGGGGGTGACAGTGGCCAGAGCCCTGGTCTCCAGCCGGGGCGGGCCGCTGCCGGGAAGAGACCAGCTGTCCTTTACCCCCTCAGTAACACGGCTTCCCTTTGAAGCTGCACATCCAATCCGAGCGGCGGCAAAGCTCCACGCTCCCGCAGCCTGACACGGCCCACAGGAACCCCCGTTTCCTCTCTGACCTCCTTCCGTCCCCCTTCTTGCTGCTCCCAGCTGGACTTGAGCTATTCCTCCCACATCCCAGCATGCCCTGGCCTCCAGCCCTTTGTCCCGGCCGTGCCCTCTGCCTGGAATGCTTGGCCCCAGATGTCCTCATGGCCAACTCTTTCAAGCCTTTGCCCAAAGGTCACCTTCTCAAGGACAGCTTCCCTGACTGCCAAATTTATTTATTTAATTTATTTTCTTAGAGAGAGAGAGAACAAGTGGGCAAGGGGCAGAGAGAGAGAGAATCCCATGGGGGACAGAGGGAGAGAGAGAGAGAGAGAGAAGGGGGGCTGGAGCTCACCCCATGCAGGACTGGAACTCATAAACCATGAGATCATGACCTGAGCCAAAGTCAAATGCTTAATGGACTGAGCCACCCAGGTGCCCCTGACTGCCACATTTAAAACCGTGGCTCTCTCTGTCCCCCGCCCCCCCCCCCCCCCAGATTCCTTACCTTCACACTTTGCTCACAGCACTGGTCTCCTTCCGTGACAATATATTATAAAACTGATTCATAGCATTTACTGTTGGGTGTCCTCTCTCCTCACCAGGATGGGTGCTCCGGGAGGCAGTGCTGATGTCTGTCTGTCGATATTAGAACTTCACATGACATCTTTAAATAACAGCTTTATTGAGATATAAATCATGTACTGCACAATTTACTTATTGGAAGCATACAATTCAGTGATTTTTTTAGTGCGTTTATTTTTATTTTCTATTTTATTTTTTTAGAGAGAGAGAGGGTGAGTTGAGGAGAGGGACAGAGGGAGAAAGAGAGAATTTTAAGCAGGCTCCATGCTCAGTGTGGAGCCCAACATGGGGCTCGACCCCTGGAACCTGGGATCGTGACCTGAGCTGAAATCGAGGTTGGGGCGCTCAACTGACTGAGCCACCCAGGCGCCTCAGTACGTTTTTTTAAAAATAAATTTGTGTTTTAATCATGCAATACATCTTCCTATATTTGAACTATAAGAGGTTATTCTTTATTCCAGCCAGAAACAAGGTTTAGAACAAACCTTGCAGTAATATCTGCCATCTTTGTGGATATGTCTGGACTTATTTTATTTATTTACTTATTTTTATGAACATTTTTAAGTTTAAATCAGTGGAATTCAGTGAGTCATCACTTACATACAACACCCAGTGCTCATCTCAACAAGTGCCCTCCTCAGTGCCCATCACTTACCTAGCCCATCCCCCACCCACCTCCCTCCATCAACCCATAGTTTGTTCTCTGTTATTAGAAGTCTCTTGTGGTTTGTTTCCCTCTCTTCTCTTTTTTCTCCCATCCTCAATGTTCATCTGTTTTGCTTCTTAAATTCCTCACTTCTGAGTAAAATCATGTTTGTCTTTCTCTGACTAATTTCACTTAGCATAATATGTTGTAGCTCCATCAACATCACTGCAAATGGCAAGATTTCATTTTTCATAGCTGAGTAATATTCCATTGTGCGTATGTGTGTGTGTGTGTGTGTGTGTACATGTATGTATATGTATGTATACCACATCTTCTTTAGTAATTTAAAAATTTTCTTTTAATTTTTTATTTATTTTTGAGACACACACACAGCATAGCCAGGGGAGGGGCAGAGAGAGAGGAAGACACAGAATCCGAAGCAGGCTCTGGGCTCTGAGCTGTCAGCATAGAGCCTGATGTGGGGCTTGAACCCACGAACCAGGAGGTCATGACTCCCTGGCCCAACTCGAGCCAAAGTTGGACGCTCAACCAACTGAGCCACCAAGGCACCCCTTCTTTAGTATGTTTTTAAAGCTGCCTAGCCATTACACGATCAGTTTTAAATGTGTTCACCACGCCCCAGGGAAACCCTCTGTCAGTCCTTCTTGACCCTCTGTCTCCCCCAGCCCCTGCAACCACTAATTAACTTTCTGACTCTGTAGATAGGCCTATTCTGGAATTTCACGTAAATGGACTAATGTAATATGTGCTCCTTTGTGATTGGCTTCTTGTACTTAATGTTTTTTAGAGTTTATTCATGATGTAGCATGTATCAGTGACTCATTCCTTTTTATTGCCAAGTAATAGTCTATTGTACAGGTATACTGTATGTTATTTATTCTTGCGTTAGTTGATAGGCGTTTAGGTTGTTTCCATTTTCTGGCTGTTATAAGTGTTGCTTTTATGAACATTTGTATACAGGCTTTTGTGTGGACTTGGGTTTTCTGTTCTCTTGGGTGTATACTTAGGATAGAATTGCTGGGTCACATGGTAATTCTATGCTTAGCCTTTGTGACACTGTTTTCCAAAATGGCTGTACTGTTTTATAATCCCACCAACAGTTTTACGGGGGTCATGTTATGTCTTTCAAAAGTTAAAAATCTCTTGGGGCACCTGGGTGTCTCAATTGGTTGAGCATCCGACTTCGGCCCAGGTCTTGATCTCACGATTTGTGGGTTTGTGCCCCGCGTCGGCCTCTGTGCTGACAGCTCAGAGCCTGGAGCCTGCTTCAGATTCTGTGTCTCCCTCTCCCTCTGCCCCTTCCTGCTCGTGCTTTCTCTCTCTCTCTCTCTCTCTCTCTCTCAAAAATGAACATTAAATTTTTTTTAATTGTTAAAAATCTCAATTAGGGGCACCTGGGTGTGGCTCAGTCAGTGAGTGTCTGACTCTTGATTTGGGCTCAGGTCATGATCTCATGGTTCCCGGGATCGAAACCCTGCATTGGGCTCCTCCCTGATGTTGCAGATCCTGCTTTGGATTCTCTCTCTCCCTCTCTCTCTGCCCCTCCCCTGCTCATGCTCTCTCTCTTAAAGTAAATAAACATTTAAAAAATCTCAACCAGGAGATAATATTCAAACACATGCCATCTGTGCCCCTTTAAAAGCATTTTCGAAGCTTCTAGTTCATGGCTACGGTTCCTTCTCCCTGTGTTCAGGTCCCATCCCCTGCCTACCGTTAAGGCTTGGAGAGGGCCGGGGATGTTCTCAGGAAAGCTGAGGTTTGGATATGTTAAGAGACTGGAGGGGTGGGGGTGGTCCTGGCCTCCGGTGGAAGAGCGTGTCTGTTTTCTTCTTGGCATTTGGTCCGACGACAGCTGGCTGTAAATTCGGCGTGTAGGACAGTGCTGTGCACACAAGTGGAACTCTGCGTGTAACAGGTGTCCCGGAGCCTTTTGAAGGACCGGCTGAAGGAATCGTGGCAGGCATGCTCTCACACTTGGAGTGCTCCAAGGTCTACATTGTTCCCCAAATCTGTGTTTTCCCTTTGTAGCAGCTTTGAGGATGGATCAGACCCTGCTGGTGCCGTGCGCAGAGCTCCCTGGCCCACCCAGAGGCCACTCCCAGACATTTCTGGTAGACATTGGCAGCTTTGTGTCTCTCCCTGCACGAGGGCAGTCTCTGGCTACAGAAGATGTTCGGCCTGCCTGTAAGCCAGCCAGAATTTCTGGGGAGGGATGGAGTTGGTGATGAATACTTCCCCTTGCTGGCCAGTCTGGGGAGAAGTCCTCCTGTGTAATCAGAAGCTCCAGGGGGCCCCCTGGCTGCCCACGGTGGTCACCCACATCCCTACCGGCTGTTTCCTTACCACTGTCTCCTTGCCTCACCTCCTCCTGAGCATGCTTGTACCTGAATCCTTATCTCAGTGTCTGCTCCTGGTGGAACCCCACCTGAAGGGACCCCTGGGGCTTCACGTCTCTGGATTGCCGGTCAGCAGTATTCCCACCAAGCACCAAGCAGCAGTGTGTGTGGGAGGTGGTGACCTGAGGCTTGGAGAAAGTGCTGTTGAGTGCCTAGGCTTTTTCTAGACAGCGTTTGTCACCAGGGATGATGTGGAGTGCCCCTGGCCAGGACCGTGGGAGGAAGGTGCAGACAGATACGCTCAAGCTCCTACGAGTCATCCCTGGGTGCAGGACCTGTATAACCTGTAGGGGCCTGGTGCAGACACAGACGCGGAGGAAGGGCCCTGGTGGGAAGACTACTAAGACTTTCAGGATGGCGACAGCAGGGCATTAAAGCAAGCCTGGGGTCCTCTGGGGGTGCCTGGGCCGCGCTCCCGTGAAGCTGGCCTTGCCCAGATGCCTTAGTCCCCCACATCTGTGTCCCTGCCGCCTGCTTTCCCAGGCAGGACCCTCCCCACTGGTCTCTCTGCCCTGGGCCTTCCGCCTCCCGATCATGCTGTGCCCAGAGTGACCATTGTAAAACACAGCTGTGATCACTTTACCCCTCTGCTCAGAGGCCTTAATACACCCCCCCTCCTCCCCCACCCGACTGTGGCTGTGGTTTTTAAATCGTGATCAGCAGGACCCCTCAGGGGGCACCCGCTGGGGGCGGAAGATGTGCTGGTTGCTTCTCATTCCCATTTCAAACACCGTAGACCATTTTTATCTGTTTTGCATATATATTGGGCTTCCATATACGCCTTCCTTTGAGGACATGTTTCTATTCCTAAAATAAAGATACCGCTGGAAACTACTGGCCACAGAATTAAATCCAAACTCCTTAGCTCAGTATTTAATATCTATAACGCTGTAGCGCAGAGGCTGGCAGACTTGGGCCCATAGGCCACATCCAGCCAACTGCTACGAATAGCTTTTACGTTTTTAAATGGTTACATTTAAAATGGTTTTGTAAGTACCTGCACAGTATCCTCTGTGGATACTATGGTCTCTTAGTCCCCAAAGCTTGAATATGTACTATCTGGCTCTTTAAGAAAAAGTTTACTTGGGGCTCCTGGGTGTCTCAGTTGGGTAAGTGTCCTACTTCAGCTTAGGTCATAATCTTGTGGTTTGTTGAGTTCGAGCCCTGTGTCTGGCTCTGGGCTGACAGCTCAGAGCCTGGAGCCTGCTTTAGATTCTATATCTCCCTCTCTCTGCCCCCACCTCCTCAAACATTAAAAAAAATTTTTTTTTTAAGTTGACTGATCCCTGCTCTAGCTCTAGCGTTTCCCTCCTTGCTTACCTTCTAGTACTTGAGTAAGTTTACTGGGGAGTCTGGCTCAGTATGTGGCTCACAGGGAAGCTATATTTTATCAGGTATAAAGCTAGGGTAACTGCATGCCCAGTTTGTTGTGCCGACATCATTACTCATATTAGTAGAACCCTTCTCACCCTCCTAAGTGTCTTTTTTGGGCACTAAATTATATGGCCATCCTGTATAAAACTGACAAGTGAATTGAACGGAAGATAAAAAACCACCAGCAAATTCTGTGATGAGTTATATTATCTTTGATAGTAAGGACATCTCCTAAAGAGGCTCCAAGTTCTGGCTGTTTGAGCTAATACCCAGAAATGACAAGCATTATAAAAAAGAATGGCCTTAAAAATAATTACTCTGCTTCTGCTGTGTATGTGATGGGTTTCTAGAACTAATGGCATCCTTGCTTGCCTAATTTTCTTAAAAGGATTTAACCAATCTATCTGATTTTTAAAAGCAGCATGAGGTATGTTAACAGAAACCCATGTTGGGACACAAATGCAATCCCATGCTAAGTATTGGATATTTTGTTTAGAGAAAGGCTATATTTAGGGGATGGAGCAAAGAGTTGCCCTTTCATCAGATGTTTCAGGAAATGAACCATATTGCTAGTTTTTATGCCGGAGCCCAGCATGGGTGTTTATCTGTAATGGGTCCAACTTTTAGAAGATGCCGACTCCAAATGACCTGGATATTATCCAAATAAGTGCTTTTAAATTCCCAGTAATAACTAACCGACCATGAAGAATAACTCGATTTTGGATGACTCTAATTTTATTTGTAAACAAGTGTCCGCAGAAATCCTGAAGTTTTAACATGATTTACAAAGTTAAGGTATAGATGCATACTTCCTCGTGGTCTCTCTCCTGTCTTGTTTCATAAAACTCATTCAGTCTAGGAAGTGTATTTAGGGAGCAAGGATGCTTCCAGACTCTGTGCTAGGCCCTGGGGAGAGTGTACAGGAGGACTCCGTCCATCCTCTGTCCTCCGGGTGTCTCGTACAGAGATTGAGTCCACACCCTCAGAGATAGGGCCGTGGCACACTCGGCAGGCTGGGGCTCCGAAACCGTGAACAGACTTACTGTTTATTGTTGTGATAAATGGCTGGAGGGAGAATGAAGCAGAGTAAAGGAATAGAGAATGACGGAAATGGTATTTTTATATACAGAGGTCTGGAAGGGCTTCTCTGGGGAGTGAGATCTGAGCAGACACCTGCAGGAAGTGAGTCCAGACGTCTTAACAATACTTCTCTTGGTTTTTGATTTGTCGTGTCAGTGTATTTGGTATAAGGTCCCGGAACTCCATCAAGGAGCCTCAGACCTCCTCATATTCGAAGAGACCAGGTTTCTCTCAAGGCCCAAAGGAAACAGTTTCAAGAACTGCATGAGAAGCTTCAGCCCTTGTTAAGTCTTTTGGTTTCCTTATGCTCTGTTTGTATACAGGGCCCTCTCAGTGACGAAGAGGGGTTGGGAATTCAGCCTTTGGGAACAGGTACAGTGGAAGAGGATGAATAGACTCTGGAATGTGGAAGGCAACCTGTCAGCATTGCTGTGGAAATACAGTGGCTGCTCTTACTGGCAACTCACATTTGTTGAGTATTTGCCTTGTGCCAGGCACTCCTCCCATGCACGAGCTGAATGATTCTTCCTGACACACTGGAGGTGGGAAGAGGTGGGACAGTAGCTGAGCTGAGGAGCCCAGTAGGGTTGAGGAGGCAGAGATGGAAGGAATGGGGCCCTGGACTGTAAGCTTCATGAGAGGAGTTCCTTAGGACTAGCCCAGCGCGTGGCTAATTATCAATGCACAGTCAGTGTGTGCTACATGAATGGATGAACGAATGAAGAGCATCAGCGGAAGCCTAGAATGAGGAAACTAGTATCCCGTCTGTCTGGAGGCTAGAGTCTGGTCTTCCTTCTCCGGTGGGGCTAGCAGAGTGGAGGACGCTGTGCATCACAGGTGAGTGAGGAAGTGTACGTGAGATAAAATTGGAAGGGTAAGTTGGGATCTTGAGTCAAGAAAAGGGGATAAGTATATAGTGTCTTTTTCCTGGGACATAGAAAGCTCTGTTTTCTAGTTTCCCTTGGGTTTAGGTTGGGGCCGTGTGCCAGTTCTGATCAGTGGACTAGTGGGGGTGACCCCTGGGCTGAGGCACTTAAGAGTACATATGCCTTCCCCTGTTCTCCCTTCTCCCGTTGCAGCGACCCTGGAGGCCACATGCCAAGATGGCAGAGCCACAGGATGTAACAGCCTGGATCTCTGAGTCCCTCTGTGGGGCTAGCACCAGACTTTGTGTGAGGGATAGATAAATCTCTGTTACATGAGTCACTGCAGTTTGGGGTTTATATGTTACTGTGGTTTATATGTTACTTTTATTCTATTCTGGCCAATGTAGGACCAGATTGCCACAGGTCTTGAATGTCAGGCTCAGGGATTTCTGCTCTTAAATCCCTATGCCTGTTGCCTCCCATGTACTCGTTTAGTTTAGACCGTGGGCGTGGGGAAGACTGAGTGCTCCCTTCTGCACTTGTTACAGGTGATTCAATGCCAAGAGAGCCTGGTCTCTATGTTTATTTGGAAGATGAGAACCAGGCAGGTAACTGCTGAGAAAGCCTTGTCTTCTTTCCCCCCACCCCACCCCTACCAACCAGTTGTCTCTGGCAGGTGCAAGAATGTTAGCTGGATACTAGTCATTGTCCTTGTCAGAAGACCTGATGAGAGAGACTGAGCTATCCAGCCAGGCTGGATGTGAAACTTATTGTGGGACTTTGAAAGTGGCTCAAACTGTAGACACTGTGCCGTTGCTGATAAAGATGTTGATGATGGAGGGGGGAAAAAGTGGCTTCAATTTAATCTCCAAATATATATACATAATACATATATATATATACATATACATACATATATATACGTATATACGTGTATATATATATATATATATATATATATATATATATACACACACACACACAAATAGGAGCACACTCTACATGCATCTATTCCATAGGCTGTCTTCCTCCCTCTCTCCCCTCCCCTTCCCCTCCCCCTCCCCTCCCCTCCCCTCCCCTCCCCTCCCCCTCCCCTCCCCCTCCCCTCCCCCTTCCCCTTCCCCTTCCCCTCCCCTCCCTCCTGTGTAACATATCATGGGCCTCCTTCCCCCTCATTCTCTTCAATGGCTGCTTATTCTCTTATAGAAAGGTGTTCCACCTTTTCCTGAGGCATCCCCCTATTGATGGGCCATTTGGTTTGTCTCCAGTTTTCCAGCATTATCAGTAAGGCTACAACGAACGTCCTTGTATACATGCCCTTGATCATGGCCAAGTGTTTCTGTAGAGAAGTGTCTGGGTAAGAGGGCAGAAGTCTTTCTCATTTTGATGGGTACTGCCAAATTGCCACCCTAAAGGGTTGTGAGAATTTACACTCTAGACAATGGTGATTTTTAATGGACTGACTCCTGGAGAAGCTCAGCCCCTGCCTCGTACTGGGTGTGAGGTGGAGCCTCTAGACCTTTGGAACATGTGTTTGACTCAGGTCCTTTGCAGGAGTCTAGTCCAACCCGCAGGTGCTCCCCTCCACAGAGCCCACATTTAAGCCCTAAAAACAGGAGGACTTAATCCAGTCTCTATCAGATCTAAATCAGAACATTTTTCCCCTTTTGACTTTTTAAATTACCTCTCAGCTCAGCCCCAGACTGAGTAATTCAGAGTTAATGGGATATGAAAGTCATGCTCCGTGGCATGATTGCGGGTACCTAGCCAGAGGCAAGCAAGATTTATTCTCTTGGAACCCAACTGGGTTGAAAAGGGTGATAAATCAGCATGGCTATTGCTGGCGCCCCTTCTGCTGCAGGATTCATTCCAGTTTATCAGAATAATCATCTTAGGCCTTGAGACTGGAGATAAACAGTCAAATCCAGAGCCCCACTGTGTGGTAAGAAGGAGAGATGTTTTTCTGCAATCTTCCTGGATGTGTTTGGGCAGGGGTGGGTGAGGACTTGTTACTTTCTAATTACAGTCCAGCAAAAACCATCAATTGCCCAAAATATAGGCTGGGATTTTGTGCTGTGGAACACCACCAGCCTGAGGCTTATGGTCTATCTGGGGGTGTTGTGTGAAAGAAGACTTGGCATCGCGTGCTGGTTTGTGCTGTCCTATCCCCTGAAGCCACAGACACACTTCTCCCTGACGTGGTTTTCCCTGTGTCCACAATTCTGGCTCTTGGATCCTCTTGGGTTACCTTTCTACTGGTATGGCAGCCATTCTCTTGTGCTAGTTTTATGAGTTTTTGTTAGACTTTCCCTTAACCGACCCCATCGATGACCACAGCATGACACAGGGCAAAAGTCATAAATAGATCAATATTAGTGGAACCTTAAAGGGGCCACAGTGTACATGCATATACAGAGAATCACCTTGAATGATAACCCAATATGTCACAAGCTGCGTTGACTGGGCGTTCACTCAAGCTTACACCAAACTGCCTTACAACTTTACCCCATTTTGTTCCCCAAACGATTGTGTGGGCTTGGCCATCCTATTATACCCATTTTACAGGTGCGGAAACAGCATGGATGGGTTAATGACTTGTCCAAGAGCCCAAAACTCAGGATATTACCTACAGAGCTTATGTTTACTCTTTCCACACACATAGTTACACAAACAGCCATTTGCATAAATACATATGCGCACAGATACCTAAACATTTGGATAAAGAAACACACACAGTCAAGGAGAACGTCCCACAAAGAATGAGTCTGAGGCTTATGATTATGAGAACAATAGCCTGGGTCCTTAGCCACCTTCTCCTTGAAGCCTTCTTATATTGCTTATTGTAGAAACTTAAATAGAAGGAAAAGCACATTGCTAAGATCGTTTGAGTTTGGAGTATTGCCTGGGGAAGGCAGGAGGGCGGTGTGTCGGGCTCAGAATAAGGTTAGTTTGGGGTTTGGACTTTGGCCGTGTGGAGTGAGATCCTTGTTTACTTCATTGTGAGGAACAGGGCCATCTTTTGGGTAGATTGGGTAGATTTGGGTAGAACCCGTAACTGGGATGAGGATATCGAGCTAGGACACTGGTGGTAAAAGCTACCATTATAGGAGTTTGCTCTCTGGGGCCAGATTCATGTGGGAATGTACTGGAAGAGTCTGCCTTCAGACCACTGGGCAGACCAGGGGAGACAGTCTTGGATGTTTAAGGGCACCAGGCTGAGATAAGCCCATCTTATAGTAGGGCTGGTCTGGCCAGTGGTACCAGAAGTCCTTGTAATCCACTGACCATGAGCTCTTTTCCTTGGATGGGGCTGGGACAGACCCCATCACCCTTGCTTTTGGGACAACTTGATCTGTCCTTCTGTGGTTGACCAGTCCCCTTCCAACTCCACACCTGCTTCTTTAGAGACCTTAATACATGTGATCAGATTATAGCCCTGACCCTCAGGCCTGGGGGCCTTTTTGTTCATCTCCCATGATTCTGCTCAGTTCTTTGACCTGGTTCCTATCAATTTTCTAGATTTGAGTCACATAAGGAGGCCTTCTTGAGGGATGCTTTGTTCTAGTCCCTAAGTATTGAACACAGTCATGGCAGGAGATGCCAGTGATACCCCACAGATATCCCGTCAACCAGCCCTGGAGGTAACCTGTGGACGTCTCCCATATACACCAAAGGCTTCCAGTAACTTCTTTGCCTGAAAGTGTTCTCTGGCCAGGGGAATATGTTCAGCCCTCAAATAGGGCAGGCTGGCAGTGCTGGGAGTTAGTGCTCTGGGAATAGCCCTCCCAGGGAAATCATAAAGACAGCAGCTTCCTTGTTCCTTAGTGGTGCAGCTCTGAGGTGCGTTCTGCACAGTCTCCCAGAGGGTCCCCAGTGGGACTGAGCCCCACTTGCCCACAGTGGTAACCTGTACCCTTTATTGGCTTCCTTCTCCTCCCTGTCTCACTTCTCCAGTGCTTCCTGAGATCGCCTCCCAAATAAACTGCTTGCATCCAAATCCTCGCCTCAGGCTCTTCTTTTTAAGGGAACCCAGGCTAAAGAGCTATATTCAGTTTACTCAGGAAACAGTTTCCATTGATTCCTTTTTCCTCACATGACTCAGCCTTCTCTTCCTCTTTTCTGAGCCCCTTTGGACAACCTTCCCGGAGCACTTAATCCCAGAGCCAAGAGCACACGGTTGAAGTCAGACAAATGTGAGGTCGAATCCTAGCTAGGTCACGTATTGACTATATGACCTTGGACAAATTACTCTCTGAACCTCATTAATCTTTTAAACAATGCAGATAATTATATACAACTTTCAGAGTTGTCAGGAAGAATCAATGAGATAATGTATGCAAAAGGCTTAATGCAGCGCTTGGCAATTAGTAGGTGCTCAATAATGTCAGACATGCTTTCATCTGTTCTCTGAACAGAGGCTGGTTTCCTTCAGTTATGAAGCGATCAGATATCACTCATTGACAGCTGATAGGCGGGCATGGCCTGTGTGGACAGGCGAGAGGGTGCAGCTGAGCCCTGAGCGGGGGTCTGAGCACTCAGGAGGGACACCAGTGAGGTGATGGGCCCCCAAGCACGTGGGCAGACACTGCCTCTGACTTCCTTTGATCCTCTACTTGGGCCAAGTCATTGGTTCCTAAAGAGGCCCTACCTTTTCCTAGCTCTCCATGTCTGCTTATCCAGTTCCATCCACCTGGAATGCGTTTTTCCCCCCAACCCATCCTTTGAAATCACATTCCAAGTCTTATAATGCTGTATAACTCAAGATGCATATCAGAGTTTTTTCAAAACCTACATATTTGGGACTTCCCCCGGAGACTAATTACGATCTGCTGTGAGGTGTGGGCATGTGTATTCTGAAGAATTTTCTTACTTATGATGATCTATACCTCTAGGAAAGTACCGCTGATATCCATAGAGCCCAAGTGATGGACTCAGACAGACTTGACTACCTTTGTGCCATTGGGAAATCTACTTAACTTCTCGGAGCCTCAGTTTTCTCGTCTGTAAAATGGGGGTAATAATAATACTTATTCCGTATGATTGCCATACGGAGGAAATAAGATAATAGAAGTGGTGCTCAGGAAAAATTAGATCTGCGTGAAACCATCCCCGATTCCCAGCCAGAAGCCATCACTTCCTCGGTTTTCCCATCTGGGTCTCTGTCCTTCTGTTACAGCACTTGGGGCTGCACTCCTTCTATTAGAGGCATGCAGTGTTAGTGGCTCCCTCCCTCCCCACCCCCCCCTCCCAGAACGTGAGCAGCTGAGGGCTGGGGGCAGGCAGGATTGTGTATTATCTGCCATGTGCTCCCACGGCACCTGGCATGATGTCTTGCATGGAGCTTGTGCTCAATAAATTTTTGTTGAGTTGAATATAAAACCATAAGAAACTAATGTATGTGGTTATGTTAGGTACCTGCATAATGCGTTTTTGAACAGGCTTTTGATTAGTCTTAGTGTCCGGGAAACAGTTTCCTACTGACAGTGCATTTGGAAATTGCCAGGAGGGCAATAAATATGCACATAAAATTCCGCTTCTCTCAGACCTGGGCAGAATCCCTTTGTTTCCTGGGGCTTCTGGTTGCCAGGCACCTCCAGGGACGGGGGCTGTCCCTGGGCTGCATTCTTGCTCTGGATTTGTCAGGGACCCTCTCGGCTCCATTTGTAAGCCCAAGAGCCAGAACTCAGCCCTCCAGAGAGCACAGGGGTGGGGGGGTCCTGTTCTGTTTTCTAGACTTGAGGCTCATGAGCTCCTGGTTTGCATTTTGTAACTTGAGGCTTAGTGTCCATGGCTCACAGCTGTCCCTGCAGGCTGGGGATCCTGTGGTGCCTTAATGAACTCCAGACACTCTCTAGGTTGTGCTGTCTCCTGGGGAGCCAGGCTGCAAGTAGAATACCTTCCCTCTAAGAACATAGGGGTCCCTCCACACAGTCCTGTGGGGGAGGGGTCTGGAGGCACAAGGCAGTTCACCCAGGGATCTTTCTAGAAGATGGGTCCTGTTACAGGACTGAGCGTGTGTCCTGGCCAAGGCAAGCCCAGGGAAGTCTTTAGGTTTCTCCTTTTTTTAATTGTAATATTTTTTTGAGAGAGAGAGAGAGTGAGAGCAAGGGCAATTGTGTGTGTAATAGGGAAGGGGCAGAGAGAGAGTGAGAGAGAAACTTTTTTAAAAAAAACTTAAAAAAATTTTTTTTAAATTTATTTCTGAGAGACAGAGTATGAGTTGGGGAGGGGCAGAGGGAGAGAGGGAGACACAGAATCCAAAGCAGGCTCCAGGCTCCAAGCTGTCAGCACAGAGCCCAATGGGGCTTGAACTCATGAACTGTAAGATCATGACCTGAGATGAAGTTGGATGCTTAACCGTCTGAGCCCACCCAGGCACTCCTCTCCTGTTTTTTTTTTTTACATTTATTTTTATTTTATTTTTTAGAGGGGATAAGCTGGGGAGAGGGGCAGAGAAAGAGAGGGAAAGAATCTTAAGCCAGCTCCATGCTTAGTGTGGAGCTCGATGTGGGGTTCAGTCTCCCAATACTGGGATCATGACCTGAGCCAAAATCAAGAGTGGGATGCTCAGCCAACTGAGCCACCCAGGTGCCTCCTCCTTCTTATTAATAAGCATATAATGCTGGTTCACATATGGGCATATACATCATATACATATTTATATACACACATAGGTATATATGCACGGTATACATAGACATATATGTATACCAAATATGTATAATTATATATTATGCAGATACATAAGTATATAGCATTGTGTATATATACACACATATATAAGTAGGTTATGTGTATACCATGTATATTATTTATAATGTAAATGGTCTATATAGTAGGCACAGCCATATAACACACATAGGTTTATATAATATACATATAATTTAGAGAGGTCTATGTGTATAATATGCTAAGAGTATAAATATATACTTATATATGTAAAATATTTAGGTATATATAATACACATAGGTATACATAATCTACCTGAGTATATAAGTATAGTATACATTAAGTACATATATTTATATTTATCTGTTACTTAGGTATGTATATAATATATATGGATATATATTTGTATACATAGGTATATATAAAATAGATGTATAAATCTAATATACATAGATGTGCATGGGTAAAACACATAGACACCATGTATACATATATATTACATAAATAGGTTTATGTATATATCTAAATATAAATATATGGAATATACATAAACATTTATATAACGTACATTGTTATATATAATATACATGTCATATATAATACAGATATATTTATTAGTTGCATAGGTATATATAATATATTTAATACATATTTTAAAATGGAATCCTGTTGGTTTCTGAGCATTCATTCTCTTCTCCAAAACCCAGCCAGAGTGCTCTGGCAAAAACACCAGACTGATCATGTCCCTCATCTGCTAAATTCCTTCATTGCCTCCCCCACCGTATTTGGGTAAAGATCAGAATCCTTCATCTCCTCTGCCAAGGTCTGCCTTTCTGATCTGCCTGTGCGTACTTCCTTCTCCTATCTCCTCTGAGAACACTGCCTGACTTCACTCATCTTCATCCTCCCCTGCACCCCCACTCCCCCTGTGCCTGGACATGTCTCCCTCATCCTTACTCAGGAGGCCTTCGTGTAAAATTATGTCCGCTGTTACACACCCCTCAGTAGCCTGCACTTTTCTGCCAGAACACTCAGGCTGTTTTCAGTATCTTTCCCTGCTGCTAGCCGGTAAGCCTTATGAGAATAGATCCTGACCAGCTTGAGTCTTCCACTGCCATCTGTGTCAGGCCAGCAGAGGGCCCTTTATAAATATTTGTGACATAGATGATTAAAATTCTGGTTTTTTTTTTTTTTTTAGAAATTCACTTAACAGCATATTGTGAGTATCTTTCCCTGTCAAGAAATGTATATTTATGTTGTCATTTTTAACGGCATCATGGTATTCCATTGTATGGAGGTACCATCATTTAACTGATCTATTGCTGGACAAAATGTTGCTCCCCGATGTATTATAAACAGTGTTGTAATTGGCGCTTAGATGCAAACATGTAACTAATTTGCTTGACCACAAAGGTTATGCCAATTTACATATATCCTCCAACAATACTCAGTGTCTTTCACACCCCCACCTCAACACTAAGTATTATTATTACATGTGTTTTGGCACTTGTGGTCATAGTTTAAAGCTGCCTTTCTCTGATAACCAGGGATATTTATTTTTTCATTCAAGATATTTACTGAGAGCCACCTCCATGTTATTTGCAAAATGAACACACTCTAGTATCAGTACTTTATTGTGCCTTGATAATACATTGGAAGTATGGTAGGGCAAATATCCTCTCACTTTTATTCTTCAAAATATCTTCTTGTTTATTATGCATTTTTTGTGCTAGATAAATATTAGAGTTATTTTGTCAAATACCATTAAAAATCTTATTTTCTTATTTGGGGTGCATGAAATTTATAGATTTAGAAGGGAATAAATCTTTGTTACATTGGGTTTTCTCATGCAAAAGCATGACAAGTGTTTCCTTTCAAGTTTTAAAAACTGTCTCTTTAAAAAAACCCTTAAGTATGACCATCCAAAGACATGCACTATTGACATCTATCCCAATACCTTATCAGATTTTTAGAAGCATACACATTGACATAAACAGATATTTAGAAGGTGCACACGCTGTTTTATAAACTAAAATAACATATCGTGAGCATCTTTCCATTTTCATAAAACAATTCTACATCATCATCTTATAAATGGCTCTAATAGTATTCCTCCATACGGATGTATCATTTAATGAGTTCCTTGTCGACATTTAGGTTGTTTCAAAATTTTAATAAAACAATCAGGAATGAACACTTTTGCACAAATATCTTCTTGTCTTGTTATCTTTTCACAGTAAATTCCTGTATTTGGAAAGTTTGGGTCATAAGGTACATGTGTTTTTATTTTTATTTATTTTTAAGTTTTATTTCTTTGTTTTGAGAGAGAGGGTATGCATAAGAGCAGAGGAGGGGCAGAGAGAGGGGAGGGGAGAGAGAGAATCTCAAGCAGGCTCTGAACTGCTAGCACAGAGCCCAACCTGGAGCTCGAACCCACCATGAACCGTGAGATTGGACCTGAGCCAAAATCAAGAGTTGGACGCTTAATGGCCTGAGTCACCCAGGCACCCCCATAAGGTACACATATTTTTAGATAAATTACCAAACTAAACTTCAGAAAGTTCATATCAGACTGTCTTCTGTCTGCAGTATTCAAGAATGCTCGTGTAAATCCAAAAAGGTAATTAGGAAAAATAATTACATTTGCAATAGCATCCAAAAGAATAAAATACCTAACAATAAATTTTACCAAGGAGGTGAAATATTTGTACACTGAAAAATACAAAATGTTGTTGAAAGAAATAAAAGCCTCCCTAAATGAATCAACAGACATTCCGTGTTCACAGATTGGATGATGTAATATTATCTTAACATTGTCAGATTCAGTGCAAACCCTATCAAAATTCCAAAGGCTTTTTTTTTTTCAGGAATGGAAAAGCCAATCCTCATTCTCATATAGAATTTCAAGGGGCCCCCCAAAAACCAAAACAGTCTCGAAAAAGAATAAAGTTGGAGGATTCTGACTTCTTATCCATAAAGATAAGTTAATCAAAACGGCGTGGCACTGTCATAAAGATAGACATCTAGATTAATGGAATAGAATGGAGAGTTCAGAAATAAACCCACGGATCTAGAGCCGGTTGCTTTTTGGCAAGAGTGCCAAGTCCATTCAGTGGGAAGGACGTCTTTATCTTTGACAAATCATCATTCTGGGACAACTGATACCCACATGCAGAAGAGTGAGGTTGGGTCACAAACTCATATCAGAGAAAAAAAATAATTTAAAATGAGTCAACAACCTAAATAAAAAAATTAAACCTGTAAAACTCTTAGAAGAAAATGCAGGGGTAAATCTTTGTGATCTTAGACTTAACAATAGACTCTTTGCAATGATACCAAAAAAAAAAAAAAGCAACTAAAGAAAAAAATAGTAGATAAACTGGATTCTGTCGAAATTAAAACCTTTTGCATCAGTGGACATCATCAATGAAGTGGGAGCACCTGGGTGCTTGCTCGGTTAAGTGACCAGCTCTTGATTTTGCCTCAGGTCTGGATCTCACGGTTTGTGGGTTTGAGCCTCATGTCAGACTCTGGGCTGACAGTGGAGCCTGCTTGGGATTCTCTCTCTCTCTCTCTCTCTCTCTCTCTCTCTCTCTCTCTCCCCTCTCCCTCCCTCCCTCCCTCCCTCCCTCCCTCCCTCTCTCTCTCCCTCCCTCCCTCCCTCCCTCTCTCTCTCTCTCTCTCTTTCTTTCTCTCTGCCCCTCCCCTACTCCTGCTCTGTCTTTCTCAAACTTAAAAAAAATGGTTAATTTTATGTTATACAAAATTTTACCTCAATAAGTTATTTAAAAAAAAAGCGACCGGACAGATACTGCAGCATGTGACTTGTGATCAGACATAACAGGGAGCCTGATAGCTGGAGCTGATGTTCACCGTGGGCCCCTCACTTCCAGAATGGTGGTCACATGACCCAAGAAAGAACCAGGAAAAGGAGCAGCACACCAGGGGTTACCTGGCATTGGAAAACCAGGTCCCACAATCGCAGTGGCTTGAGCCTGCTATTTTCTGCCAATAAAGGAACTATACATTTGGTTTTGGGGAAAAAAGAACGTTCATGTATCCTGTGTCTTTGCCTATGCCCTGGGCATGGTGAATATTTTAAAAGAGATGAAAAGGAGGTAGAAGGTGGGGATCCTGGAACTATGTGAGGAGGGATCTTCTAGTCAAAGGAGGATGTGCAAAGGCCCTGAGGCAGGGGCATGTTTGGCACTGAAGGGAGGCCAGGCTGGTTGGGGCAGAGCTCAAGAGAAGGAGAGGCAGGTCACAGTGTCCAGTAGAGCCTCATGGCCACTGTGAAGACTAAGCATTTACTTAGTGAAAAGGAAGGCCAGCCAAGAGTTTGAGCTGAAGAGTGACTTGATGTGACTTCATGATCTTAGGTATTAACAGGTGTGCAGTGATGGAGAACAGAGTGCAGATGACTGTCTAAGTGACTGACGAGTCGCAAGTATGATGAGAGTCCAGGGTGTATCCAGAGTGTAAAACAGGAGACCCTGCCTTGGTCCCTTGGTCTGGGGGACAGGAGAGCTCATGTAGGGCTCCTGTAGCATTTGGGCCTTAGGGTAAGTGGAGGGCACTGGGGGATTGCACAGGGGGTGGGGATTTGGGCCATGACTGTACGTGGATATGACTGTGGTCGCACTCTCTGCCGGGGGTGCTTCGGGAGATTTTCTCAGGTGGGAGCCCAAAGCATTCGGCTGCCTGTGGGCCTGGAGAAGGCTCCCCATGCTTGTCTGGCCCCATGGGAGGAGGAAAGGGCGGAAGGCAGTCTGGCAAGCCTCGGGGCACTCCAGGACCTGCTCACTCCACCGTCACTAGTGAGATATGTCAGGCATCCAAGGCCTCTCATGGCTCTAATTGAAATCCTCTCTGTCACTGCTATGTCAGGGGAGATGGCTCTGCCCCTCCATGAAGTCCTGGATGGAGGCTTGACACCCCAGGTGGGAGGTGCTCTGGCAGCTTAAACACTCACTGCAGACAGAACTGGTCATGACCTCCATGGCATCCTGGCTCTTCCGGCCGGGCCTGTGCATCAGGAGAGTCCATGGTCCTAGGCCTTACAGCCGGGGCCACACAGCCTGCTAACTGTCCCTCAAGCATGTCTGTATCAGTGAGGGTCAGCATGATGGCATGGTCCGGTTAGGTTAATTCAAGGAGCAATTAATAAAAGGGCATTTATGAAGAAGTGGGCAAGGTGTGGGGAAATCAGATTGGGTAGTGCTATGCTGGGGCTAGTCTCCTCCTTAGAGCCAAAGGGAGGGGGCAGGAGGAAACACCAGGTATTGGAGTCTGGGTGGAGGGAGACGTGAGAGAAAGCTGGGGCGTAGGAGGTGCATCCGTCAGCTGAGAGCTAGCCAGATCAAGGCAACCTCGTGGAGGAGGTCATGGAGGTGTAAATGCCCTGGTTCTTCTCTCCTGCTTTCCTCTGACCCCCGCCAGGACTCCTCATTGGAGTGCTCTTCTCGGCAACATGAATACTAAAACAGGGACTCCTTACTGGTCAAGCTGGACCAGAAGCAGGGGTCAAGGGAACCTGTCCATGTAGTCCACGCAGGTAGAGAAGCCTAGTAAGTAGACATGGAGGAACAAAGGGTAGATGTCCAAGTTCCTCTGGCCCAGGTCCCTCCCTGGACCCAGGGTCCGGTGCTCGATCAGTCACGGTCCCTGTTTCCAAGGAGCTCTCGGGGCACTCAGGACTGGAGTGACACACAGTGCGGCTAGTGCCGTGATGGGATAAGCAGATTGCAGGGTCCATTAAACCAGGTGGAGGGGTGAGGGGTGGGGAGGGGACGCTCGGCTGCTCTCCCCAGTTCACCAACGGTAGCATGTTGACGGAGCTTGTAGAGGTGACATAGATGTGAGGGTTTGTGGATAATACTGATGGCGGTTACACTGCTGCCTCATGGGCTTGTTGAGATTAGTTGAGACCCTGGCTGGAAACTGCCTAGCACGCATTTGGCACCTTGCAAGCAAGTGAACTGTGAACAGCAGTTCTGTTGTTGTCTGGCCTTAGTAAGGTAGTCCAGTTAGCTCTACCAAGTTAACAGGCAAGACAGGTGGGTCACCTGGCATCTCCGCCCAGCAACTCTGTGATTTGCGTGGCTGCCGTTAATGAAGTTCTTGCTCTATGTCACACACACATTATCTCTACCTCTTCTATGGGGAGGGAGTAGGTAGACAGTATTATTTCTTCATCGCCCTTCTTCTCGTGCCTCCTATGATAGTTTAAAACCATGCCTGCACGTTCTTTGATATTGAGAGGTAGAGTCTACGTCCCCTGCCCTTGAATTTGGGCTGTCCTTAGTGACTTACCTATAACCAGTAGAATGCCATGGAATTGATGCTCCTTTGGAGGCCAGGTCTGGGACATGGTCCTTGAAATCCAGGCACCATGGAAGAAGTTCAGTTACCCCAACGAGGCTGTGCTGGGGAAGCCACATTTGGGCACTTTGGTTCACAGCCCAGCTGACTGCCAGCAGTAAGTGCCAGCCGTGTGAGGGAGCCATCCTGCATGTCCAGCCCAGCCGAGCTTTCGGATGACAGCAGGCCCTGCTGCCACCTATCTACAACCACAGCAGGGGAGTCCAGCTGAGCCCTCCCCCAAATCCCAACCAGTACAGTCACTAGAGGAATAAAGTGGCTGGTTTGGGATACTAAGTTTTGGAGTACATTTTTATATACCAGTAGTAACTGGAATGCCTTCCCCGTGGGTGGAATATTCTTCCCCACCTGACTGACTTTTGACCTGGTCATAGGATTAATCTCAGCTATTGGGAGATGAGTGGGTGCAATGCACTCTACATTTGACCAAAAGCCTTACACGTGCTCAGGTGATTTGTCCGGCCCTTTTGCACTCCTGTGACTGGCCACGGGAGGATCTTGTTCCAGATACCTGCGTCCCTTTATTCTTTTTTTTTTTTTTTTTAAATTTTTTGACATTTATTTATTTTGAGAGAGAGAGAGAGACAGAGCATGAGCCAGGGGAGGGGCAGAGAGAGGGAGACACAGAATCCGAAGCAGGCTCCAGGATCTGAGCTGTCAGCACAGAGCCCCATGCGGGGCCTGAACCCATAAGCGAGATCATGACCTGAGCTGAAGTCGGACACTCAACTGACTGAGCCACCCAGGTGCCCCTGCTTCCCTTTATTCTAAAATGAAAGAGACCCAAACTCAACCTGCAGCCTGAACTAGAGCTGCCCCACTGGGCTACAGGCCTGTGAGTGAGAAAGCAATGCTTCTTGTGGTAAACCTGGGAGATCTGGGGATGTTTATTACTCCATATCATCTCAGCAACAGCTGACTGAGATAAGACAGGTGGACAACACTGTTATTCCCATTTTCCAGATGGTTAAACCAAAGCATAGAAAAGTTAAATGAATTTCTCAGGTCATAGCTAGAAAGGGACAGAGTCTGCCTAGAAACTCACTTTTAACCAGTGTCTCCAGAAAGGCACAAGTACTAGTCATTATTCATGGGCCCATGTGTGTTTCCAAGGTCCCCACTCAGCCCTTGGCCTGGAGATATGTAGCAACTTCAGTTCCTGGAGGAGCTGAGGACACCATGAAATAAATAGCCAACGAAAGCCTGTTTTCCAGTGTCTAAAGCCTCACCCTTGAAACCTTAGCTGTTATCATCTATTATCCTTCACAGAGCACAGCACAGGCAGCCAGGTGCTTGGAAATATATAAAAGCCGTGCTGCAGCCTAAACACGTAAGGAAAGTAGGCAGCACTCGACTTCATTCTTCCTGGTTGGGTCTCCAAGGTGGGGCATCTTTCAAAGCATTATGAATTTATGTGCATTCAGAGTTGGAGTAAAATCTGTTTAATTGTCCACCATTGTGTTTGGCTGTATGGCTGAGTGTGTGTGTGTGTGTATGTGTGTATGCATTCCCGTGTGTGTATGTGTGTGTATGCATTCCTGTGTGTGTGTGAGTGTGTGCATTCCTGTGTGTGTGCATTCTTGTGCATGTGTGTATGTGTGTGTGTACGCATTCTTGTGTGTTTGTGTGTATATGCATTCCTGTGCATGTGTGTATGTGTGTGTGCATGTCTTCCCTTGTGTGCATGTGTGTGTATGCATTCCCGTGTGTGTGTGTGTGTGTATGCATTCCTGTGCATGTGTGTGTGTGCATGCACACCTGGTGTGTGTGTGTTACACCACAAAATAACATAGTTGGCTAATGAGGCTGGACTTCGGAGTCAAACAGTCCAGAATTAAACATGATGCTCCCCATTGTGTGACCTTAGGCGAGTTTTGCAACCCTTCTGAGTCTTAACTTCTTCCTGTAAATGGGGGGCAGTCCGGGTAAGGAATGGGATTGGTCTCCATCAAGTAGTGTACATAAAACACCTACCATCTTGGAGGGGCCCAGTGAACATTTACGTCCTTTTCCCCTCTTGTCATCTCTTATACATCATCATTGTAAAACTGGAGGACTTTCTGTGAGCTCTGCTAGCCTCTGGGGGGCTGTCACCACTTCAGGGATAATGCAGGAGAGAGCTCCTTTGTCAACTGGGACATGGGTCCTATATCCCTGCACCTGTAAGTCTGCAGTCCTCTGCCTAAGCAACAAAAGGCATTGTGGTACATTGAAAAAGGGGCTTAAACTAGGAGATATTTGGGCCTGGGTTGAAACCTTGTCTTTATTAGCCGTGTGACTTGGATAATTACTTAAAGATTCTGTGCCTTGTTTATTTTCCTTTCTGTGAAATGGGCATAATATCTGGACCCTGTTTACAAACATATTAGCAGGACTCAGTATGGTGTCTGCCAACTGGTTAGTGTCATGAGGACAGAACAGAGCAACACATGAATAATTGTCCCTGACATAGTAGGTGCTCAGTTAACACTGGCTCCCGTGGTACTACTGTTGGCATAAGGTCAGGACTTTTTAAGGCAGGGAACTCAATAAATTTTAACTAATCTGTGCCATCACTGTATGGTCGATCCTTGAACACTGGCTTGAACTGAGCAGATCCACTTATCTGTGGATTTTTTTCAATAAATACAATATTGAATGTATTTTCTCTTCCTTGTGATTTTCTTAACATTTTCTTTAGCTTACTTTGTTGTGAGAATGTAGTATGTAATACATCATACAAAATGTGTGTTAATTGATCATATGTTCGTTATCGGTAAGGCTTCCTGTTGACAGTGACTATTCATAGTTAAGTTTTGGGAGAGTCAAAAGTTACATGCAAATATTTGACTGCATAGGGAGTCAGTGCCCATAACCCCTACCTTGTTTAAGGATCAACTATAATAGCTCTCTCTCGGATCCGTTTTAGAGCTCTTTGATTACGTTTTGAAGAAATTTAGGATCCAGCGTCTGTAAATTGGCTTTTGCAGAGCCTGGCTCTTTCTGCCTGTAAGAGACGTGAATAGCAACTTCCTATCCTATATACTGAGCTTACTTCCAACCTGAGGGTATTTGCATATGCTGTTCCTATTGCTGTGGGCACAAAATCATTCTCATGGTTGTCATTGTCCTCCTCCTCCTCAGTGTCATTACTACCACCATCATTCTCATAATGACCACCATCAATATCATGATCATCAGAATCAATCTCAAAATCACCACCGCCACCTCCTTCATTATCGTCATCCCCAGAAGCCTCACTGCGATCAGCATCACAACGGCAACTGCTACTGGTACTCCCACCATTATCGGAGCCCTTACTCTGTGCTGTGCTCGCTACTGTCTTACTAATTCCTTATAACACATATCTACGGTAAATACAATTACTATCCCCATTTTACATACAAAGCAACCAAGACATGCAAGGGTGAAATAATATGCCCAGATGAACTATTAGTGAGGACAGGATTCAAATCCAGATGAGATCACCCCTAGGTTCTTTGAACTCATACGTGAAGCTGCCCCTTCTCCTCACCATTCACCTCATAACCACCCTTCAGATCTCAGCTCAAGTATCCCATCCTCAAAAGTCTTCCTTGACTGCCTCCATCACCACTGTAAGCACACAGAGCCCCCTTGAAGCTTTCCTTCCAGTGCTTGTCATGAATTTCCATTTACTTGTGTAATTGTTTGATTAATTGCTGTCTCTTCCAGTTTTCATGAGGGTGGGGACATTAGGGTTTCTTTTGTGTGCCATCTCATACCTTGTGCCTAGAGTGGAGACTGATTCAGCCTAAGTGGTCCACAGTATTGTGGGATCAATTAATTAATTAATTACTCCTGCCTGTATCCTCAGCCCAGCTATGGTCCTGCTCCTTAGTTCTCTGATCTTTGCAGGTTTACTTCTTTCCCAATTCATCTTCTGGTGGGCTCTCTGGGTTCTAGCTGAAGCAAGGGTCATCCTCCTTAGGTCACCGCTAGCCAGGTAGACTCTCCAAAGCTGGCTCAGAAACAGGAGGTCACTGAGTCTGGACAGTTTGGGGTGAGGAGAACCAGGAGGCTGGCCATTGTAAAAATAACAGTTTGGCAAAGAAGCCATCGATGAATGACCCTCAGCAGCTGTGGTGGCAGAGGGGACCAGAGTCCAGGGCAAAGCTAAAAAGGGTTATAAGGCAAAAATGGCTGGACCTAGTGTCTGGAATGGGGAGCAGATGGCCGTGAGGAGTCACCAGGTGCTCTCAGGTTTCTCCTCTGGAGGAGGAATCAAGCTGGGTGACGTCTACAGCCTTGACGGATACCCCAGTGTCGTCTCCCGACATACAGTAGGGTCCTTTATGCGTCTCGTTTTTGCATATGCTCTTCCTTCTGCCTGGAGTGCCCTATCCTTTCCTTCTCCACCCGGAAGACCTCTACTTACCTTCCAAGACTCAGCTCAAAGGGCTTTTCGGCCCTCCGTAGCAGAAGTTGTTGCTGGCTCCGCTAACATATTTGGGTCAGAGCTTTCCTGAACCACGTGCCAGACTGGGTTGTCCTCACATGTTTATGTGCCCATGGGTCCCATTAGCCATGAGCTCTTTAGGAGCAGGCTTTGCAGTGTCCTTCTCCTTACCCTTCAGCCTGGACCTCCCCTCCCTCTCACTTTCTTTCCTCCTAGAGTGTCTATGCGAGTCCTGTAATGCTGCAGTGTGACACGTGCTCTGTTAATGACCAGAACCACAACAATGAGAGACAGGGACAGGGCAGCAGGGGAGGTGGCTGATGACAGTTTTAGCTGAGGTTGGGGCCTGCAGGAAGAGGAGTGTGGAGTCCACCAGAGAGCAGACACCCCTTCCTGCTTGTGGTGAGGCGAGGGCTTCTGCCTGGATCTTTTGACATAAACCATTTGATTTCCTGACACGCTGAAGTTTCCCACGTCTGAGGCTGGATTCAGGTCCTCCCGTCACTCTGATGGTGCAAGTGGACCAGAAAGCGGGTTTGAGAATAAAAGAACCCTCCCTGTGGGTTTCTTGTTCTTAACTATGTTATCTGTAGCCAAAATGAGATCAGCAGTGGGAGGTATGTGGCTGACTGCCCCAGCCCCCATCGCATACTCAGTCCTGTGCTGCAAACATTTCCCGAATGGAGGCATCCGTGGGGAGGTTGTTGCCAAACCTTTGCATCTGATCACATGATCACTCTGGTGCTGCAGCCCAGGTGAACTCTTGGCATTGAGCTTGGTGATGGAAATGGGGGGTGCCTGCAAGATGCACCATAGTCTGCAAAATGCTGCCTAATTTCAGCTCTGGGCTCTTTGATCATCTTGCCTCTTGGGACTCAGTGCTGGGACCCTGGGGATAGGACCACTGGTCACCCAGCAACTTTCTTTACTTCTGGTTCTTATTTGCTCTTGGAGAAGCCACTTACGTGTGCCTCATTTTCCTCAGCTGTCCATTGGGGAGGGTGGCAACGCCTGCCTCACGGGATTGTGGTGAGGGTGTAGACTACCTGGAGAGGTGCTATCACACAAGTGTCACAACAGCGCTAGCAACCACCGCTACCGTGCCACCATTGTTAGTGTGGCCGCCATTTTCACTTTTTACATGGGGTCCTGACATTTTTCTTCCGGTAAACTAGATCTTGGCAAGGCTAGCACCTTCTCCTTGTTCAAGTGTGACTCCAGTGTCACATTCTCAGGTCTTCTCTGACCCCCCAAACCCAAAGTAGTAACCCCACTTCGCCCTTCTCAAAACCATCTATCCATTATGACATGGCTCTGTCTTTATAACACCCACTGTACGCCACCTTCCGATTGGCGTGCGTACTCATATTGCCTCTCCCATCCTGGAGTGTAAGCCTCTGTCCTTCCTTACCATGGTCTCCCGAGTGTTTAGCACAGCACCATGCATCTGGAAGGGGTTCCATAAGAATAATATTGTTCTTTTTTTTTTTTTTTAAGTTTACTTATTTGAGAGAGAGAGAGTGGGAGAGGGGCAGACAAAGAGGGAGAGAGGAAATCCCAAGCAGGCACCATGCTGTCAATGCAAAGCCCAACCCGGGGCTTGATCCCACAAACTGTGATATCATGACCCGAGCCAAAATCAAGAGTTGGACGCTTAACTGACTGAGCCACCCAGGCACCCCAATAATAATAATATTCTTAGCTGAATGTCTTCATCTGTCATCTGTGTTGTCCTGAACCTCTGTTAGCTTGCCTCTGACGGAGTCCCACAGGAGGGAGAAATGGAGACTGGGTAAAATTGTTTTCATGTTCACTGCACTGCTTTCCTTCCGCCTCTTGGTGGAGCCCTTGTAGCATCCTTCCAGTGCACCTAATCCTTTTACTGTCAGGATGGAACTGGAAATACATCATACTAAAGTGTGAATGATTGATAGAGACAAAACACCACTTTCTCCTACGAGATCAAAGCGTGGCATAATTCTGTTTCCCTTCCTTCCAGGGAAAGATGTGAAGCTCGTGTGGGGCTGAGAGGGTGAAGGTGCTGATTCCAGTTCCTCTAATGAGCTGTGTGATCCTGAACAAGCCACTGAACCCCTCTGAGCCCTGGTGTCCTTTTTTAAAACATGCTGGCTCCACACAGCGTTGTTGTGAGTGTCACATGCGATCCCTGTATCTGAAAATGCCTTGTCTCTTCTAAAACACTCTGTGAATAAGCTGTTGTCACTGCTTATCATCACAGAAAACAAGCAGTGATTGAAGTGAGGGACAAGTTGACTAGAAACCAGCAATATGCCTCAGGGGAATCCTTGTCTCCCTGTCTCTTTAGTTACCACTCAAAGCTAAGAACTGCCTTGGATGTGACCCCAGGGCATCCGCTCCTGGCTCCTCAGATCCTGTCCCCTGCCCTCACTCAGCGGCACTTTGGAGAGGAGCCCCAGGTCCCACAAATTTAGGGAGACAAGGGATGCTGAGACCAGCTGTGCATAATCTTAAGTCTCTCTTTAGTCTTGAGGGCCTCTTTCTAGGCACTAGAGTCTACCCAGCCTTTCTCCTGCCCACATGACTCTTCCCTGGGTCCCCAAGAACCCCAAATTCCATTTCTAGTTCTTCCCCTTGCTGTCCTGGTCTGAGCTCCTGCATGGCCCTCACCACTAATCTAAAGTCTCTTCTGATCCACTGAAATTGTGGACAGGCACGGATCACGGACATGCACACTCTGGCCGTGTTTCCTGACGAAGGCAGGATGTGTGCTGGAGCCCGATGCCTAGGTCCCCCTCCTGGCTCTGGTGTTCACTAGCTCTGTGACCTTGAACAAGCTACTTTCCCTCCATCTGCAAAATGAAGACGATTTTAATGAGGATCCTAATGGATTTATTCATGCAAAGCATTTAGAATGGTACCTAACAGAGTAAGTACAAACATTGAATGTTGGCTTTAAAAATTATTAATAAGGGCTCATTAATTAATTATTAATAAGTCAGCTGCTTCCTTACTGGCAATCTCTAGTCCAAGTCGAGCTCACATTTGAGGTGGATGCTCTGTGTAAGGTCCGTTTCTCCCTAGACCATTCCCAAGAGAGGTGTGTGCATGGGAACGTTTGGTCCTAATTCTTTATTCCTTCCTGTAACCATGCCCTTTGCCGGGCAACTTCATGGCTGCTCAACTAAAGGCAGAGGCAGGACCCTGCCCTTTGATTTGGGACTCAGACATGTGACTAAGAGGGGGAAGTGGGCAGAAGCGGACCACTTCATATTGTGACAGCTCCAAGCCTAGGTTATAAGGTGCCTGGGGTATTTTGCTTGCCATCTTGCGCCTCTGTCATCATCATGGAAAGAACACATCTGGCTAGCCACCTGGTCAAAGGAGGCCGAGAGACACAGGAAACAGCGTAGAACAGAACTATACCTCACCTTCAGCCTAGAGCTACCATTTATGCCTTTCCTAACTCAGCCAAGCCCGGCTAAGATCAGCAGAACCCCCAGCCAATCCATAGGTGCACAAAAAAATAAGTGCTTATTGTTGTTTGCTACTGAGATTTGTGGTTGCTTGTTAAGTGACAATAGCTGATTGATACACTGGAAAGTGGTGAAGAATCACCATGTTATTGTGGACTACTCTTGGCTCTCCAAACCCAAAGCAGAAAAGGCTGATGAGCTGGGCTGGACCATGTCAGATTGAGGTGGGCTGTCACTGCTGTCCCTGTCCCCACTGTGTCCAAATCTGAGCCTTAGGTCTCTGTGCGCAGGGTTGCGTGTAGGAAAGAGGCCAGAAGAGATGAGGAGGTGGTCAGACATGTTCTGGCAGAACCAGCTCTGCCTAAGCAGAGTGCCTCGCTGTTTAAGACACATGAAAAAAAAGAGAGAAGAGGCAGCCAGCCAGGTCTGCTCTGAAAGATGGCTCCTGGATGGTTAGCTGTTCCTGCTGCCTGGATAGAAGAGAAAGAAAAGAGAAAATACAACACCCATTGGAAAGTGAGGTGACACCCCCACCAGGCAGTGTCCTAGAGCGTAGCCCCATCTGGTGAGCCTAGCCAGGGAAGGGGAGGGGAAAGCTAGGCTTTTGTGTGTTTACTCCCCGTCTCTTTCTCCCCATCTCTCTTTCTTCAAAGCATACTGTATTCACCTATTTTAGTATTTGTCTTTACCTGAAATTATGTATTTATTAGTTTACTTGCTTGTCTCTGTCTCCCACTACCAGAGTGTGAGCTACATGAAGGCAGTGACCTGGTTCATTTTTTCATGGCTGTATGCCCTTTGCCTGAAATAGTAGCGGGCACAGGGTAGGTGACCAATAAATGTTTCCTGAATGAATGGTGGTGGGTTGTGGGTGGATGGATGCATTCATGTAATGGCATATGCCGTAACATGTCAGCCTGGTCACTGTTTGCTCCTTGCCCCTTTAACTTCTAGCATGTCCTTCCCCATGGTTGCAGGAACTAGAAGACCTTAGTCAGGAGGCCTGTTCTTTGACTCAGAAGTTGCTCCTGTCCTGGACACACCTGGGATCTGGTACCTGCTCTCCCTCTGCCCTCTGACCCATGTCTTGTTGGGTTCCATGCCTGGATCACTTCATATTGGTGATCTGATCTGGACTTTGCTCCCTTCTGGCCCTCCTCCACTTTTGGTTCTGCTGTCTCAAGAGCTAACCCAGAGCACAGCACTTCTGCTACATCCAGGCTCCAGGACATGGGCCTCAGGGCAAAGTGTCCCCAGCCCTCCTTCCTTGTCTGGTGGGGATATTGGCAGTCTGCTCCCTTGGATACACCAATCGCAGAGATATGTCAGCCTGCAATACAGTCTAGCCTCTTAAAAGTCTTTGCCAACTTATTTTTATTGTGTTAGCTCATTCTGTTCCCATTTGCTCCTGTAGTGATTCATGCAAATACAGCTACTTCTATGCAAATGGACTCTGCTAAAACCATTTGCAAAGATGCCTCTGTGAGCTGCCCAGGAACGCTGTCTTTCAGTGCTCCAGGAAGGACTGCTTGGCTCCAGGGTGCAGAACAAAAACCAAGAAATTTCCGGGTGGAGCGTTGGCTGAATTCCACAACTGCTGCTTGTGTTCGGTAGACATCCCTCACCTGCAGCTGCTGAGGGATGCTGGGATCCATCCTTTGCTATTTGACTCCTCCAAGTTCCCATACGTTTGAGTTACACTTTGTAATTACTGCCTTTAAGTTATTATTCTCAGCCTCTGGTTTCCTTTTGATTTATGGTTGGAGCCCCCAGGTCCCTCTTCAGAGGCACCTTATACTGGCCCGTTACCACATCTACGTATATTTGGGCAGAGTCACTGGCACGTTCTCACATGGGCATTTAATTGCAAACAATTCTTCTAGCTCACTGAGTCCCCACAGTTCAGTAAATATTTGCAAGGGAGAATAATAATAATGATAATCACTAGTAATATTTGGTCTCTACCAGGCACTGTGTCAACCATTTCCTCTATTCATTTCTCATAGCATTCTGTTAAGCGAGGCACTGCTCTTGTACCCATTTTGCTGAGGAGGAACCTGAGGCAGGGAGAGGTTCAGACACTTGTGCCGGATCACACAGCTGGTGGGCAGTAGAGCCAGGATTTGAATCTAGGTCAGAACCTCTGCTTATGACCGCTGTGTCCTCTGAAGGCAGCAAGATGGGAGGAGGAACAGGTGTCAGGCACTGGTCAGAGAGCTGAATCTTGAAGACCACAGAGTGAGCCCTGAGCCCTTGGAAGGGGATTGTGGCAGGCAGATCTTATCTAAGGGGATGGTCCATGTGTTATGCCCAGAATTCGGGGACCCCAGGAACCACCAGGGAGCCGAGTCCGATGCAAGAACAAAGAGCCTTTAATTGAGCTAGCTCGAGCTCAATCTCCTACCGCACTGACGCAGCAGTGGGTCGAGAGAGCCCGTTCCAAAAACACAATAGTTTTAAAGGGGTCTAGGGGCAGTGGGAGGGGTGATGGTCGTGACCCTAGCCAATTGGCTGAGGAAGGGTCCATAGGTCACTGGGCGTGGTTCTTTTGGAACCGGGAAGTTGCAGGTTTTGAGCAGGCACTGGGGACTCAGGGTGGAAGACAGGAAACACAATGGAGTCAGTCCCAGTTTGCCCTTAAGCAAAATGGAATCAGTCCCGTTTTGCCCTTACACATGACTGCCTGGGTTCTGAAACCTGGACCGCACACTGCCGCATCTATCCCAGTCTGGATCTCTCTGTGACTTTCGCCTCTCCTTGGGACTGAGACGGTGGATTTCTTCTGTTTGCTCCTCTAGATCTACTCTCCACCCCTCCCGACCCAGCTCTGTGCCCGGGAGGCTGACCTGTGTGGACTGCATCGTCAGGCTTCCTGATGGGTTCACTTGGCCAGCAGGAGCACAACACCCAAGGGAAGGAGGGTAGCGAGGCTGGGATCTCTGTTCCCTCTCCTGGTTCTGGTGTCTCCCCAGGACTTCACTCCTGTCCGGCAGCCCCTCCACAGAGCACACTCTCTCCAGGTTCTGGTCACTGGTCTCTCCCCTTGCTCATTCTAGTCTAGGGTGAGTGAGAGCAGCCTGTTACTATCCCCAAGGTTCTGCACTCTTCTTTGTGGTTTTCCGACACCCGGCCCACACATTTGTAAATGTCTCTATTCAAGTATCCTTAAGTTACCAGCCGGAGCATGCCATCTCCTTCCTATCAGGACACTTACTGATATCCCTGGGCTTCAGTCTGAGCCATTTCTGATCTTCAGCTAACCAGCTATGGCCAGAAACCCATGACTCTATTCACCTTAAGCATTCACTCTGGCGCTCCTTCCTAGTTCTTGGGGATGCATTGAACTGTGGAAACAATGCTGGTTTTCAGGTCAGTGTTGGATTCAAAGCCTGGTACTGACACTCACTGTAGGGCTTCAGGCAAGTGACTTAACTTACTCATGCTGTGAAATGGGAGACAACATGACTTCACAGGTTTTTCATGAAAATCAAAAGGCACAATGTACATCAAGTCTTTAGCTTAGGATCTGGCACGTATAAACACTGGCTCCCCTGGTTTTGCCCTTTCTTGAGCTCTGACTCCATGGACCACCCATCCATTATGTTGGGCTCTGCCTCTTGTCCTTCTGTTGGACAGCTGACTTTGGTTCTGCCCTGAGGCAAGGCAGGTAGAGCTACAGAGAGCAACTCCTGACTCCTGACTCCCCACAGAAAGGAGAGGAACTCAAAGAAGAGAAAAGAGACAATTTGAGGGTTTGAAACAATGACACATGGAAAAGCATGAATAATTGCAGAAAGCAAGCAAGGGGAGGGTGAACCGATGCTGGTTTTCATATACAGCTCCATTTATTAGCCAGAAATGCTAAAAAATGATATTTCCAATATTCCCAGCTAGAGGAAAGTTCCAATGTAATATCCTGGTCCAATGGCCAGATGTCCATGGCTCCCCCTAAAACAGATAAAGGAAGCTTCCCCTTACCCCGCTCCTAGCCTTCCCCTGTGCCCTAGCAGACCTTCATCTCTGCCACAGAAAGACACCTCTCTGCCTGGATTGAAATTTGTACCGACTTCTAGCTTGTGGGAACTCAGGAGGGTCTTGACCACCCCCAAACATCATTTCTCTCATTCTCAAGATGGGGGTAATTATAGCTACCCATTCGTGCAGGTGGGCTGATGGTAGAATCAGGAGCAGGTGAATGTGGAAGCCACGGGTCTAATACAGAGCCAGAGAAGCGTTCTACCCTGAGCCTATACTATTTCTACCTGTCTTTCCTCTCTCTGTAGCAGAGAAGGTGCCCCTTTTCATTTCAGGGGAAACCTGCATATTGACTGTTTTGTGTTTCTTAAAACACATGAAAAACCTCTTGATTTTTATTATCCTTCTTCAACTTGAGGATGAAGTACCTCTGTCCCGTCTCCTCTCTTATCAGGTGTGCATTTTTGTCCAATTGTCACTTCCAAAGATGCTCTCTGGTTCCCTGCAGCCTTGTCTCCCCTCAGCCTGAGTTAAAAGTATGGTTTTTCTGAGTTCTGCAAGGACCTTGATTTTATTTGATGCATTTTCTTGGGCTCTTCTACCTTCTGTATGAACCTTGCCTTCAAAAGGAGTTTGACTTGGGGCTGAGATGTCACACTTGATCTGGGGACAGATTGGATATCAGGAGCAACAGCTGGGAGATGATGAAAGACCATGTGGGAGGGCTGAGATTGATTTTTATCTAAACCTTTTATTATTTACCATTTATTTTCCTTACTTTGTAATATGAAAAGAGAATGGCCCTTCACGCACCGAGGGCTTAGAGTTTTCACTGGTGAGGTACATGATGATTTCGTGGGTGTGTGGTCTGATGTGTTCCTTTTTGCAAGCAGACAGGGGTGAGTGGAGGAGTTTCAAGCTTGCCCTCCAGAATTGGGCGTGACTCCTACAGAGCTCCTCTGGTCAGCAATCTGTCCTGCTCTGTCAACTTCATGTTTTAATTGTATTCGAATTAAGCTTTTAAAGCTCAAAGATATAATTAGTTACATTCCATTTCAACCATGATGATTCACACCTGCTGATGTGATTCTTGGCCATCAGGTGAACCAGCCTTGCCGTCCCTGGCTGCCTGTTCCAATCACCTGTGCCACCTTGAACAAACACAGGTGCCAGGGCCACACTGCTTGGGGCTTTTATCCATTCAGTCTATCGTGGGCCTGGGAATCTATATGTTTATCACATGCCACAGGGGATTCTGATGTGTCATCAAGATTGAGTTGGACAGTGGAGGGGTGAGGTGGGTGAGTTGTTACTACCTTATAGTTTTATTGCTATTCCCCTTGGAATAATTTTTATTTAATAAGGCAAGTCCTATTCAAGGCAGCATTTAGCTAGAGGCTGATGTTGGGTATTTAGGAAAATTACAAGAGACGCCTGGCCAAGGCACATGTTTCTTTTCTCAAAGCAGTGTGATTTTGGGGCAATTCACTTTCTCTTTTCTGGTCCTCAGCTTCCCAATCTATAAAGTGGGAGGACTGAATGAAATACTTTCTGTGGGTTGTCTAGCGTTGGCATTCATTAATGCTGAGACTCTGTTGGGAAGACACTTCATTGTTAGATGTGGGAAGCCCAGTCCCCTCCTGTCACCCCAACAGGAAACACAGACATCAGTAGGAGGAGGGAGAGGAGGTATCTGGGGAGTTGTGGAGGAATCTGGGCTGCAGAATCAGCCTTGGGGTTACTTTGGGATTGACACATGGCTCTCGGATTGGTACTCCTTGCCTTTTGGTGAGCTTTAAATGTCCTTGTGGGCATTGATTCTTATGGGATGAGAGCACTGGGAATTCCATAGGTGGATAGAGTGGACAGTTGGTTTGGGAGAAGAGGGTCCTGTCTCCTTAGATGACCAATCACTTAAGTCAGTAGAAGATGGAGTCCAGAGACCTGAGAACTAAATCATGGTTCATAAACTTTAATGCTGAGCTACATGTAAATTACTATTAGTCTGTTATTAAATCCACCCCCGCTGCTATATTAACTGGCTCAAAATTTGGCCCCAGCTCCACCGCTAATTGGTCGTGTGATCTCAAATGAGCCCAGCTCCTTCTCTGAGACCCGATTGTTTCCTTTGCAAAGTAAGACAGCAGAACTGCACGATCATGTAAAGGTTCTTCCTGCCTTCATCCGGTAAGTGTGATCAAAACGTTGGAATTAATAGTTGAACAGTCAGTAATCCAAGGCTCACCTTTCAAAAAGAAAAAGGCCAGCTGGAAAATGGCATAATTAGAAGAGAGAAAGAAGTCTCTCTCAAGAGGCTGCTATTTCACAAAAAGTCAGCCTGTCTGTGATAGTCTAAGCAGCATATTATGATGACAGGGAAACACAGTGGCTGTGCCGAAAGATGAGCAGCGAGTGGTAAGTGGGGGTGTTTGAAATAGAAAAGTCTATTTTAGAAGGCATCTAATAAAGCTGGAGGAGGCAGCCCACACAGAGATACCGAGCTGACATCCTGCTGCCAAGACTCTAGTCCCTGCTGCTGAGCCTGGGGTCCTGGGACTGTCCTTGGTCCCAGCTTGTGGGGAGGGAGTCAGGGAGCCAAGGCTGAAGGGAGGCAAGTTTGTCTGAGGAGAAGGGTAGTGGGCAGAGGCCCCACGGCAGGGACAGAGGGATATGGCACCCTTCCTGTGAGCCCCGCCAGATCCGGGAATGGCACTGGGGTGGCCTTTCTCCAGGCTTGTGCGGGGGCTACACCGGTGCTGGGAAGCAGTGAAAACCCAGCAGCTAAGTGCAGAGACCCTGGAGCCAGACTACCCGGGTTTGAATTCCAGCTCTTAATAGCTGGGAGACCTTAAGCAAGTCATTTATCCTCTCTCTTTCCTTGTCTGTGAAATTGAATAATATTAGCTGGTCATTGGGTTGGCGCGAGCACGAGCTAATATTTGTAAAGCCCTTGGAACAGAGCCTGGCTGCACAGTACCTATGAATATATGTATGTATGTGTATGTATGGAGAAAGAGAGTTAATGTATGTCAGTTTTAATATGTGTTAGTCATGTGTGTTAGAATGGTGCCTGGATGGGGCGCCTGGGTGGCTCAGTCGGTTAAGCATCCAACTTTGGCTCAGGTTGTGATCTCATGGTTCAAGGGTTTGAGCCCCACATTGGGCTCTGTACTGTCAGCCTGGAGCCTGCTTCAGTCTCTGTCTCTCTCTTCCCCTTCCCCTCCTGCTCGTGTGCATGTGCTTTCTCTCTCTCTCTCTGATAAATACTAAAAACAAACAAAAAAGAATGGTGCCTGAAACACAGTATACATTGAATCAATGCTTTGGTTGTTATTATGATACCCAGGCACTGGCCCTAATTCATTCATTCATTCGTTTGTTCATTCATTCATTCATTCAGTCTTCTAGCAGACATTGGTGGAGGGATGCCCCAGACATTATGTATATAAATATGAGACACACACATATAAATAAAATGTGGCCTCTGAGACAAGTCTCACCTGCTTCTTGGGCTAAGGCCTGAGGCTAAATCACTGCCTTTGATTTTCAATTAAATAAGTCACTTTGAAAACCAGCCTGTGCCAACACCCCCAGGACCCCAGCAGCCTCTCTCTTCCCCTCTGAGTATTGGGCCAGATGTGTGGAGCCCCAGGCTCATATCCCAGCTACCCAATGAATGTCTCTACTAGGATATCTGCAGGTAACTCTCCTGATCACACCCCTCACCCTGTGCCCAGTGTAGGCCTTTTCCTTGGTTTCTTGTCTCTGTGAACAGCACTGCCATCCTTCTAAGAATGCAAGCCAGCAGCCCTCCTCCCTCCTCCTCCCTTGCCCTGCATCTCCTTCCTTGACAAGTCATGTCCATCCTCACCTGGTTCCCGTCTCTGCCGCCAGCAGTCTGGCGCGTTACTGACCTTCTGCCGATGTCTGCTGGAAGACCGAATGAACGAATGAAGACCTGTGCCTGGGTATCATAATAATGATGACAGCTGAGCTCTGATTGCATACATACTATGTTCCAGGCTCTGTTTTAACTGCCTGCCGTGGATTAACCCTGAGGTCGCTGTAGCACCCACCCACTGCATGTTTGTTGAATGAGTGCATACCATGCGTGCGGAAATCAGATTCTGGTGGAGCAGCTGCTTGTTCCTCAATCCACAGAGAAACGGAAACTTTCCAGTACATTCCAGGCTTCTAGTGAGAGTTTCTGCATCCCTCTCAAAGTCAGTGGTACTTCCTAACCTCACAAAGCCATCTCAGAGCCGGGTCCTACCGAGCTGTGTCTGGCGTCTGGCCTGGAGCCGCGCAGTTTCTGGGCCGTTTCTCACCCCCCTTCCCCCGGAAGATACAGAAGCTGCCGCTTCCCCATGCCTCCTAATAGCGGAACCTTATTTTCCCTGCCACCCCAGGGGCCCTTGCTCACCGTGAGCTCATTCCTGTGAGAGATGCACAACACAATGTAAAAGGAAAATGGTAATTAGAAGGAATGCTTGAGCAGGGGAATTGTGTGCAAAAATACTTTAGTGAAACGAAGCAGTAGAGATTACTGTGAGTGTTAGACACACACACGTCTAGCTGTCCTCCTTTAGAAAAGAGGGGATGAGAAGATACACAGGGTGTGTCGTGTATCTGTGAGCCTGGGGTCAGGCTGGTCGCCCTGAGGGACTGACAGCATTGGCTGTGTTCCTATTTGTACCTCAATAGTCTGGGACCAAAGGCCCAGCCCAACAAGATGGAGTTTAACATAATTACTTCCACATCAGGACCTCCAGTTGTACTCTGAACAACTGTACAAGGAGAAGATTGGGGAGCACGTGGTAACAGTCCATGCAAGGACATCTCAGCTCCTGTGTACTTTCCCGTAGCTTGCATTACCATTGAAAGATGTGTTTTTATTTGTGTGGGTTTTTTTTTTTTTTAACGTTTATTTATTTTTGAGAGACATAGAGACAGAGCATGAGCAGGGGAGGGGCAGAGAAGAGAGGGAGACACAGAATCTGAAACAGGCTCCAGGCTCTGAGACATCAGCACAGAGCCTGACGCAGGGCTTGAACTCACAGACTGTGAGATCATGACCTGAGCCGAAGCCGGACGCTTAACCGACTGAGCCACCCAGGCGCCCCTGTGTGGGTTTTTTTATTTAATGTTTATTTATTTTTGAAACAGAGACAGAGCATGAGTCGGGAGGGGCAGAGAGAGAGGGAGACCCAGAATATGAAGCAGGCTCCAGGCTCTGAGCTGTCAGCACAGAGCCCGACGCGGGGCTCGAACTCACAGACCGTGAGATCATGACCTGAGCCGAAGTCGGACACTCAACCAACTGAGCCACCCAGGCGCCCCTATTTTTTTTTATTTAAAATTTTTTTTAACGTTTATTCATTTTTGAGAGACAGAGTGTGAGCAGGGGAGAGGCAGAGAGAGAGGGAGACACAGAATTTGAAGGAGGCTCCAGGCTCTGAGCTGTCAGCACAGAGCCTGATGTGGGGCTTGAACTAACGAATCGTGAGATCACGACCTGAGCTGAAGTCGGATGCTTAACCGACTGAGCAACCCAGGTGCCCTTATTTCTGTGTTTTTTGCTTTGTCCCCAACTGGACTGGGAAGTCCATGGATATAAGGATTTTGTCAGTCTGGTTTGCCTCCATACAAGTGTGTTCAGAGCTTGGCATGTTATGAGCCCTCCAGAACATTTCATGAGGGAAGTTCTTTGACTGCTCATTGCAGAATCCCATGTGTCTTAAACATTGCCTGGTATATAGTTGGGCTTCCAGAACACAAGCCCTGAGATCAGGGACTTTGTCTCTTTGTTGCTGTATCCTCAGTATGTATTAACATTCTGGTGGCTCTAGAATGGGAACTTTCTGTAAAGGGACATATAGTAAACATTTTCAGTTTTGTGAGCCATACGATCTCAGTCACAACTACTCAATTCTGATGTTGTAGTGTGAAACCAGACCATTTGTAAACTAACGAATGGGCATGGCTCTGTTCTAATAAAACTTTATTTGTAAGAACAGGCAGCAGGTCAGATTTGGAGTAGCTTGCTGATTCCTGCTCTGGAAAAGAAGCTTGGTAAGAGCAGGGGTTTAAACAAATTCTATGGACCTATACTCAGCATCCAGAACAGTGCTTAGCACGTGATAAGTAAGCAATAAATAGATATTGAATGAATACATGAATGAGGGTCTGACGGTGGTTTTGGGCAACAGTTTCCCACGCACCAGGGAGGAAGCAGACACTGGAAGTCTCCTGTTCTCTGGGCTGGTTGGATCACACCTGGAATATCATACCAAAGTTGAGAATCTAGCGTGCATGAAGAAGACAGGCCTGGGTGGAACAGGGACAAGTGACCTTGTCCCATGGAGGAGGGTGGAAAGGAATTGGAGAGATTGCACCCAGAGGAGAAAAGAGTCAGGGAGGAGACATGGTTTATTATGTTGAAAGACTTTCATATGGGAGAATAATTATGTCTCTCTAAGAAACAAGGGGCTATTTCTAGAACTTTTTCAAGTTTAATAGTCATCAGACCTGGCCAACCTGAATCAGCCTGGCAAGAGCAGAAGCTCTCAATCTACTGGGAGCATTTGAGGAGACAAGGGGACACTAGAGGAGGGATTCGTGTACTGGATGGGGCAGGACTAGATGATGTCAGATCTCTTGTGGTCTCAAGAGCTGTTCTCACATGGATGTCTGCCACAGGGGTCCTTGAGTAACAGATGGTGATTCCCCTTCAGGTAAAACCAGACTCCCCAGCTTGGTACAAGAAACCCCTCAAGAGCCGCCTGACCAACCTCTCCTGCCTCAGCTCCCCCGTTCTCACCTGTATTCTGTTCCACTTCCACCAAACACTAGTGTCCCCTAAACTCACCCCCTGTTTCACTTCTCCCTGCCTGCACACACACACAGTCCTGTGTTAATGTAGGCACCCCCACAAGGAGAACTTGAGCCAAAGGTTCAAGTGCAAGTAGTTTGAGAGCTGATCCCACCAAGCACTGAAGAGGGTGTGGCAAAGAGACTGGGAAGGGAAGACGAATGGTAGAAGGGGCGTCATCCAACCTGTGGTGTCTGGGATTCAACCCCTGGGGAGGGTCTGGGAGCCAGGGCAGAACATGCCTCAGAGCTATCTCACAGGAAGGATGAGAGAATTGGAGTTTTTACACACTGACACACACCCCACCTCCATCAAATGTTGGTTGAAGACTACCTTGGGGAGGTGGACTCGGTGGGGGAGTATGGTGGGGACACTCAGTGCCCAACACCTCCTGGCCTGCTACTTTCATGGGCAAAAGTAAGCTTTGGTAGTGGGAGAAAGACCCCAGGCAAAGAACTGCAGGGTACTGGTGGGTGGAAGTCTAGTACTGATGTAGTTTAGGATTAGAGGCATCCAGCAAAGAGAGCTAAAGCTTCCTTCTGCTTGGAACTCCCAACCCCTTCTTCTCTGATTTTGATTCTATTCCATGGTATCACAGGCTGCTACCTGGGAATCCCTGGAGAGCCCCTGACACGGAAAGACATGATGAGTCAATAATGATTAGCTCAGGAGTGAATGAGATTTTGGTTGGGCTGAAGGATTGTTCATGTGGGTATAAACCCTAGTTGCTGGGAAATGGATGAGGTTTGTTCATCTGGGCAACTCATGTTGTATATGTGTTGATAGACAATGATAATACAAGATAGTGTGGGTGTGTGTCCACACAGGCATCCCTCTCTGGCACTGAACCACTCAATCTTAGCCATTGCCACTGTGAAACCAATCTCCTACCTCCTTTGGGACCATCAACATGGACTCTAAGGAAGAGATAGTTCACAACTATATGATTCTGGCTACTGACCTCATGGGGCCAGATCATTAGGGCTGGTTGGGCTCCCCTAGACTCAGTCTTCCAGCTTCTTCCCTGTTGGTTCCCAGCATGCCTTGTGGCAGTGACAGAGGAGAGAAGTTAGAAAGTTCTACACTTTCTGCATATATCTTTCATTCATTTACTCCTGCTATAAATGTCGAGTACCTCTGGTGAAACAAAGGCAAACAAAACAGGTACCAGCCCCATCTTCATGGAGTTCACAGCCTAGTAGGGAAGACAGTTTTTAATCAAATAACCACACATGTACGTAATTACAAACTCTGCATTAAGTTGGTGTGGCAATCTGTAGACTACTTGTTTCTTAACATTTTGGGAAGATGGCCTAGACCTTTGCAAATTCTTCTGTTCGGCGGCCTCAGGGTAAAAAGCAATGTATGGTAGTGAGCAAAGGAGCTGAATGAATGTATTGTTCTTCTGCTGGTCTGGTAACTCTAGCTGGTGTATTATTAATAAGCCAACACTCTGTCCCTGCCTCCCAGTTATGAACTGCAGATTGGGTCAAATGCTGTTAAGCTTGAACCATGAGCCCCGAATGGGATGCTTTGTCGTCTTGTCTTGTTTAATGAAAGGTTTTAGGAAATAGAGACCTGTTACTAGGGGCATGCAATTATTTCTGAAATCAAGAGAGCTCACAGTTCTTAGGAGGATGCTGGCTGGCAGTGATGGTGTTATGGTGTGTGACAGGCATCTGAGGGGTGGGTGGAGGCCCAGCTCAGCTCTAGAGTGGGTGGGGATAACAATAGGGGTGGGGAAGAGAGAAAGACCTGTTGTTTACCCCCTGCTAGGAAACCCAATTGAAAACATGAATGATAGAGCTGCTTCCTGGCTTCCTAACATCATCTGTTGCTTTTTTTTTTTTCCTTGTCACTGTGAATTGCTTTCTAGTTCTCAAGAGCATAATGTAATATCAACCACTTGGACAAGGGCTTTCTCCTTGGGAGGCAGTTAGCACATTAACAAGAGGTAGTGTAAAGCCAGGAACAACAGCACTGGCCCCTGAAGTCCATTATGCCCTAGGGGAAGCTTCTCACAGCTACATCACTGAGGGTAGCATCTCTACACAGTGACCCCTGGGAAGAGCTCTCCCTTGGACAGATAGAGAATGACCTTGGCAAATGCAGAAGCCATTTGGGTCCATTTGCAGACCATAAATTTTGGCTTGGGAGAAGCAGAATTAAAAGTAAAAATATATCAGAAGTCTTACTCAAGTGAAAACAAGTTCAGATGTCATCGGAACATTAAAATTGCACGGATTTTGCACTCAACCATGTGACCTTGGATTTAAAGTAGCAATGTGATCTTGGGCAAGTTGTTTGACACCTCTGGGCCTAGGATTTCTCATATGTAGATATATTTATTCAACAAATATTTAAGAGGGGATATAGTGTCTGGGGGTGTGGACAGCTGTAGTTTTAAGGGTCAGGTATGGAGAGGGAGTCTGAACAGAAGAGAAGTACATGGAATTATGCTTCTTGGTGAGACATGGAAAGGTGGTGAAAGAAATCTCTGCTTTGGGCAGTTCAAGCATCTCAAACCCCATGGAAATACAGATTAGAAGAGGCAGATTTGAAATGGCTACTACTCAAGAGTGTCACCACCGAGAACCATTTAATCTTTGGCCTTGGAGCAACAAGGGGATGAAAGGGAGAAGGGAGCTCACGTTTTCTGAACACCTACTGGGTGCCAAGAAGCAGCTATCCAGCTGGGGATATATTATTACTCTCATTTTATAGATGACAAAATAGAGGCTCTGAAAGCTGAGTCAATTTGCTTGAAGCCACACAGCTAGTAGGTGGCAGAGCTGAGGTTTAACCAGGATTTAACTACCTTCAAAATTCTCACATATTTCTTCCACCAAGGAGATATTTAAGCTCCTCTCTAGATCCACAGCCCCTGAAAGCCCTGGCTTGAGGAGAGATGGACCTAAAGAACAGACTGTTATAGGGGTTAAGATAGGATAGGTGTGGATGGGTACATGCATGCATCCTACTGCTCACGTAGCTCTGGTACCTTCTCCTCCTCCTTTGGACAGTCTCATCCATATTGATGACTACTTCTTCATGCACGTGACCTCCAAATTTCAGCATTTACCATAGACCTCTCTGCTGAACTCCAGACCCAAATATCTAAATACCTACTGGGCATCTGCAGTTGGATGAACTATTGGCGCCACAACCCAGGGTCCATACCCAAGCTGATTACATGCTTCCTTCCCTACTCACCTGCTCCTCCTCGGTTGTTCTCTGACTCAATGAATTCACCTGTTCTGGTTGGTTCTCTACTACTCTTGAGTCACTAAGCCTAAGACCTTTGCTCAGATGTCTCAGTCATGTCCTCTCCTAACTGCTTCCTTCAGTGATCTTCCCTAGTTAGAGGGCTGACACCCTAATGCCAGGAATATTATCCTATTTTCTTTCCTAAAACCTCTTTCTGCCCCCAGTCTTCCTGTTCTCGAACCCTTTCTTTAGACTATTTTCAGTGTCTTGATGAAAGCTGTCCTGTTAGACCTGGGAATTGAAAGGTGAGTAGAACTTTATATGGTGAAAATTGGGCACTATGATGGTTAGACCTTTACTACACAATGTTTGGTCCATGGACCAGAAGCATTGCCAACATTTGGGAGCTTGTTAGAAATGCAGAATCTCAGATCCCACCTCAGACCTAAGGAATCAGAATGTGCATAATATGACGCCTAGGTAATTCATAGATCATATTAAAATCTGAGAAGCACCAACATCAAGTGAACAGCATGAGAAAGACTGGGCCTTTTCAGGGAAATATGAAGAGAATTATTTAGCCAGATGGTAAGGGAAAGTAAAGATTTGAGAGCTAGAACTCTGTGTAAGATCCAGGTTGTTATTTTGTGCATGTTAACTTCTCATACCCTAGGAGCTATTGTATCTCTGAAGAACTAGGAGCACCTAGAAAGACATTATTATACCCATTTGGACATGGGGGAAACTGAGGCTTACAGAGGTTAAATCATTTGCTCAAGATTCCATGGATAAGTGACTAGTAAGGTCAGGACTTGAACCCAAACTTCTGAACTACATGGTTCCAGCTGCCTCAATTCGTTGGATATAGCCCCTCTCCCCATCAGCAAACTTTATAGAGCCATGTTCTCAAACTTAAGTACATCAGAATTAACTGGAGGGCTGGTTAAAACCAGATGGCTAGGCTTTCCCTCCAGTGTTTCTGATTCATAGGATCTTAGGCTGAGGGTGAGAATTTGCATTTCTAACAAATTCCTAGGTGATGCTGATGCCACTGTGTTGTGTCCGAATTCTCGAATCCCCTCACAAGAGACCACCAGAGTCGAAAGTCAAAGCCAAGTGGCAAGGGTCATTTTATTTCAGGATCGATCCCGGTCCTTTCGCATACCGCTGCCAGTAATGCAAAAAGGCCCCGAACATGGTTGGTACAGCGTTTTTATAGACAGAGACAAATAGTACAGGAGGGTTTCAGGTTATAGGGTGACTGATTGGTCGATATTTGAAATACGGACATATGCTGCCCTCTGATTGGGGGTTCTTTGTTTGCTCTTTGGCGGGAAGTCTCTGTCCGTTATGTGAAAAAGTTAGTTATTTATCCTAATACATATCAGAAAAGGGGGAAGGGGAAGAATGTGAGGGAAGCAAGGTTCTCAAGCTAATAAATGTCCACTCAAGCTAATAAATGTCCGAAAGGTGAAGGGGAAGAATGTGAGCAAAGCCAGTTACACAAACTAATGCATGTCATAAAGGGGGAAGGGGAAGAATGTGAGGGAAGCAAGGTTACAGAAGTGAGAACTGCCAGATACTCAAACTAATACATGTCAGACTAGACTCAGAAAAAGTTTTACAATGTTTACAGCAAACAGTAAGCAAAACAGAATTCTCAGCAATTGTATTTCTTATCAGCGGTCCACAATCGGCAGAAGGCCAGGGCAGCTATCTTTAACCCGGTATCTATTGTTTAACAGAAAAAGAGAACTTAGCTTCAAACTAAGGCAGATCTGCCGTCTGGACATAAAATTTAAAACCGCTCTCTTCAACTGATCTGGGGGGCACACTTTGAGAACTACAGATCTAGAGAACATTGCTTCATGTTGCATGGAATCATCCAAGACTCCCTTGCAGGAGATCCAAGGCCTAGGGCTAGATCAGCAGGCGCTCTCTCAGGAGGCGTTAACAGTGATAGCTGCAGCCAGTAGTCAAGGTGGACATCTTTAATGGGACGATTATTTCCACTCTAGTTGTAGCTCAGGGTGATGACATACCATATTAAAAATTCTGTAGAGAAATAGACCAATGGGATAGATAGATGATAAGGAATTGGCTCACATGATTATGGAGGCTGAGAAGTCCTGAAGTCTGCACTCGGAAGATCAGGAGAGCTGATGGTATCATCCAGTCCAAAGGCCAGCAGACTGGATCCCCAAGAAGAGCCAGTGTTTCAGTTTGAGTCTCAAGGCAGGAAAAGACCAATGTCCCAGCTCAAGGTAGGCAGGCAGGCAGGAAGTATTTCCTCTTATTTGAAGGAGGGTCAGCCTATTTTTTATATTCAAACTTTTGGCTGGTTGGTTGAGGCTCACCCGCGTCGGGGAGGACAATTTGCTTTACTCAGTCTACTTGATTCAAATGTTAACAAATCAAAAAACATCCTCATAGACACACAGAGAAGAATGTTTTGCCAAATATGTGGGCACCTTATAATCCCTTTAAGTTGACACATAGAATTCACCATCACATACAAAAACAAGGCCGCAGCCCAGAGCCACGAGCATCTTGCTTGGTAATTCAAGGCCCAGAGCTAGGCAGAACTTCTTAAAAAGACCTTGGCTGTCATTTCAGCCATTCCCCTGGTGGCCTGAGGTCTTTGCCTTCCCACATTTCTTAGAGGGGAGTCTGGTGTGGCTACTTGCTATCTCAGTGGAGAAGTTGTCAAATATGGTAATAACCCCAATATGGTAACACGTTGCATCTTCTTGGTAATATTTCGCTGGATTTGTGATTTGCCCAATCCTGTCTTACGACCATAAACTCTAGAACCACCACATGTTAGGAAATGGGGAGAAAGGGAATAAACAGTTGTTATTACCTGTCATTGGCCTGCACATCTCAGTTCATGTAATGGTTAGAACTTTCCGGTACAGACAAGATCACTTACCTTTTACACAGGAGGCAAGATTTCACTGTATTTTGTGGGTTAATACATCTCCAGCACTAAAAGATAGGCCTATTCAAGCCCACGTGATGTGGTTTTGGAGTGGTGGGGGGTCCAGCTGATTCAATCTTGGCTGATTGCCAAGAAAGAATTCTTGAGAAGTCTTTGGTGCAAAAAAGTGCTTTTTTTAAAGCAAGGGGAGAGGACCTGTGTGCAGAAAGAGCTGCGGTGGGGGTAGGGAGGAGTGACTAGTTATAGCTATGGAGTTGCCAGAGGTAAGTTTCCAAAAGGACATTCATATGCTAAAGAGACTCAGAAGATACTGGGGGCCTAGCTATTATCAGGCTAAGTCCTTTTTTTCTCTAGTAAGACATTAGCATTAAGACGGTAGAGAGTTCCTGGAGAAGTGTTATACTTACTCTGTTTTCGCCTCAAGTATTTTTCGATGGGCTACAGGTTATAAAGAAATTTAATTTTACCTACTATTTCCTTTTGCCTTTGTTGCCCATATCACCATGGAGGGGAGGGTGATGTTGGGGGCTCCAGGAAACTGAGTCTATGGGTTTTTGTTGGTTAGGCTATGGATAAGATTGCTTTTTTTTTTTTTTTTTTGGTGAATCATTAAGGTAGTTGCAAACCGATGCAGATGTCCGTCCTGCATGACTGTGAGCTCTATCAGTTAACCATTGGTTTTTCCCTTTCCTTCGGTTTTGGGCAGCCAGGAGTACCTGAGGAATGTCACACACATCCCACCTGGGAAGGGGGTGTGTGTGGGTGTCAGCTTGCCTTATGCTCCCTCTTCACCTATATAGCTCCAGCCTTGGGGTGTACTATCTCAAGTTGGGAGGCCCTCAAGGAATACTATATTTTCAGTTAACAGATGGTAGCAACAGAGGCCTGGAAAGCAAAAGTGTGCTGTCTAGAATTGCATATAGAGTAGAGGTAGAGCCAGTCAGAGAGCCATTTGTCTTGACTTGGGGTCTGGCCCTTGCTTGCTATGTGAACTCCTGTGGACCCCCCTGAACTTTGGGCTCCCTAAATATTTCTCAAGGGTTTAGAAGTTTTTCAAGGCCACACATATTGACAGACTATAGCAACAAGACCTAGTATTAATCATGTACTTATAACATGATGGACACTGTTAAATCATGTGACTTGGAGGGACCCATATAATCCTTGCAACAGGGCTATGAGGTTGTCCTGCACTGGCCCACTAGATGGATAGAGAGATCAGCTACAGTTCTTGCTCTTCTGGGGCTCAAAGTCTAGTGGTGGTGTGGTGGAGCCCCTCACTAAGGAATGTTGTGGAGGCCTTCTCAGAACAAAGGAAGGCAACATGCATTGTGGCCCAATCACCTCCTATACAGGTATTCATGACTCTGACATGACTCTGTAACTTAGACTGTGTCCAATCAGACTATATGTGTCACCATATATGGGAGACAAAGAATTAGAAATTGCATAAAAACCTACACCCCGCTGCACTTGGGGCTCAGCCTTTTTGGAGTCTTAGCCTGCTGAGCCCATGCTGGCATGAATAAAGTTGCTTCCTGGAAAGAAGAACCTTGGTGTCCCATCTCTCTGTGTGAGAATCCTGCTACGGTGGAGACCGGCAAGCACACAGAAGTCTGTGTATTTAAGTACTAGGAATACTAGTAATATAGTAGTAAAACTTAGGTGAGGATTTGCTACTTGTCGAATTCTCATTTGGATTATTTGATTTTTCACAGCCACATTGTGATGTAAGGAGTATTATATATATAATGTTTGTGTGTATGTGTGTGTATGTATATACAGAGTATTATATATATAATGTGTGTGTATGTGTGTGTATGGAAACCCAAGCTTGAAAGAACTGGTGTGACTTGTAAGGAGAAGTGTTTTCAAAGGAGCTACACAAGTCATTGGGATTCCAGAGCTCTACTTTAAACCTCCTCTTCCTATCATACTGCATTATACGTGAGTGTGGGTACCCACCTTGCACAAGCAGGAACATCCCTCTTGGTGTGTGGTGAAAATAAAGGCCAAGGGCAAGAATGATATTAACCCAGTCTGAGAATGCAGTGGTCTTTCAAGCATATTGTTGCAAAAGAAGCCAAGTTCAATCTTGGATGGGCCACACTCTGATGTGCTAATTATAAGTTATCTTTTATCTGCTCATTAAAGCTGGGTCTGTTCTGGGCAGCCCTCTGTTAAATTTATTCCTGTTCCTTTATTCTCTTGCAAGCAGCACTGACAGCATTTCTTTTTACAAATATTCTGTAAATCAGAGACTTACACTGAACTGATTTAGCCCCCACATCTCATTACATCTCAGACACCCCTTGGTCTTCTTCCCATCCTTTCTTGTGGTCCTGAGTGGGGGTATCCTCCTCCTCAATCAATGAACTCCTCTAGCAGGACCCTATATCCCGTGGATTACAGACGATTAAATGAGATAATGCATATGGCATGGCTTTAAAACCATAAAGGGCCTCACAGATGCGAAGGGTTATTATTATGAGCCTTTCCTGTTAATGAGTATTAACGAGCTAAGGCTGCAGATTCTTAATGCTATAGAGACCTAATATTAACCATATGGAAGCCTAATTTTCAAAGAGAATTAGAATGAACTGGGAGAAGAGGCAGAAAAAAATTTGGATTCGATTCCTTCTGCTTGTTCTCAGTATCTTCACTGCGATCTGCATCGAACTAAACTGTTGTGTGTTTACATAATGGTTTGTCTTTGTTTTTAGCTAATTGCTTTAGGATATCTACCCCCACATTATTCTGCATTTTCTTGGTCCTCTTGCAAGGGACCTGGATTTTCTCTAACAGTTAAGTAGCATTTCTAATTTGAGCTTTGGGGTACATGGATGCTGGAATTGAAAGGATACATCAGAACTCAGCCTATTGCAAGTTTTTGGAAGTCAAGGATCCATTTGAGACCTTCAACCAGGTAGACTTCACTGAGCTGAGACTTGAGATTCCATGTAATGTTCTTGCACAGAGCATGGCACAAAAGTCAGGAGTTAAATGTTGAATTATCACCATTATCAATTTCGAGTCTCTGACAGACACATAGGCAGGGTTTCAGATCACAAAGAGACTCAAAGGGCATGTTCCAAGTTTGGGTCATTTTTTTTCTGGACAGTGGGGAGCCACCAAATGTTCTTGAGTAGAGGGATGGTGTTGAGCATTTTGGGGATTTTAACTGACAGCTGGTATTGGAGGGGGTATGTATGACAACTAGAGTCAGGAAACAGGTAGGAAGCAGTTCAAATAATCTAAGAGAACACTGATAGGGGCCTGAAGTGGGCAAGAGAAATGGACTGGAGAAGCAGGTTGAGCCATGAGAGATTTTTACATCGTTGGACTGGACAGGACTTGGTGGTTCAACAAGAGGATGAGGGAAGATGAGGACTGTTTTTTTAAAAAAATAGTTTTTAATGTTTATTTTTAAGAGAGAAATAGACAGTGTGAGTGGGGGAGCGGCAGAGAGAGAGAGAGAGAGAGAGAGGAAGATACAAAATCCAAAGCAGACTCCAGGCTCTGAGCTGTCAGCACAGAGTCTGATATGGGGCTTAAACCCACACACCGTGAGATCATGACCTGAGCCAAAGTTGGATGCTTAACTGACTGAGCCACCCACCCAGGCACCCTGGGAGAGTAAGGACTCTTAAGAGTCTAGGCGATTCACAGGTTTCTGGTTTAGGCTACCGAGTAGATGGAGCCAATCAATATGGATACAGGAAGAAGGGCTGTTTTGGGGGGAAAACGATGACCTATATATATGGAGCAAGAGCCTTCATTCCAGTGGTTAGTATGGCTGTTGGGTTTCAGGACTATTTCAGGATAATTCCGCCTTGTAAGTAATTGTAGCTAATTGTGCCCCAGAGACCCAAACAGAATATGACAAGGCAAAATGGAATTATAAAATTAGAAGAATCTCTGCTTCACGTTTTCCAGAAAGAAGTTAGACTTTGCCAATTCCTCCAACCAGGGGAAATTTTCAAGCTCTGAATATAACTTGTTTCCTTTTTAATGAGTCCCAGTTTGTAGACATATTGTGCATGAACACAGGCACTCGGAGAAGCAAGTATACAGAGTGTGGAGGAGGGGGGAGGCACACACTGGGAACTTGAGTGCCTTGGAGGAGAAGGGGAGGCAGAAGTGGGGGAGGAAGAGGGCAGTGTGGTGGATGGAGAACAAGGCAGGTTACCAGTGCTGTGCTGGGGTACAGAGGGAGGGAGACCCTCAGAGGGGTCATTGAAGACATTTTGAGGAAGGGACAGGCCAAGTTAGAGGAAACTAATAGGAACTGGTGGAACACAGGAGATTTTAGTGGGAGCAGTTGCCAGTACCCGAGAGAGCTGTAGCTTTAGGAGAGGGCTATCTGCCAAGGGCTGTGGTCTTGAGTAGGGGAATGCAGCCATGGTCCACTCTGGTCCAGCAGGGAGCAAGTTGGAAAACAAGTACCTTGACTTTTCTTTATTTCTACCCTTCTATTTCCTGCCTGTATCTCTCATTGTTCAAGCCCAGCCAAAACCAGAGAGAGAGAGAGAGAGAGAGAGAGAGAGTTTGGTGATAGAGTCCATAGAGATCATTCTCTAGGGATTCATGGCAGAGTAGAGAGTTGGGGGCAGGGGTGGGTAGGCAGAGAATATCCCCTACAAGACCCAAGCTCACACCTCTTCCCTTACTTGATCTTCTTGGTCTTTTAAACCAAACCATGAAAGCTTATCTTGTTTTGAACACTTTTTGCGCCCCAGCTCTTTGGGGCTTTAGAGTCCCCATGCATTTTTACCAGCACTCCTTGGTGATATGCCAAGTTTTCATCTTTGCCTGACCTTCAAAATCCTAAGGACCCTGGGGAGATCCCTATCTATGCATATACTTTATCTCTCTCCCCAAGAGCTGATGATCAGAGTGGGGCTCCAAGAACTGCCCATCTTCTCTGTCCCAGCCTATACCAGTCTTTATCAGGACTTTCTGAAAGCTTCTTTAACTTTCAGGGTATGTGTCCAACCTTTTCTTGGCCATTAGGAACTCTGAGCTGATATGGTCACTTTCCCTCAAGGCTTCTGTCACTTACGCTTTGCCAACCAGTTCCTCTTTGCTGGTCATAATTAGGGCTGGAGAAGCAGGTCTGCTGGGAAGTGGGATAGTGAGAAAGAGAAGCCAAGAGCTTTTTCAATTCTCTGTTCTCAGTCAGATGAGATGTGAAGCAAGTTAAGCATCTGTCACTTCCAGAGCTGGTCTGAACTGGCCCCTGCCTGAGCTCTCTTGCAGTCCCTGAAGTCCTGTCTTAATTTCAGCCAAACCCCAGTACCTGCTCTCAGACTTCCTGACAGCTTTCACAGCCTGTCCATCCATGTGCCCAAATCATAGGAACTCCCAATATTTCTTCTTTGCAGCCCGTAGTCATTGTGAGAACCCAGACCAATTCCAGACATTAACCCCTCACCACCATATCCTTAACCATTTCCTTAGGTTTATTAATCCCTGGTAGACAGAAAATGATATCCCCCCACTCCCAAGACATTCATGACCTAATCCTGGAATCTATGCATGTTACTTAACGTGGCAAAAGGGACTGTATAGGTGATTAAATTACAGATCTTGAGACAGAGAGATACTCTTGGATTATCCAGATGGGCCCGCTGTCATCACAAGGGTCTTTAAAAAAGGGAGGCTGGAAGGTCTCATTCAGAGAAGGTGATGTCATGATGGGAACAGAGGCTGGAATGCTGCCATTGTTGGAAGGGCCTCAAGCCAAGGAATGTGAGCAGCCTCTAGAAGCTGGAAGAAGCAAGGGAAGGATACTTTCCTGGAGCCTCCAGAAGCAGCAGAGCCTGGCTGACACCTTGATTTTAGTCCTCTAAGACTTTTGACCTCCTTTGACTGCTGTAGGAGATAGATTTGTGTTGTACTACTAAATTTGTGGTAATTTGTTATAGCAGCAATAGGAAACTAATACACATGACCACTCAAAGTGTGGTCTATGGCATTCCATCACCTGGGAGCTCTTCAGAAACAAAGAACCTCAGACCCCACCCCAGACCTACCAATCAGTATTTGTAGTTCAATATCAGATCCAGGTGATTCCAATGCATGTTTCTATGTATGCTGTCATCTTCTCCTGGGGTCCCTGCCTGCAGATTTGCCTCCAGTTAGAATCAATTCAGATTTGGTAGGGTCCAGCACAAGGGAAGGAAATAGGTTTGCTGTGAGACAGAAGAAAAATGAGCTCATTCTCCCGCTTTATTGTCCAGCTCGCTTTTATCTAAGTCTGGCCCATAGAGGATCTGAGTTTTAAAAATCATTTTAACTTTTTAATTTATCTTTTAAATGTCTTATTCTTTTTTTCATGGTACTTGTAAGGTTACGAGTCGCTGATGGATAAAAGTAAGACTGCCAAGGCAAAGTGAGGTCTGAGAGTACACTTTATTGCAAGCACCCTTGGGCGAGGTTCCGGGACTCACAATAGAGGAGTCGGGGAAGTCGCCCCGGAGATTGGGGTTAGGGGTTTTTAAGGGGTTTGACGCTGAAGTTGGCTACATAATTCTTTCTTTTTTTTTTTGGAGATTCTGTCTGCTTGCCAAGGTCCTATTGGTCTGCCGGAGTTTGGGGTGGAGGTTTAGGTCCCTGTTAGGTATCGGATTTCCGAGAGTGACGTGTCCCTCCTTTGTGGTTTTGGCAGGAATGTCGGCCATCTTGGGGTCCTTTCTTCAGGGTTTTTAGCGGGAATGTCGGCCATCTTGGGTCAGTTTCCATTGTGTGGAGCCTTCCCTCTGCCCTAGCCCAACAGTACTGAGGTTAGGGTAGAAGTAAATCTTTGATTCTGAATTTATTGTCATCAGTCAATCATTGACCTATCCTCAGCATACTTGTTAAGGGGCCAACTGTATTACCAGCCCTGACTAAACAATGAGCAAGAGGCAGGAGCATTTTATAGGAATGATAAAGTAGGACTTGTTTCAGCTGTGAGAATCAGAACTGCTGGCTGCCCAGCTGGCCGCCCAGCTGGCCCCACTGTGAATTCTGATTCCCACTCTGGCTGTGGTCTAGATAGGTAGGTGGATCCAGATCCATCAACGGCTATGGAACAAAGGGGAAAAAACCCCCAGACACTATGGAAGGCCAGCCCCAGATCAGAATATGATATGCTCTCCTAGAATATCTGTGTGAAATGTAACAAATATCTCTCAAGACAAGAAGGTTGTTCTATTCATTATTGGGCAAGTATAAGAAGCTATGATCCCACATAGTCTAGAAGGAAGACTATGTGGGAAGACTGTTCGATAGACAGTGGCTGGGAGTGCTTTTCCTGCTGCCCCACTAAATGGGGGCATCTGGTTCAAGACCCAGCCCCTCTTAATTTTATTTCCATTTGCCTGTTGAACTTGGAACTCTTATACTTGGATTGCTAAGATATCCCCAATTCTCCAAAGAAGTTCTCTTAAGAGGGAAACATTGACAAAAAATCCCTGAAGAACCATAAGTATGAGTTCAATTCTTCCCAACATGTTGCTCTAACAAGACAATCTTGTTGGTTGTCAGCATCACACTGGTTATCTCCTTGATCCTACATGGGAGGGATTGCCTCAGTGCTTTGAGTGAGTCTCTGGGTTGAAACAGGTTTCCATAATAATTAACACCAAATGAGCACACAGGAAGAGCTTCATGTTTTTCAAATTTGAAACCCACATTAGCTAATTAATTCTAATTAGAGGCTGACAGTTCCATGTGGTGCAGTGAGCATGTGATAAGTGGGATTTTCCCTTTGTGTTTTGATGAGTTAATTAACAAAAATGTGCTTGGGGTCTTCTTTCCAGGCCTATGACCCATCTAGGCACTAGAAGCTGCCCTTTTCTTGGAAAATAATTTTGGTGTCATGGGAAGCTTGCATGGTGCCTCCCCACCCCGCCTTTGCAGCAATGCCCTAATGTGTTATTCCACAAACATGTAGTGAACTCACACATTGGCTAAGAATTGGGCTAGATTCTGAAGAAGACACCATCCCCACCCTTTAGAATCCCAAAGTCTTGTTGGGGAAATGCAAATAAACCAACAGAATCTAATGGCATCTTAGCCAAAGCAGTAAGACAAGAAAAAAGAAAGATACAAATATTAGAAAGGAAGTTTCAAAATAACATTATTTGCATGGATTAGCTTATATGACATTTTGGAAAAGACAAAATTACAGTGATGGAGAACAGATCAGGGGTTGCCAGGAGTTGGGGATGGGAGGAAGTATTAACTAAAAAGAGGCAGTACAAAAGAATTGTTTGGAATTGCTCTGTAGCCTGACTATGGTGGTGGTCATACAAACCTATATATGTGTGGAAATTCATAAAACTGTACACCAAGAAAGATCCAATTTTCCTGTATGTTATTTTTAAAAATACAATAAAAAATAGACTTCCGCTACATGTGCAACACTTATCCATCTTGCAGTGTTTAGGGAAAAAACAAATTTGTTTTATATTGTTTGAGTTTTCAGGCTATTTTGAAAAATGTCTTTAAAAAGTAATCCTTAGCTAAGTATGTGTATATATGTGTTTTTGTAACACAAGGATTTTTTTGAATTAATGCATAAAGGAATTCAGGCAAACCAACAAGGAAAGGATTGTACATTTTAATCCACTCAAAAATAAATTAACATAAAAATGCTGAATTTAGGTTCAGCATTAGAGACAGATGGAAAGACAGAATTCTTATGGATTTGAGACTCTGACTATGCTCCTGGGTTTTGTGAGGTGCCTCAATATCCCTATCCTAAACTTACCAAGCTTGTTTAAACTCAAAGCCATGATTAATAGATGATGTGGCTGTTTTCTTAGAAAATTCCATAGACTCAGCTAAAAGCGGTTGATGCTAATAAGAGAGTTCAGTAAGGTAACTGGATACAGGATGAACATGAAGGAAAAAATAGCATTTCTATTGATCAGAGACATGTAATTAGAAAATGTAATATATAAAAGGACTTCATTCATAATAGCAACAATGACAAAAAAGATAAAACTCTTTGGGATTACTAGAAATATGCCAGATTTATATGAAGGGAATTATAAAACTTTACTGAAGGCCACGAAGAATGGCCAGAATCAGCGAAGAGACATACTGTGCTCTTGAATGGGAAGAGTCAATCAGTAGCTTAAAAAGTCAGTCCTTCTCAGTTTAATATGTACAGCCAGTGTGATATCACTAAAAATCTTCATGAATAAAAGCAAGGATGCTGTGAGGGTGGATTGCTTGGAATGTAAGCAATCTGGGTGGACTGTGGAGTTGGTGGTGAAGAGTCATTAGATGTTTACCTTGGGACCTGGGTTCACTTGGCTCCAGATCATGAAGACTCTTGGCTGTCAGAGCAAAGACTGTGACCTTCACATGACAGCCAATGAGAAGCTCTTGAAAGTTTTAATCAGGCCCTAATAAGATCAGAACTTCGTTTGAGAACTATATCTTGGTTGATCAGGAGGACTGAAGGAAGGTGTGGACCCGAAGGCGAGGGACCCACTAGGAGACTACGGAAAGGATTGTTCTAAAATGACTACATCTTGGCCCAAAGGAGTTTCTCCATGAATGTTAGTGCCCTTCCTGCCGCTCCCATATCCTCTGCTTTCCCTGAAGCAAGAGTCCAGAGAAGAGATGAACTAGCACAGTTGTCCTGAGAGGGGTGGGATATTTTCTGTAAACCTGGCATCTGTATGTAGCCTCGGTTTGATCAGTGGGAAGAGTTTTGAAGGAAGATGCCAAGGTTTGGAGTCTGGAAATCTGGGTGGACGATACTGATAAATGCTACTTTCCATTGAGCATTTACTCTCTGTGGAAGAAGAGCTAGCATCATCCCCGATTTTTTTTTTTCCAAGGAGGTAACTGAGGCTTAGAGAGGTTATATGCCCAAGGAGCTGAGACTGTACCTAACCCGTGTGTCCCTCACATCACTGCTGTCTGTGCACCTGGCAGAGAGACTTCAACAAATGTTTGCTATATTAAGGCAAATTACCAGATGTTATTTCTCTGGGAATTTATTGGCTGTGGGTTGGCTGATGCCTCATCCTTATCAGTAAATCCTCTTCCCTCCCATAAATAAGTCACCATTTGGCAAAGAGGAGCAGAGAAGGGTCTAGTAGAAGGGGGGGGGATGGGAGCAGGAAGAAAGGGCCTGAGTAATGGTTCTCGATGTGTTTCTATAAATTAGGAACCACCCAGCTTGCCACTGACCCAGCGTCTTTATCAATTTGCTCCTCCACGCCCTGCCAGCCTAGCACAATAAAGCTTCCTGTCCATTTCAGGCCTAATCACGCAGAACGTAAATCCCTCAGCAGAGAGGCAGCTGCGAGGGCTGGGGTGCCATCAGAGGACTGTTCATTTTTATCCTCTGGCATGTAATGAAATCAAGAATGCACATCAGCTCACCAGAGTCGCTTTGGTCCAAATTGTTAAGTAAGCATCTCTCCTTTACTCTCATTAGGCTCACGAGGGTTTCTGATGAAAGAGGATGCAAACGAACACTTACTGAATGATTCCAGCATGCCAGACACTTTATATGCGATTCAATCTCAAAAGGCCTGGGACAAAGGTGGTATTCTGATTTTGCAGCAGACGAAGCCAGGCTCGGAAAGGGGAGTGACCCAAGATGGTAGGCAGAAGTGAGGGGTGAGTCTTGAAGTGACATATATGTGCAGTTTCAATCCTACACACCAAGCCTTGTTTTGTTTTGTTTTGTTTCCTTTGCAGTTATTAGATATAGGATAACTTTTATGTAACATTTTTGGGGAAAGGGAATTTCTGGCAGAGGGATGAGAGGATGGAAGGTTAAATTCCTTTCCATAATTTATTTCAGTTGTGCAAAATTAAACATTCACTAGTAATCTATTTCACATTCACCCTGGCTGTTTTTTAAATATAGCATGTTTAGGGGCATCTGGGTGGCTCATTCGGTTAAATGTCTGGCTTTGGCTCAGGTCATGATCTCACATGCGTGAGTTCCAGCCCCGTATTGGGCTCTGTGCTGACAGCTCAGGGCTGCTTCGGATTCTGTGTCTCCCTCTCTCTCTGCCCCTCCTCCTTTTGCACTCTTTCTCTCTCTGAAAAATAAATAAACATTAAAATTTTTTTTAAATATAGCTCGTTTGTCCACATTTCACATTTCATGCTAAATAGGGATAGTAACTTCCAGTTTCTGCTCTTCTTTCTTAGATATCCTGACTTATACTTTAGTCCATAATATCTGCCCTGATATCTTCATTCTTGTTTCAGAAACTACACTTAGCTCCTCTTCTACTATTACCCATTGTCCTGACTCACCCAATTCTTATTTTGCTTCCGTTCTGTTTAGGGACACCTATGTTTCCAGGTTAGAGACGTACATGCTAGTTTTGACTGTATGGGACCCACCGAATCAGTTTAGCTCTTAGCTTTTTCTTTGAGGGAGAATTGGACACTCAAAACTGTGGACGTAGTGATGAGTGAGACACCATTCTTGTCCCACATGAACATGGAGGCTAAGTGGAAGATGGATACCCACCCAAGTCATTAAAAAAATAGGTCAAAATTAAGTGCGTGTTGAAGTACATAATGGCAATTTTAGGAGGCTGTATGGTGAGGGAGTAAAAGTAATGTGTTGTTCTGGTCATAATAACTTGTAGAATTTCTGCTCACATCCAATTCTTTGTTCCTATTATCGTATGAGCTCTTGGTTCCTGACACACTAATTAGTTGGAACTGGAGCATTATTTTAATATTTCTGTTTATTGTTTATCCAAATTTGGGTCAGTATCATAGGATGCTGAATTAGCAGGCATCTCCACAACAGTCTGCTTGAGTACTAATGATACACTCTGGGAACAGCAGCCTAGAGAAATGGGGTGGGCGCTTGGGTGGACCCCATCCTCTGAAGGGCTGGGCTGGAAGAGGAGCCATGGGGAAAGGAGGCATGAGGCCTCCAGACCTGGGGCAGTTCGATACTGACCTGTTAGGTGGCAGGAGAACAGAGAGGGTAATGTCTGGATGTCCCCTTTGGATAGGGACACCACGGATCAAGCAGGAAAACCTGGAGAGGGCGAAGGAAATGGTTTTTCTTTTAAAATGTTTATTTATTTTTGAGAGAGAGTTTGAGCAGGGGAGGAGCAGAGACAGAGGGAGACACAGGATCCAAAGCAGGTTCCAGGCTCTGAGCTGTCAGCACAGAGCCCAACGCGGCACTCGAACTCACAGACTGTGAGATCATGACCTGAGCCAAAGTCAGACACTTAACTGACTAAGCCGCGCAAGTGCCCCAGGAAATGTTTTTTCAAAGAACATGGATGGGATTTCCAAATTGAGGTGGCATCTAACTGTGGCGCTCAGCTAGTGTTCTTCCTCCACCACCTTCCTCTGAAACTACTCACAAAAACACCACTGCTTTTCCATGACCTAGATTCTAGACTTTTGGGAGGAATTTTTGCTTTAGTGAAGCAAGGATGACACTCTTGGGTAAAGGAGTACGAGACACATGAGAGGAGATTTTCAACTATTGCTTCTGTCTACTTCCCACCTTAAAGACACAGGGTCTTCTCTGAACAAAAGGAGGGAAACTTCCGCTTTCTACCTGGTAGTCGATTGGTTCTGAGGCCATTTGACCTCCATCACTCCTTATTATCACCTCTGTGTATTTAGCCATCATGGGACTACAGTTTTTGAGACATTAAAAAGACAGAAGGGATCATGGCAGAATTCTGTGAAGCCAAGAGAATGAAGGAAGAGAGAGAGAGATCACTGGTTAGTGGAGAGATCTCTGTACTACTTTCCCCAAGGAGAGGGTTCCATAAAGTTATTCTGGAATAAATTTCCTTCCACGTGTTCAGAAGGCTGGGCTGTGAAGTCATAGAATCCATTCTGGTCCAGCATGCCCATGAGACCACGAGGAATTTAAGAGTCTGTACATATGAAGCAGCCCTTAGCTTCAGGTCTGCGTGTGAATTCTGATCATCATCATAGGGTTAATTACAAGGACAAAGAAGATCCATCCAGACTCTCTGTTGGCACACACCTGAACAGATCTTTCCTGTATCAAGCATGAACAGGAAGAAAATCAAGAGATCTTTGAAGATTTTTCCGGGGCATAAAATGGGGGACATTAGATTCAAAGGAAGAGCAAACCTTTGGGGAAAAAAAAGGAAAAGGAAATAAGAGCATTTACTACGATGAGGCTTCTTGATGCTCTTGGTAGATCTGAACGCTGAGATTCACGATACGACAGATGAGACAGTAAGATTAAAAGGGTTGCTAGATGCAAGTAGAGATGATCTGAAATAAAAATTGTTAAGAAATAGAAACGCAATAGCCTAATAAAGCTTGCATTGGAAGCAGTGAAGAAAAGCAATAACACTGCAGAAGATAGGATTAGTGTTAAGGAGGGCAAAGTTAAGACGCTCTGTCTGGATGCAGAGGAAAAGCCCAGAGAAAGAGGACTGTGACAAAAGGGAAGGAGACTCAGAGGGCAGATTGGAGATAGGGGCGGGGGAGATAGGTTGACTTCTTGTTTCTTCTGCTGCCCATGTCTCCCACTGGCCAAACCTAGCCTGGAGCCAGCCGGTGAGAGCCAGGGGAGCATGCAACCTGGCAGGGGCAGGACAAGAGCAAGGGATGGACATGAGGACAGACAGGTGCAGGACTGGCCCTTAAAACTTAAAGGAAAAACTTATCACAAAAAGCTGATTAAGTTAAGAGCTGACTTGACTGAGGTAAGTTAAAGCTATCCGTTATATATGTGAAGGCCAAACATCAGCGATGACAACAAATGGCACTAGATTATATTCCACTATTCAAAGACAATTTGTCTCCGATTTGGTTCAAAACGCCTCAGAAGCCAATTACAGCTATTTGTCAAAGCTTCACCTAAAAGGGAGAGGGGAGGGAACCATTAAAGTAAAACTGAGAATAGGAGTGACAATATTAATACCAGGGGGAAATATATATAGTGCAAGGCAAATGCAATTGTTAAGATGCAGGAAGTCATTTTATATTGAGAAAAGGTAAAATTCACAAGAATTCTATGATACTAATTTACATTTATCTTAGTGATTCTCAGCAAAACGGGATAAAACGTCTACGAGATTGTATCAAAGTCTCTGAGTAGTCTTTTTAAAACTCCCACACACACAACCCTGATATTCAGGGACTGATTCTGTTTCTACATGATCCAGAACCACTGCTGATGGGCATATATTATGGCCTTCAGCTGTTGGGGCAATAAACAGACCAAAAAAGTCCCCAAACCAAAACCTCAAACCCCAAATCCCAAATCCAAACAAAATAGGAAAACCATTATATAGTCTTCGGCAAAAAAAAAAAAAAAAAAAGAAAAGAATATAAGTGATTTAATAACATTGATTTTGATTTCATGGATTTGGATTAAATTTTGTGTTCTGAAAATGGAGAGAAAAAAATATTCTTCATTGTTCATGGAGCACTTACCACAATCAACGTATACTAGTTTATGAAAAAAAACCCTGCCAAGCTGAATATCAGACATGGTTATGATTAAATTCTCTGATAAGAATGAAATAAAATTAAACTTAGTATAAAATGTCAATGAAAAATTCTGAATCCTTGACAAAAATATCTCCCATATATCTTTTAGGCTGAGAAAACAGCAAAACAACAATTACACATTATTTGAAAATTAGGAAAAGAAGAATCCTACATTTAAAAGCTTGTAGAAAGTGGCCAGGGACACCTGGGTGGCTCAGTCAGGTTAAGCGTCTGACTCTTGATTTCAGCTCAGGTCATGATCTCATGTGAGTTCAAGCCCCACATCTGGCTTTGCACTGACTGCGCCCGGAGGCTGCTTGGAATTCTCTCTTTTCTGTCTCTCTGCCCCTCCCCCTCTGCTAGCATGTGCACTTTCTCTCTCTCTCTTAAAATAAATAAATTTAAAAAAGTGGCCAAAGGTATATTTGAAGGAAGGTTATATTTTAATATTTTCCTTTTTTTAATGTTTATTTTATTTTTGAGAGAGAGAACATGCACAAGTGGGGGAGGGGCAGAGAGGGAGACAGGATTCGAAGCAGGCTCTGCGCTGACAGCAGAGAACCCCATGAGGGGCTTGAACTCACCAACTTTGAGATCACGACCAGAGCTAAAGTTAGACACTTAACTGACTGAGCCACACAGGCGCCCCTGTTTTAATATTTTCAATTTAACTAAGAGAGAATCAAAAACTAATTCAAATAAATCAGGGAAAGAAAATAGTAAAGATAAAATCAGAAATTAATGAGAAAACAGGAAAAACGTAAAAATGATGAATAAGCCCAAGAGCTGTCTTTTCAAAATGACAGTAGAATAAATAAACTTCTGGCAGTTATAAATTAGAGAGAGCTAGCATAAATATATAAAATTAGGACTATACTAAAAAGTAATTAAGTAGACAGTGGGAAGATTATACACTCTAAGAAAATGAGAGATAATTGAATTCTAATATATTTCAAATTTTGTCAGAAATGCATGCGTTTGAGAGCAAATATGAATTACCAAAACTGAACAAAGAATTAGATCAATTGAGATTTTCTTTATTTCAACGAATACACCATTGCTTAGTATATAAAAGGATTTATTTTAGTTTTAGACTTACATTGTTTTGTCATTTACTGTGTAACCTTGGGGACACAACTTAACCTCTTCTGGCTTCGTTTTCCTTACCCATAAAATAGGAAGAGAAATTTTCCTTTCATGGTGTTTTTTTGTAACCATGATATTAAATGACACACATGAAATGCTTAGCACAGTGCTGGCCCATAAGTATCTAATACGTGATGCCCATTGACATTGAACAGAAATTGGAAATAAGTCTTCAAATCCTTTGTATGTGCATTTATTAATGCACTCTTTCATGCAATTTTCTGAATATGTATTATAAAAAAAATAAGTGTATCTCTTCCAACTTTTAAGGCATAGTTTTCTTCCAAGTGATACAAATACACAGAAAACAAGAAGCTTCCATCTGGCATACAACGAGGAAGATCAAGGCAACAATTCTAAGTGAAATGCCGGCGAGTTAGATCCGTGCATACATTACATGAATAATGTGCCGTGACCAAGTAGGATTCACTTTGGAAATGCTGGGTAATTGAACATCTATTGTGGGATCATCAGTGTGTTAGACACGTCATACAAGCAAGACTAAGTGATCACGGAACCTTATAAGTTATTATGATTGTATAGCTAAAAAAAACTAAGCAGGGAGAGGTTAGATAAATTGGTCATTGCCAAAGCAAACACTAAAGTGGACATTTAACCCCATGACCAACTTAGTCCAAATTGTAAAATATGTTTCACACATCAACCTGATTTAATAACCTGATTTAATAACCTGATTTAATATATGCCTAAAGTTGTATTTGGTAGTACTCAACCCCATCATTGATGGAAATTCTTCAGTTCCTTAGGGGAGACACACTTTATATACTATGTTGAAAAAGACATATATTAAACACTCAATTTCATGCTTAGTGGTAAAATACCAGAGTCATTTCCAATGATTTCTTTTATTTCTATTTAAAAATTTCATAGAGGTGCTAGTTTGATATAATGAGTCATGGATCAGAAATAAAATGTATAACAATGGAAAAAAGGAGACATTATTTACAAGGGATACAATTACCTGTACCGCTTACCCCAAATAATCATCTGAAACACTAACAGTACTAATAAGATAGATCTATAAGTTAGTCAAATGTTTAAGAAATATTAAAAAGAGCTTTTATATAGACACATTACTAAGTAGAAGAGATGAGGGAAAACAACTCAGATTCCCATTAGCAATGCCAATACAGAATACTAGCTTTAATACAAATTGTATGGGATTTACATGGGCAAACTGACAGTGGTCAATTGGGAAGAATAAAGGAAGACTTGAATAAATGGGAAGGCGTACCATAGTCCTGGTTACAAACAATAGTATAAAGATGTCCTTTCCTCCCCAGATTAATTTATAGGTTTGAGTTAATTTTATTGTAAATTTTATTCACCGTGATGGGGACAATGTCCTGGAATCCAAGACGTGATTCTAGAATTCATGTGGATGAATACACAGGAAATGTTTAATAGGATTTCGAGGGATTGGGATAGGAGGGAAAAAAACATTCACTAAATGTATTCATTGATTCTAAGACTTTGAAAAACATTAAATTGTATATCTCAGAATGGAGGGACTATGATAATCAATCCATTCAAAATCTTCATGAATCCTTAAATTAAGCCTTCTACTACAGCATATACTTTCCTCCCATAAACTGCAGTAAAATTTAACTGAATAATGCATGTTTTTCTTCAGAGCCTTAATGATTCTATAAATACATGACTATGGAAATGTATAAAGTAATTGGCTTCTTAAACCAGGAAGCACAGCTCTTAGCACTTCATAAGAGTTATTTTGAGGATTAAAAAGGAACAGAAAAGCACAAAGCCATGTTGAGAGGCGAATGCTGGTGGTCCCCGGGGCTTGGCCGGCTGTTTAATGGCCCATCCATCTTCAAAAGGCAGGTGATTAGAACCCAGGCCTTAGCACAGTTAAAAACATTCTCAGTCATTACCTGCAGTAGGTTTCTTACAAAGGAGACTTCAAAGAGATGAGATTTCTAGAGCAACAACAAGTGGAGGGACACCTCTAAGGAGGTGATAAAAGCAAGGCAGGGGAGGAAAGGAAGCCAAAGATGTCCTTTCAACTGAAGTGAACCTGATTTTATAGGAAGCTTGAGCATAACACGACCCTTGTTTTTCTGCCTTGAGGGAGAGGAGGCTGAGCTCGGATAACTCAGCTGTGGTCAGTCTTTGGCTGGTGGGGTCCTGAAGCAGGTGAAACCTCCAATCTGGGTGGAGGCAGCTGTGAGCAATCAGCGGCCAGCACTCATGGCAAGCGGGGGATGGGCCATCTGGTCTGCCAGGATCTGGGCAGATCTTACTGCAGTCACGGCCCTTGGCTGTACTTCATGGATTCATCAAGACCGCAGGTGATAAGAGGGCACCCGCCAAATATCTATCATAGATACGCAGAAAAACGGCCTAGAGGAAAACACAACATTTTGGCGGTGATTATTTCCTAGTGATGGTAACTTTAATATCCTCCTTATTCCTTAACATGCTGTCCACATTCTAAAAATAGGTGTAAGCATTACTTTTTAAATCAGAATAGAGAACAGATCTGGGCAGTAGATTGGACTGGACCCAGATGGATCTGGGTTAGGGTTTGGCTTTGTCAGTTTCTAACACGTGGCCTTGGGCAGGTTACCTAGCCTGAGCCTCAGCTTTTTCCTCCTTAAAACTGGGTTCACAGAAATGAAGCGCTGTATTAGTTACTGATGTTTGCCCGGAATCTGTTCCCCCCCCCCCTTTTTTTTTTTTACCCTGATGTGGCACTTTCTTCTTGCCTTGGAGAACCACTCCTGTCTTAGCCCATGTGGGAATCCCAGGAACCCCCACATTCCTGTGCCTGCAGTGGTGATGTGTAACTCAGATTCAGATAATCCTACCCTCAGAATTACTCTCCAGATTTCTCCAAGTTGGAGAGCAAGTTCTTCCTCTTTTTCTTGGATCACAGGTTTTAAGACTGTGATTCAGGACCTTGTCTGTCTTGTCTGTTACATGGAGGCTCTCTGAATGGGTCACAACTGAGAAGGCGGAGACAGAAGTACTGGTGGCCAAGCCCTCAGTTTCTGGCTCTGTCTTGTGTCTTCAAGTCTGTGTCTCTGCAGCTGTTCTTTCATTAAACCTCCTCCACTCCTTTTTCCCTTGAGCTGGTTTGAGTTGGGTTCTTGGGACTTACAACTGAGAAAGCCCAGCTAATACAGGGTCTGTTGTGAAGGTAATTGCTAATGTCATTTCCCTTACCTGGAATACCCACCGTTCACCAACTGCTGCCCATCCCGTCCTGCAGCCCTTAGAGATCTACCTTTCCTTCCACAGCCATGCTTTCCAGCACCCAATTCATCTCTTGCTTTGTTGTCTGTCGTCAATTGAGGAAACCGAGGTCCAGGTTCATGCAGCTTCTTGCCCAGGGCAGAGACGTGCCTAGAAGCCAAGTTCTTTACTTGTAGTCCAATGTCGACTCTTCGCAATGCCTGAAAACGAAATAGCAAGACACAGTAAAAACCCACACCAGGGGGCAGATTATTTCCGTCTCAGCTGAGTTTAAGAGCTGGCTGACAGGATAAAAGATGGAGAAGAATTTTTTGTTGTTGTTGCTGCTGTTGGTTATCTTTCACCTTTAGTTTCTAACTGAATCTCTGATTTCCTTACTAATTGTGCAGTTAGAATCACTGAAGCTCAGGTGGGAACTTGAGCCCATCTTGTCAGACAAGACTAGAAATCGAGGAGGGAGACGAGACACTGGCCTGGAACTGGAGCTGTCAAAGCTGAACAGCTCCTACCCTTGAATCAAACCAGCGGCAATGTCCTGAGCAGGTGACAGGGCCTCCAGGTTTCCGTCCTCAGCATGCAGAGAGCTGCCTTCCAGGTCCATAAAATCCAGCATCAACTCCAAAAAGGGCTCTTACCATGGAGAGGGTTGAGGGCTTGAGACTTCTTGCCAGATGGAATACATGAGGTCTTCACCTGGGGACCAAGAAGACATCTGTCTCCACCAAGAGAAAGTCCCTCCCTGAGGTTGGCTTAAACCAATTGCTGCCAAGCCCTGAAGACTCCATCATTACTTCCCTATTAGATCTGCTAAGCACACCCAGACTCAAAGGCCCAATACCTTGGACATTCATGATGTCTTAGGATTACTTTCTAAATCATGTCTAATTCTGGCCACACTGAAAAAAATTAAAAAGTTATCTACAACCCTTTTCAAACTGCTTGGGATCTGTTGCAGGACATAGGAAACTTACAAAGGGCTTATTTGAACCCTGAGAGGAAGCATGTAGTGTAGGGGAAAGGAGACCTTTGGAATCAGAGTGGGAATGCCAGAGAGTCGCTCCTGTGTGCCCTTGGGCAAGTCACTTAACCTCTCTGAGTCTGCTGTTAATCTACTGTTGTTATTGTACTGTATAGAATAATAATGTTCCATGGAGGGGCATGTTCTGCAATCTGACAACGCTGAAGTGCTGAACTTGACTGCTCCTAGACCCTGGCCAGCATGTTTGCTGGGAATAAAGACCTCCATAAAAACAGTCGAGTTCAGCCCACGTCATAGCCTGGGGTAATCAGACCCCATCTTTCCCCAGGCAGAACCCTGTTCAGCTTATCTTTTGAAGCCACTCAACACTCATCCTTCTATATCCCTGGTTTTAATGGAAACCACAGCTTGTACTATCTAGGTAACACCTCTTCTTGCTTACCCCATGACTTTTTTATCAGAATCTGGCTGCCAGGGAGCCCCTTACTGACCACCTTAAGGATTTGCTAATTTCCTCACCCTTTCCTCCTCCTCCTTTCCTTGATGCCTCTCTGAGGTCCAAGTCCATTATTTTTAACTTTTAAGAAATATTTCAAATACACACAAAAATATATACACCCAGGTATAAGAGGATGTTTGCTCTTTTTATTTTTTTGGTGAGGTATAAGGGTCTTAAATATTTTGCCATATTTGCTTCAGAATTTTTTTTTAAGAAATGACATATTGCTAAAATAGTTACCCTCCTCATTCCTTCCCTAATCCTCTCTTCTCAGTGGTAACTAGAACTCCGGAACTCCTCTGTATCTTTCCTCCCTTGGGTTTGCACTTCTGTTCATATATCTGAATTTGTTAACAATATAAACTTTTAGCGGTACTTCCAAAATGTACATATTTGGTATCTAGTGTAGGTATCAGTTGTGACTTGCTCCTCTCCGCAACGCCCCCCATCCCACGTCCCACACTCTGGACTGTGTTCTTTAGATTTGTCCAAAAGCTAGCCCCTTGTGTGAATAAACCAGTTTCTTTGAGAAATATTTAGGTAGTTTCCACCTTACTACATAAATTGAAGCACTGGCCATGGTCACGGCCATGAGTGTAGTTCCTTAGCCCTGGGCTAGACACCCAAAAGTAGAAACCCTCTGGCATGTGTAGCTCCGAGCGTACTAAGTGTTGCTGGTCTGATCTCCAAAGGGGCAGGACCAGTTTACACTCTGATCAGCAATTGTAAACACTTCACATTTGCTCCTTGTTCACTGGTTATCGATATCATCAGACTTTTAAAATTATAAATCCAATGAATATCAAATATAGTCTTCCTTTCCAAATTTGCATTCCTCTCTTTACCAGCAAGGGAGCCGTTTTTATATATTTATCGACTCTTTGGGTTTCTGCTTCTGTGACTTGATTATTCATACCCTTTGTCTAGTTTTGTTATTCATTTGTCTTTTACTGATTCTGGATTCTAGTTCCCCATCGAATCCAGGGCTTTAGCTTTATGGTGCCTTTTATACATCTTGTTTTAGAATTTTGTTTTTGGTAGGAATTTTCTTCTTTCATTCTGTTTTTAATGATTTTTACCTTAGAAACGATGTATCAGGTATTCATACAGGCACACCACTTTTCTTTTCCTTCACAATTATTAGGGGTATCTTTTCCTGTCTCTTTATTTTCAACCTTTCTGTGTCATTGTGTTTTGAGGGTATCATTTTTGATTATCGTATAACAGGGTTTGTATTAAAATCCAGTTTCAGAGTCTCTGAATTAGAACCGTCACATTTTGCCTGTGAACACTTCCTATCCTCACTGATATATCTGCATTTCTTTCTCTTTGCATCTATAGTTGACTGTGCTGCTTCTTCATTTTATTTCCACCTTTCCCTTTGTCACTAGAATACAGTTGTCTTTATTACTCTTGTACCTTAGTCGTTCCCCTTACTTTTTCTCCATTTAGTGGTTACCCTTAGAATTTTAATATTCATTCTTGACTTATCATTAAGTCTAAAGAGAGTCAAAGTTTTACTTTCTGCCTTACTTTGATCATCCCTCCCATCTTGCAAGTAATTATTGTCTAAAATGTTCCCCTTTTTCATACCTTCAGATTCATTACCATCATCGTCATCACTGCTATAATTATTTTATACATTCACTGTTTCTTTTCTTTTACCGATGTGTTTTTAGCAGTTTCTTTTCTCACTCTTGCATCTTGTATTTCCTTTCTTTATTTTTGTTACAATTTTGTTTTCCCGGTTGCATTTTTTGCTAGTTCCTTCAGTGGACCATTCTCTGCATGAGCATTCAATCCGAGCCCCCAGAGCTTAGGACCTGTGCTGTAGCCTCTCTCCTATCCCTGCCCCTTCCTGGGTAGCTCAGTACCGTCTCTCTTGCTTACCACCTGGCCTATAGTTCCTCCTTCAGTTCTGGCATCTGAAAAACTGCTTTTTCTTTCCTTTAAGCTCAGCAGTATATTTAAAATAGTTATACCTTCCCTCTTTTGTGTGGGGGGTGGGTGGGTGGAGGAGAGGGACGTTTAATGGACTCAGCAGGACAGCTCTAGGGACACTGTAAGATTTTAGAGTCTTTTATCCAAAGAGGCAGGAAGTACAGATATGTAGAGAATGATAATTCCATTTCACATGTGTAAAACTTATCAACTGCTTCCTCCTAATATTTATTTCACCATAAAACGTAAACTATAGATTACTAAGTTTTTGATTCCTAAATTTTGACTGCTTATGAATTTATATATTGATTTATTTGGCTTTATTTTATGTTAAAATAGTTCTGAGGCTCAATTTTCAGTGCAAATCTGTTGGGGGCAGTTTCCTCCAAGTAATTGTGTGTGTGCACGTGCGTGCCTGTAGCGGGGTGGGTTACCTCCAAGTAATTCTCCAGATACCAGCTGGGTCTCTTATAATTCAACTAAATTTGGACACTATGTACCCAGAGATAGTGTCACTTCCATGGGTTGGGGGTTCAGTCCTACAAGACTGTTCCCTGCCCCCACTTCAGATGCCAGTTGCAAGTCCAGGCTGTTATTTGTGCTGCAGACCCACCAGCTACAAACCAGAGGTTCCAGTGACCCCTCTCCAGCTTATGATGACATTTATAAGTTCAGGTTGTTCCCTATCCTTCTGAGTGACTGCCTGTGAATCAGAGGATCCCACGCTCTCTTCCCCAGTGTTGATTAATTTGCTAGGGGCACCCACAGAACTCAGAGAAGTATATTACTGACCAGATCACTGGTTGATGGAAGGTTTGCTATAGAACTCAGGAGCAGCCAGATGGAAGAGGTGCACTGGGCAGGGTGTGGGGAAGAGGCGTGGAGCTTCCATGCCCTCTCAGGAGGTGACACGTAGCACCTCCAGGTGTTTGCCAACCAGGAAGTTCTCTGAACCCTGACCTTTTGGGGTTTTGTAGGGGCTTCATGAGCCGTGATTAATGAAATCATTGATCGTTGATGAGTCTCATGGTTGCTTCTCTTGGCAACCCAGCCCCCATCTTCAGGTGTAGTCCAAGTCACCTCATTCATATGGCAAAAGATGCCTTTAAAGCTCCCACCACTTAGGAAATTCCAAGAGTTGTAAGAGCTCTGTGCCAGAAATGGCGATGAAGACCAAACACACAGTTCTTCTTATAATCACAGCATCACATATGTTTTTTTTTTTTTAAATTACAGAGCACATGTTGGCTATATAAGGGAAACACTAATTATATCCCTGCCATTCTCTAAGCATTTCCTCTCTGCCAAGATAACCGGTGTTGCCAGCCTGGTGAATACCCCTTCTTACAGTTCTCCTTGCGAGAAAACATACACAGGGATATCTACACAGATACAGAGAGTGTGTTTGTTTGTTGAACCGAAACAGAATGTGCAATGTGCTGTGTTCAATTAGGAATACTTTATTATCCAGAATTCCTAAGAGTTGTGAGGCTGAAAGCTGTCATGTTATTTTCATCCATCACTTTTCAGGACCTCAACTCCCCTGCTTGCTTTCCATCTTTATGGATTCCAATCTCGAGCTGATTTTCCCATTTTCAGCCTTATTCTTTAGCTTGAGCCTTAGTCCTGTGTTTCAGGTTAGTCCTTAATCATGATCCTCGAAAAGTTCAGGTTCAAAAATCCCCCCTTATAAACATAGGTAAAGGGAGAACTGATTTAGCATCTACTCTTAGAGAAAAGGCTGAGTCTCAGTGTGGCCACAACAGGGTCAACGTGAGTCCACAATGTCACAAGGCTGCGAGGTGGTAGGCCCGGAAAATGTGTGATTCAGAAACTAGGTACATTGTAGTTAAACTGTCTGTGATCGCTAAAAACCAGTCCCAGGATCTGGGTCCAAAAATCAATCTAGGACAATGATCCTCAACTTGCTTTGATGCTATTGATTATTGATTCTTTGATGTTGAGCATCAGAATCACTTGGGAAACTATTTTCCTTTTTAATTTTTTAAATGTTTATTTAGTTTTTGAGAGAGAAAGAGCACAAGTGGCAGAGGGTGGGAGAGCAAGGGAGACACAGAATCTGAAGCGGGCTCCGGACTCTGAGCTGTCAGCACAGAGCCCAACACGGGGCTCGAACTCACAGACCATGAGATCATGACCTGAGCCAGTCAGACACTTAACTGACTGAGCCACCCAGGTGCCCCTGGGAAACTTTAAAAACACTTATTTCTAGACCCAATCCTTAGAGGTTCAGATTGAATTTGGGTGGAGGCACAGGCGTTGACATGAATTGATTTTAGCATTGAGCCCATGTTGAGACAGACCAGACCAAGGTTAGCAGGAGACTCGTTTGAGAAGGATCTGAGGATCCTCTGTAGGATCCTCTGTAGGATCGCTGGTTCTCAGCCCAGTCCTTGGAGCCATCTAGATTTAGCTGTAGCACAATGAAAGTAGCTCTGGATGTGGAGTGAGACATTCTGGGGTCCAGCCCCAGCTTATCACTTGTTTGTCGTGTGACCTTGAACAAAACACATCCCTCTCTCAAGTTTACTCATCTGTAAACATGGAGATTATGGTCCGTCTTTCACACAGTGATTGTTAGGATCAAAAGATAAAGTGTTCTTGCAAGTATTTTTTTTTTATAAGTTGTAAGTTTCTATCAAAATGTTGAACATATGGTTTCTTTCAGGTCTAAGATTTTTTTCGTTGTCTAAATTATTGACCTTTTCCATCACATGGACCTATGAATCCAGTAGAAAAAAAATATTAAATATTCTGCGTGTTTTGATTTTCTGAAACACCTCCTTCAAAAGCCCTCCAAGGCCAGTAATTTAGGCCAGATTTAGCAGACCGACTTAAATAATGAAGGTAATTATCTGGGTCATTCTGGTCATTGGGTTATTTTCCCTCAGAAATATCCAGATGATTTAATTCAAGAGCAGTTTTGAATTAAAATGATCTACATTGTTGTTGCAAGTCGTCTTTCGGATACAAATAAGACATTTTAAAAGACAATTCAGACCGTTTATTGTGGGTCTGTTTGAAGGGCCATAAATACTGTAAGTAAACTTGCCTTTGTAAATGTTTTAGTCTCATTGTCAAAGTACTTAAATATTATGAAAGAGAGTAAAAAACCCATGAAAATTTAAATATCATTGAGAGAACGCTCTATTTTGACATACCATATAATTTTAAAACCCCAAATATTTTTTAGAGTAACAATTATATTCTTCACTCAGGCATAAGATCACCTGAGCATGCATGTGGCTATTTCTCCGGAGCTGGTTGCTGCGGCGTTTGGTAGGTAAGTAGGCAGCACCCACGAGGTGGTCATTTCAAAACTGGAAGTCGTCCAGCATTGTCAGCGACATCTCAGTCGGAAGGAAATTACCAAAAACGAAGTCAGGTCTTTTCTCTGTTCTCACAAAGGAGGTTTCACTTTCGGCCCTCTGACATTATTAGCTATGTAAATTTCTCTCACTATTTCCTTTAAAAAAATAATAAATAATAGATATGGAGTGTTTCTCTTCTGTTATACATTGAGCCACTGTTATAAATTGTCCAATTGAGGTAAATGGACAAAGCTATCGTCTCATCCTTGTCTGAGGAGATAGGTTTACAGCCTGAGGAGATCAATCTTCCGCCTCCTCCCTTTGCCAATGTTGTGTTGAACCCTAACTCATGAAGGAGTGAGCCACCGAGGAGATTGGTGCACGGCCCTATTCTTCCTCAGATGAAAGTAAAGGATGTAAAAGACTATTATCCAGAAAATAGCAGAATGGGTTTCCTTTTTTCTATCTCTGTTATCTCTGTGCCATCATCCAGGAAGGAAACAAATGTTTTTGCGGCTCCTGCTGTGGTGCTTTACTCCCATTACGTTGGGAGTTTACCTGGATCCTCCTGTTAATCTTCAGGATTGTTCTGTGAGGTAGGTGTTGTCATGCTTGTTTTGCTGAGGAGGGAAGTGAGGTTTAGAGACGTCACATGACTTCACCAAAGCCAGCAGAGGAGTGGGTTTCTATGACTGTAAGGCTTGTATTTCGCCCCTGACATGAAGCAAGGCGAGCATGATTTGGGAGCCCAAAATACAGGGGTGATGTTCCTCTGGCCAACAGGGTGTTTGCACCCTCTTGGATATGTGTAACAGAGGCTTCTCTAGCAATCCAGGAAGTAGATGGGGTATATTCAGCTCTGGTTTTATTTACAAATAAAAACGTCTTTGACTTTCTTAGCTGAGATGGGCTGGCTGTAAGACAGATCCCATCTGTTAAGTGTAGGGCAAATTTGACTGCAAAGGTGAATGTTAGTGGAAACTCTGTGTAGCAATGAGGCTAATGTTATGACTTGCTAACAACTCAAATTTGATGGAGATGATTGATTATTTCACTTATTCACTCAACAAACATTTCCTAAGCATCTACCATGAGTCAGTAATCTCAAAGGTGCTAGAGAGAGGGTGAGGAGCCAGACAGAAATCTTTACATTTATTGAGAGCAAGATAGATGCTGTGAGGATAAAAAAAAACAATACCCATCCTCAAAGATTTTATAGTCAGGTTGAAAAATCAGACCATGTATCAGTTAACTTGAGTCATAGGTAATAAATCTAAGAACTAGAGGCACAGCTAGATAGCTAGGCAGATAGCACAGAATAGGATGGGGAAAGGTGGCAGTAAATTTTCATGTAGAGATGTAAGAAATTCATTGGGGCTAAGATACTTTAAGTGTGTCTTGAATCATGGGAATAGCAAGATGGAAAGTTCTGGACTCTGCTACAAAATCCTGGAGACCCCTGAAAGTAGTTAGAAATATAATCCTAAATATATGCCAGTGTTCCAAATGGACCAGTCTCTCACGGTGACATTCTCAGAAACACTCTGGAACCAAAAATTAATTATTTAAAGTCTACCCTCAGTTTCTTAAGGGCATGCCAAAGACTGAGGACATGCTTTTGCAGAGAAGACATGACCCAAACTGCTCTCTCCAGATCACTGCACTTATGACCTACCACCTTCTACCCAGATGACAGCTGCTCCTTCTTATTCTAACATTCCCTCCTAACTCTTAAACTCTTTCTAATACCCAGCTCACGTGGATTTTCTGGTTCTCTTATGACCTTCATAAGCTGTACTGTCTTGATTCTTTTTTATGTATGTTGTTTTAGCCCCTCTGACTTCTATTAATATTTTCTCTCGCTGGCCTCTTATCCACATTCCCCTCAACAAAGGACATCTTAGGGATATGCTCAGAAAGCAAGAATCATTTTTCCTTAGAATCCAGGGGGAGAGCAGACAATGATGAATAGTTATATAATAATAATTTTTTTTGTCCTTATTACATAGGCACGTTGTGAAATGCTTTGTGATGTATCATCTTTCTTTCTTTCTTTTTTTAATGCTTTTTTTGAGAGAGAGTGAGCGGGGGAGGGGCAGAGAGAGAGGGAGACACAGAATCCAAAGCAGGCTCCAGTCTCTGAGCTGTCAGCACAGAGCCCAATGTGGGGCCCGAACTCGTGGACTGTGAGGTCATGACCTGAGCCAAAGTTAGATGTCCAACCGACTGAGTCACCCAGGTGCCCCATGACTGGGTCATCTTTCAACAGAATCCCAGGCATTTGGGAATTTATGCAGAGCTGTCTTCTGGGAATTCTGGTCCTGATGGAAGAGGCCTTAAGTCCTGTCACTTTGCAACAGGTGTCCCCAGCTCACAGGCCCAGCTTGTGTGGGATCCCTAGGCCCCTACCTGGGGTGTGTAAATGGTTTCCTCAACTGCCTTTAACCCACTCTAGGCTTCACTGAGTGCTCGAATAAAGTCATTTTCTATTTTAGCATGGGCGACACTAGCTGCCGTGACAAATATAAATATTTCAGTCATTAGCATTGTAGAAGTTTCTTTCTCACTTTGTCCAAAGTAGCGTTCTGCGTTGGCACATATCTGTCTTCCATTGCAGTAATTCAAAGATCCAGGCTGTCATAGGTTCTGTCATCATAAGTGTCTTCCAAGGTGGCCCAGAGGGAATTTCTCTTCCTGTCAGCCTGAAGGGAAAAGAGCAGGAGGAGCTTTTACGCAAGGCCAGGAAGTGGCACCCTGCTCACTGTCTGCTGGCTGGAATGCAGGCACGTGGTGTCTTAGGCCAGGGTCCTCAGAAGCAGGGCCTGAGCAAGGACTGAGGTACAGGTGATTTATTTAGAAAGCGTTCCCAGGAGAAGCCAGTAGAGAGGTAGGCAGGACTGCAAAAGGGGAAGAGGGTAGGCATGGGTGTCATTTCAGACAAAGTCACCGAAGTTGGTATGACCGAGGAGGGTGGTCATGGAGTGGAAATTATACCTTGGAGCAGGTTGTCACAAGGCAAGGGGTCCAGGCTTTCATACACTGGCTCCGGGCTAGCCTGGGGACACGTGAGCTCCCAGGCATTTCCGGCTTGACAAGTAGAGCGCTCCATTAGCCCAGGATAGGCTTCAGGAGAAAGTGGCAGGGGCAAGTGCTTGGAATCAGAGCACTCGGAAACAGGAGGGTGGACATGCAGAAATAGTAAGTGGAACCCAAGGGGACTGGGCAAAGCACAGATAACGTCTGTACCCTCAAGAAGAAGAGAGACATGGATCCAGGTGGACTAAAGCATTGTCTCCCTCATGGGGGTAGGAAGGGTAGATGCCCCCATTCTGGATGTAATAAAAATTGTACGATTTAGCTTCTGTCTAGAGTGGCAGAAACATCAAAAAGAACTACTACAGCCACTTACTATCTTTCTTCTGATCTGCTGTGCAAATCCCCCCCACCTACTAACATGACGAGCTTGGGGAACTTTCTGAGCTGGGAGCATGGGGCCCGGGGAAGGGCTCCACAGCCAATAACTCTAAGCCAGAACACTTTGTTCTGGTTCCTGAGGAGCTCTGCAGCCTCTCCTCCCACCTGCCTCTTCTCACTGCTGACTTTCCAGCCGCTCCCGTGTGTGTCTGGCTTCTCTTGTTTAAAGGACCTCCTCCCTTCTACTTGGAAAGCTGACTCCCTTCCCTGGGAACTCTTCATTCCTCAAAGCCCAGCTCATTTGTCCCTTCCTCTAACTGCACTCTTCCAAGTCTGCGCAGATAACCACACTTTATGGTGTCTTGTAAACAGAAATAGTCTTAATAGCTCTTCTTTAGTGAGCATGTACTCTGTACTTTATATACACCATCTTACTTAGTTCACACACTGGAGAAGGAAGTGTTATCTTCATTTCACAGAACGGTGGGGATGAGGCTGAGCAGTTACGTTGGCTGATGGTACTCTGCTCAGGAGTCATAGGCTGAGTAATCTGGAATATGATCAAATTTATCTTTAAAGGTATCATCAAGATGAGACTATACACATCTCTGTGTGTATATATATGTTTATATATGCAATATACATATACACACACACACCTCTCTCTCTCCTTTCCTTTCCCCTCCTTGTCTGTTTTTTTTTCTCTCTCTCCCTCCCTCTCTGTTCTCTCTCTCTTTCTGCCTCTCTTTTTCTTTGTCGCTCTCCAAAGAAATCAGAGAGTTTAGTTCAAGAATCACTTCCCTGAAACATCGACTCTTTATCTTTTCTGCTATGTCAACCATCGTTCTGTATCTCTGTTTTCCTTGTCTTTGTCTCTTTCTCTTCTGATGCTTCCCTCCCTTCTCTACCTGCTCCTCTCTCTCCTTTTTCTGTGGCCAGAAAGCCTGCATGGTCCTTTAGTCCACACAGCCCGTTCAAACTCCCAGCAAGGCAGGTCGTGTCATTGGCCCTGCTTTCTGTAGAGAAACAGCTTGTTTAAATCTCCAGCCAGACTCTGTCCCCTTCCATGGGCCAGGGTGATGGATGGAGGCAATTATGGCCAGCGTGCTTCCATTAGGGCCTTACCAGCCTCAGGTACTGCGGGCCCTCTGCGGGGCTGGCTCATTACGGCGTGGAGCAGTAACGGAAGGGGCCCACAGCAGTGGGGCTGGGCAGTAGAACCTCAGAGGCTGAGCATCAAGTGGCGGCGGTGGCCCAGGTCCAGCATATTCTAGCTGGGACTTGTTGCCTCATTCTCTACTCTGGTGCTTTGCACCTCCAGAACCATGCCCTGTCCTTTCTGGGGTACCTCGTGCCCAGGCTGCCTAGCTTCAGCTCCTGAGCCTGTCATTTGCTAGCCGGGTGAGCTTGGGCAAGGACCAACTCTTCATGCTTCTGTTTGTTCATCTGTAAAATGGAGACAAAAATGGGACTGACCTCAGAGAGTTGTAAAGGTCAAACCATATGATTCAGGAGAGATACTTAGCAGAATCGCTGGCGCACAGCCAAGAGCTCAGGCAATGCAAACTATGATCACATCAGTAGACCCTTTGTTCAACTCTCACGTTAAAACTTGGCAGGCAGAACATAAGCCCATTTTACAGTGGAGGAAACAGAGGCTCAGCCATATGAAATGACATTGGGGGAGGGTAGCAGAGCCAGGATGGGAGGTGAAGGATTTAAAATCTAAGCTCAGTGCTCCTTCCCCTGTCCTCTTCTGAGTACCTTCTGGTCACCCTAACCTTTTCCCTTCTCATGCCAGGATTGCCACATTCTCCTTTGCCTCTGAACTTTTGTTCCTGTCTGCTCAGTACAGAGCCTGAAATCTCGCAGCCTACGGGAACAGACTGGGCATGGCCAAGTTCACAGTCACAATGAGGGTGGTGTCACAGGAGCGCCTGTCCTGGCGCTTGGGGCCCTTAACTTCTGCTCTCTGTTCTGCTTCTAGTGTTTTACGTAACCTCGAGAAACTTTTTTCCTCTCCGGGCTTCAGTTTCCCTAAATGGAAAACCACCTCTGCAGTTCTTCTTCAAGATGTCTGTTCATCCTGCAAACATGCTGCAGAGCTGGTTCCGAGCTGGAGGGACCAGCAGTGTTTACTGCAACATGGCCCTGAAGAGGGAAAAATCGGAAACAATCTAATTATCTATCAACCAAATATAACAAATAAAGACAATGGAGGCGGAGCTCTGTGTACAGACATGGAAATAGATGAGAAAACGTGGAAAGATACATTGTTGAATGCCAGAAGCAAGAGGGGGGATTGTATATATAGCACAATTCTATTTATTTAAATAAAGTTGCCCTTAAACTCTGCACAGGTATATGGACATATAAACAAATGCATTAAAAAAAAAAGATCTAGAAGGCTGCACAGAAGGCTCTTAATAATAGTTACTTTGGGGAGAAGAGTCGTGGATACTGAGCAGACTTTCACTTTTTATTTTAAACATTTTGGCACAACTTTAATTTTTGTGATATTGCATTAATATTTAACTTGTTCCTTTTTTGGTTTTCTCCTCTTTTCTTTTTTGTAACAAAATACAGAGGCATGGCCTCAGGTTTCTCTGAGCTTCAGCCATACCGTGCTTTTCAGAGTGGAGACTGAGGTCAGGAAGGGTCTAGGGCTCTAAGGAGCATCTGGATGTTTGCCACTCCTGACTCTTCTCAGGGGCCCAGACTGGCTTGACAGACTGCCTCAGGGAGTCTGAGGGACTGGGAAGGGCAAGACCACTCTCGAGCTTTCATGCCATGGCCCTTTAAGCCTGGTGGATCCAAAACTGGTTCTGGCCAGCCTCACCCAGGCGGCCACGCAGACCACAGTCTGAGATGTCAGGACAGATTTATTTATCTTCCCTGGTCCCTAGTAGTTCTTTCTGCTTACATTTCACAGAGGGCTACAAGGGCCTGAGCTCGGGAGAGGAAAATGCCTAAAGAAAAATTTGGAGGAAGGTGTAAGCTCTACCAGCTAGCATGTCTGGTTATCTGTGTTCCCCAGGAAAACCTGCTGGATTTCAGAAAAATCAGTTGGTTTCTGCTCTGTTTCCCTTCAATCACTTCTTTTTTTTTTTAATGTTTATTTATTTTTGAGACAGAGAGAGACAGACCATGAGTGGGGGAGGGGCAGAGAGAGAGGGAGACACAGAATCAGAAGCAGGCTCCAGGCTCTGAGCTGTCAGCACAGAGCCCGACGTGGGGCTCGAACTCACAGACTGTGAGATCATGACCTGAGCTGAAGTCGGACGCTCAACCGACTGAGCCACCCAGGTGCCCCTCAATCACTTCTTAAGAACCGACTTGGTTGGAGTTGTTTTTGAGGTCCTAGAGCTTAAAAGGGCCTCCAGGGCAATGGGTCATTGACCTGGTCTTCCAGGAAGTATCTCGAATATGCAGTGAAATGATTTTCTAATAACACTTCAAATTAGTAAACCAGGGAAACTCTGGCTCTCTATTTTATCTTATCCAGCTCTCAGAGTGTGTTTACATTTGTCCCGGGAATAGTTTTCCTCCTTGTAAGACGTACTGCTGTGTAACGGTCCTTTAAGGAGCAGGGGCATAAAAGAACAGAGAAAGGCTACTTGGCAGACATAATGAAGGAGGAGGAACAGGTGGAAGCCATAGCCAAGTGCAACTTCACCAGCCAACTTGAGGAGGAGCCTCCTTCTCTGAATCTAGTTTCCTAGCTCCCTCCTTCTGGTTCACTGCCTTTCCTCTCTTCCTAACCCTCCCACTTTTTCCCTCTTGACTTCGTTTCTCTTTCTTTTTCTCTGGGTCTTGTCTTTTTCTGGGCAGTCTGTCTTCTCTGGGCAGTCGTCTGTCTATCTGTCTGTCTCTTCCCTCCTTTCTCAGACTCTTCCTCACGTTGTCTGCACGCTTGCCTTTTAGTTTTACTCCTTTCCTTTCCTCTTTCTTAATTTGTCATAATTGGAAAATTAACTACATTTACATCCTTGCTGTATTTTTAGTATTTAGTCCTTTCCGTTCTGAATTTAAAGGCAGAGGAAACAGAGAGTGTATATTTCCTCCTCTCAGGGTGACAGAAAATTACAACCCAAACACCAGCCCTAGACTAAGATGCTTTCCGTATGAGATCCCTGAAGGTTTTTTTTGTTTTGTTTCGTTTTGTTTTTGGGTGGGGGAAGGGGAGCCTTTGATGAAGGGGGTTCCTATAACCTCTGGGAATGTTGAAGTTTTAATTCTGACTCTGATTTTAGGTTTTGATTAATGATATATTAACTGCATTGCCGAAATAGTTCAGTTGGCAGATCTGGCCCTTCCTTCTTTAGCAACCCAATAACTTTTGTTCTCTTCCTGTCAGAACGTTCTAGGGGGCACGACAAAGACAGAAGTGGCCTTAGAGTTGAAAAATCCAGGTTTGAACCTTTGATCAGCTGTTTCCTAGATGTGTGACTATGGGCAAGTCAACCTCTCTGAGGCTTAATTTCCTCCTATGTAGAATGAAATCAATAAGCCTGCAGGCTTCTGAGAATCAAATAAGAAAAGTTATGCGAGAAATATGTGACTCATCCTACGGGCTTCATAAGTATGAGTTAATTGTCCTTCTTTCCAGACCCTTCTGTGCCTCTGTCATTCCATCTGGAACATGTGGAACTACATTGGGCTCTGGGTACTTGTGGTATTCTAGGCAGGAATCAGGACAAACAAAAGAAATTAAAACCCAGACCATTCTACAAGATTCAGTTTAAATGTCACCTCCTTCGGGAAGCTCTCCTTGACTTTTTACTTTCCATGCTGGGTTGGGTGGGTTCTTTTTGTTTCTGAAGCGGTCTGTCCTTAGTGTGACTCAGTTTTCTGTATCTGTCACAAGACTGTGCCTTCCCCTAGGCATGGGTGATGTCTTCTTTGTTGCTGTTTAGTCCCTAGGGCAGAGCAGAGCCTGCTGGAAGTCCACAGGAAACATGGAAGCCTCTGTTAAGCCTGGCTTTGTATCTTCATATACCCTATCATTTTGATCGCATAACTGTATGAAATGACCACTATTATTATTCTTGTTTGACAACAGGGAAACTGAGTCTCATAGGGATTATGTAATTTACCCAAGATCACTCATCTGGCAGTCAGGAGAGACAGTTTTGAGCCCAGGCAACCTACTTCCAGAGCCCATATGTGCCACCACTATCTCCTGTGGCAGAAGAAATGAAAGAATGGATAAATAAAAGAATAAATGGGGGTGCCTGAGTGGCTCAGTCGGTTGGGCGGCCGACTTCGGCTCAGGTCATGATCTCACGGTCTGTGAGTTCGAGCCCCGCGTCGGGCTCTGTGCTGACGGCTCAGAGCCTGGAGCCTGCTTCCGATTCTGTGTCTCCTTCTCTCTCTGCCCTTCCCCTGTTCATGCTGTGCCTCTGTGTCTCTCAGAAATAAATAAACATTAAAAAAAAAAAAGAAGAATAAATGCATGAGTCACATGACCTTGTAGAACCACTCAGGGCTTAGTGATATAATTAACTTCAGTTTGAACTTGGTCATAGTGAAGTTATATCAGCCTGAGAGACCAAATCCTTGACACTTCCTTCCTCTCTAATAAGAGATTCGAACAGCCTGAAATCCCTTACCTGTCTTGATAAATACAAATACAAAGAAATAAATAATGCAATAGCTTTTTTCCCCCTCGCAATGGAGACTTTGCAGTCATAACTCTGTTCCAAGCCAGCAAATTCAGGGAAGTGGGGAAGGGGGGCTGAAGTGGCTTCGTAAGCAGTCCAAAATAAATTTCCCAGGATAATTACCAAACAGTAAATTCCATAAATTTGATTTAATTGGCATCAGGCAAATGAAACAGGGAAGGAAAACATGCCTCTCCTTAAAGTTGCTGTGGGTATCTTAGAAGCAGGAGATGGGAACATTGGGATAACGTAGAAGCCGGCAGCAACCACCGGACCAACTTCACATTCAAGGTAGGGAAAGAGAGGGTCTCCATTTACTGGCCTTCTCATATGTGTCAGACACTGTACTCAAAGCTCACATATTGTCTAATGTAATTCGTGTGACCAACTTGAGAGGTAGGTATTATTGGCTATTGTATCTGTTAGCTGTTACTATGTAAAAAACCACCCACAACCCAGTGTCAGTAAACAATAGTTTGTTATCACTTACACGTCTCTGGATTGGCTGGAGCTTAACTTGTTCAAGCCAGACTTGGCTGGGATAACCTTGCTTCTTACTTGAAGCCTGTAGGTTGGCTAGTGTGACTCTGGTCTACACATCTCTGTTCTTGTCCTATTATCAATGAGCCAGACTATGTTCATCCCATGTGGATAGCACTTCCATTCATATATCATTGGCCAAGAAAATCACATGGCCAATATAAAAGCAAAGGGCAGGGGAGTATACTCGACCCATGATGAGGCCATGGCCAGTGTATGGATGTAGGAAAGAGTATTGAAGAGAACAGCAATTCAATAATACAATTATCATTACCTTCAGTGTGTGATGGGGAATCTGAGTTCAGAGAGGTTGAACTATCTGTCATACAGATAGTAAAGCATGCAAATGAGATTCAAGTCCAGTATTATTGGACACAAAGACCATGCTTTCCCTCTTGATTCTGATTCTTATAGAGAATTCTATGAATCCTAACTTCAGAGGGTCACTGAAATCCCCCCCAACATCAATCCATACGTCCTCCTGTGTCCTGGAATTCATCTCTCAGGTGAGTGAGAGGTTGAACAAAATGTAAGATTCGTGTCCTATGTAGATCTCCCACCCTTTCTACTTCACTCAAACTTTGGCCTTTCTTGGATTCATTGCATGCAAAACGAAGGTCGTTTACCACCTGTGCTACGCCTGCCCTCACTCCACTGACCTTCAACTGGCAGATTCATCAGATGAGGTTCCCCTGGATCACATCCTATACTGAATCGGTGATGTTTCCTGTTGCCCTTTGTAGGCTCTGCGATGGGTCCTGGAGCTGTCCAGCGTTCTGAAACAACCCACCGTGAGCCTGGCTTAGTGAATCCAGCTGTAGGCAATTAAAGACTCATGCTTGACAGGCCTCATTTGGTTCAGGAAGCTTCTCTTCTGGCTTTCTGCCTCAAGTACACTTGGGAACATGAAATATGTGGGTAACTGTTAGCAACTGTAAGCAAACTCTTCAGGCTTACGACATTTTGCTGTGTGCCATGTTGGAAGCAAGAGACTGATGTGGCAATTCACAAAACTTCACGAGGGAAGTCAGTAAGATTTTGGTACGGTGCTTGGCAGTTGGTGACCCCCTTCCACACACACCATCTGCTCTGTGGTATTGTGCCCAGATCATTGTGCTCATTGTACAGATGATGAAACCGAGTCTCAGAAGACCTTTCCTATTCCATGGTCAGAAGACACAGAGCTTCTGAATTATCCATATTTCTCCTTCCATTTGTCCTCTCACCAAATAGATTTTGTTTAATTTAAAGTTCTTTGGGGCCGCAGAGAGGGAAAAACATGTTAGTATCCCTAGAAGATTGCAATTATGCATGTGTTTGGTGAGGGCAAGGTAGGCGAGTACATGAGTAGGGATAATGGAAGACAAAGTATCAGCTCTCAGCTTCATACTTTAATTGGTCCGACAAATATGTATCAAATGCCTCCTATGTTCTGGGTACTCTGAGTAACATAGGTGATATAAGAGTAAATAAAGGAGATATCATCCCTGTCTAGTCTAGGAAGGAACATAGCTATTAGAGAAACAAACAAGAGTGAAACTTAGAATCACAAATTTTGATAAGTGCTATTAAATGAATAAAGTATTGAGATGGAATAATGGGGATGAAGGGATGAACCTACCTAGGTTACATGATTAGAAAAGACTTCTCCGGGGGCGCCTGGGTAGCTCAGTCGGTTGAGCGTCCGACTTCGTCTCAGGTCATGATCTCGCGGTCTGTGAGTTTGAGCCCCACATTGGGCTCTGTGCTGACAGCTCAGAGCCTGGAGTCTGCTTCAGATTCTGTGTCTCCCTTTCTCTCTGCCCCTTCCCCACTCATACTCTGTCTCTCTCTGTCTCAAAAATAAACAAACATTAAAAAAATTAAAAAAAAGAAAAGAAAAGACTTCTCCGAAGATGTGACATTTAAGCTAAGACCCGAAGGTTGAAAAGTCCCTTGGGTGAAGGGATGGGATAGGGTGTTCCAAGCAGAGAAAATAGCATGTGCAAAGGGCCCATGGCTCAAAAGAGTTTACCTTGTTGGAGAAATTGCAGAAGTGCACATCTGGCTGTAAAAAATGTGAGTTGGGGAAGGATAGAAGGTGAGATGATAAAGGTAGGCAGGAGCCAGACCATGCTGGACTTCGCAGGCCCACTATTGCGAACTTGTCTTCTTCTTTGTATTAATTGTTTGGCAAAGAATCTGGCACAAAGTAGGTGGCCATAATTGGATGTCATTGATTGGATATCCTAGAAGCAGACCCTGAGACAAGAAAGTGAGTGGTAGTAGTTTATTTGGGCAGTGGTCCCAGGATCTCAGTACATGAGTGGAGACAAATGGAAGAAAGAAAGGAACCAATAATGGTAAGACAGGGAACAGGTTACTGCTGTGGGCAAGTGGGGCTTCCCAGGAAACCTCTGGGACACAGTGTCCAACATTCTTAATTACTCTGAGGGGCCAGGGAGCTGGGGTATTTATGCACCAACTGCCTTCAGTCAGTCGAGTGCTGGTTGAGGGCTGCTCCTGGGGGTGGGAGGTATGAATTCTTACTTGCCGCTTGCCTGGAGGCCAGGTTGGCAATGTCTCAGGTGTTTTCATTTGAAAATGTTTAAGTTTGTGCATAGGAGTTGGCAGTGCTGAGGTACTATTGGTAGGGCATTTATGGTGTCTGCTACAGTAGGCATCCAGTATCTCTTCTATAAATCACATATATGGGGGTGGGGAGAGGGATGAGGACAGCAAGGAAAAAGGAAGGAGGAAATGGCACAGATATTGGCAGAAAGGAGAAGAAAATCCCTACTTTGGCAGACACCCTCCCCAGAGATAGCCTTGGGGAGTAGGTGGTTTTGGAGCTTGCAGAAGTCAGAGGAGCAGGCTATATCCCTGAGGGTCACATTCTCACCTACATGGGAGTGGGCTTTGCTTCTCAGTTCTCCTCCTGGGGTCCATCACCAGAGGCTTCTCCTCTGTGAGGCTGAGGAGGGAGCCCCAGCTGTTTCCTTTTAACAAGGAGGGCTCTTCTCAAGATCAGCCCTTAATACACAGGGGGCTAAAGCATCCTGTCCAACAAATGTCCCACACCAAGCACTTGTATCCCATTCTAGGGGAATAGGTGGGGTTTAGGGACCAGACCAGGGATGCTGGAAATGCCTTCTGAAGCACATTCAAAATAAGAACTTGTGTTCTCTACAGAATCTTAGGTGATTAATGAGGAAAATCATATACTCCTCCCTCGGCTATATAGGTAATAAAACCAACATTACTGAACTTGTTTTTGTAGCTTGTGAAAGGCTAGCTAATAAATGATCTCATTTGCTCCCACAACAACCTAGGGAGGCAAATAATACTGTTAGTCCCACTTAACAGATGAAGGAGCTGAGGTTCAGGAAGCATTAGTGCTTTGCCTTAAATCCCACAGGCAGTGAATAGCAGAGACACTGTTTTCCTTCTGGTGACAGTGAGCTCTTTACCTTAGGGACATGTTTTTACAATGACGTGACAACTGATTCACCATAGTATTGTTTATAATAGGGATATTGGAAATGATGTATGTGTACAACATTAGGGCGTCAGATGCCATTGAGCCAGGAAACCCGAGGATTGAGGTCTGTGAACTTAGGTGGGTGTATGTAAAGGAAGCAGCATACACAATTGTACCATAGGCCAGAGTTATTAAATTTCTGTAAAAGGCCAGACAGTAAATATTTTAGACAGTGCAAACCATACTGTCACAGTCACAACTACTCAACTTTCCCATTGTTTTTAGTAAAACAACAGCAGCAGCAGCAACAACAAAACAGCCATAGACAATTGTAAATGAATGGGTGGGGCTGTGTTACAATAAAACTTTATTTACAAACGCAGGCAGCAGACAGATTAGACCTCCAGGTGTTGTTTGTACTGACCCCTGTTGTAGTGGACATTTCAGAGACGGTATTATTATTTCTGTCACTAGATGGCGCCCCTCCATTAGCGAGGTGAAATGGAAGATGGGTGGCTTTACTGGAGAATTTGGGCAAGGAGTGGATTATGCCAGGAATTACCCTAGGAGGGTGGGATCCAAGAAGAGCCTTAGAATAATTCAAATGACAGCGCATGCGCGCACGCACACACACACACACACACACACAGAATATTTACTGTGTTCCAGGCACAGTTCCAGGCAATTGTGTACTGGCAAATATTTTTCTCTGAAAAGCAAGAAAGAAAAAAAAAACCCAAACATCCTTGATTTGTAGCTTTGTTGACTTCTGTAGTGAAATATTCACATCACTGTTGTTTTCAAGCTACTAACTTGCCATCAATCTGTTCACAGAGTTTCTAACGTTAAATAACAGAGTCTCGGAGTCTCCCACGTGGATACAAGCCAGCTTCAGCACACCTCTGGCACAAGGTCTTTTATTTTTGTTGTTTTTACATTCACCTGCTGAGGTAGGCAATACGTAATGATAACAGCAACAACTAACATTTGTGGAGTGTTACAACATGCAGATATTCTGCTATGTTATTTACATATATTATCTTATTTTGCAGTCCTCACAACTCTATATGGCTATAGAGCCCACTGTGCAGATGAACAAATTGAGACCTAGAGAAACTCAGTAATTGGCTCAGTGTGGTATCACCAGGATTCACCTCTTGCAGTGTGACTCCTGAGGGCAAGCACTCAACCAGACCTTACTGCATTGCCTCTGATGTGGTCGGGCAAGGTGAGATGTTTATGTCTCTGTTTTATAGTTAAGGAAAGAGGTTTAAAAAAGTCACTCGTCTATCAGACAGCTAGGTGCTGGTCACATTAGTACTAGAACCCAGTTCTTCCTGACTTCAGTATCCTTGCTTTTTTTTTTTCCCCAAGTGCTAAAGACCTAGAGAGTTAGCTGAGTTTAATCAGTTGTTATTCCCAGAGAAGATGAGTGTGTAGAAGGATTTGAAGGAGGAAAGGAGCCCAGATGGACAGATGAAAGGGAGATAGGTATTCTTGTTGAGACAGATGCATACCCCAAGCGAAGGTGTAGAAAGAAGCAGAACCGTATGCCACCTTGGGTGCAGTGTTTCCATGGTTTTCATAATACACACACACACACACACACACACACACACACTCAGACTCTTGAGTCCAGTCAGTTGGTCCAGGGCACAGTTGTTCCTGTGCGAAGGTTTCCTTGGCTGCATCAGAAAGGGTAAGCTGGATATAATGGGGGAAATGAGAGAGCGAGGTCTTTTTTTTTTTACATTTATTTATTTTATCGTATTTTTTTAATGTTTATTATTTATTTTAGAAAGAGGAGCACAAGTGGGGAAGGGGCAGAGAGAGAGGGAGACACAGAATCTGAAGCAGGTTCCAGGCTCTGAGCCGTCAGCACAGAGCCTGTCGTGGGGCTTGAACTTGTGAACCTCAAGATCATGACCTGAGCTGACGTCAGATGCTTAACTGACTGAGCCACCCAGGCACCCCCGGGTCTGGTTTTGAGTTGCTAAATTATAGGGGGACATGCAATGCTCTTCCAAGCAGAACGAGTGTGGAAAGTTGGAGCCAGGGAGGCTGATGGGGAGCAGAACTCAGAGCTGATCACTGGGGATGCACCAAGGGATGAAGTCAAATGTCTAGCGTGGAAGAAGGTAGCAGGGAATGTGTAATGCTGTCCCTCCCTCCGGTCTGCCTCCATGTGGGAGATGGACTTTCAGGCTCCTTACAATATTGCGTGTAAAGGAAAAGGCATCAGACTTGAAATAAGAAATGCAGATTTGACCTTCAGCTCTGTCCACTACCAGCCACATGACCTTGGGCAACTTCACTAATTTGTCTGGGCTTCTGTTTATTCATCTTTAAAAAATGAAGTAATGGATGTTATGACATCTAGTCCAGTGCCTGGCACACAGTTGGAACTCTAGTAATCATTGCTCATTCATCTGTTCTCAAACACTATATCTTTGGGGGTGGTGTGGGTCAGGGCTGTAGTGTTTCCATGGTTTTCATAATACACACATACACACACACACACACACACACACACCCCACACACACTCAGGAGTGCTGGTCCAGGCCATGGCTGTTCCTGTTGTACTGAACTCTTTTCTGGAAGGGCTTGATTGACCACAGACAATGAGTGGAAAGGGAGCCAGATTTTACCTTTCAAGCATTGACCATGTTTAGAAGAGGCATAAGAAATAATATCAGATATGTATACAGACTTTTCACTTGCATCTGAAGGGCAGCAAAACTCAAAATGTCCTCGTTTCCCTTAACTGTCCATCTTGGTGAGATCACCTAGGTTCTCACTTTCCCAGGAGTCACTTGTTCAGCAACCTCAGTTATCCAGAATATAGCTCAGAACCAAAAAAGGAAGCAAACAGTATTCCCTCCCTTCCACCACCGACACACACTCATTTGTGGCAAAAGTAGACACCATCAAATTCACAGACTCCTAATGGGCCAGTCAACTTATTCATAGAACAGAACCTCAGTTCTTCATTCGGAGCATTCTTAGTCTCATGTTAATATAATTTTGATGAGAAAGGTTATCAGGTTTTCCATCCCGGAGATTAGAAACAATTGGTCGGAAGTGATAGTGGGTCTAAACTTCCTATAAGCAGATTGTTTGAGGGCAGGAAAAAGGATCCTCCGATACATGATAGTGGAGAGAGAAGGCGACAAGGCGATTGCAGAAGTGGGATATTTAGAGCCATTTGGTGCAGGAGTAAATAGTTCTCCACACTTTACTGGATTTGAGGGTATTCCTGTATCTGGGCACAGTCCTTCATGTTCATCTCAAGCTTGTTCAAGTCACCTGGAAGAATTTAAATGGTGCTTAAGAAGGCAGGACCTTGGCCAATTCATTTTAGAAAGATTTCTTTCCAGCATGCTTTTCCCCCCTCTTTGTCCTTAAAAGAAGTACATCTTATCATATGGAAATTTTATATGCATGGAAACCTTCCTCTCCTGGTAGGGTCAGATGACTGGTGCATTGCCGGAGCATCTTTAGTGTCTTCTGATTAGCCGTAAAAGGTGACGACCCTAAGTGTAGAGCAGCCCTTTTCTCATCTGCTCTAAAGCACTCTCTTCTCCCTCTTTGGTTTGTGGGATTTGATGAGCAAATTCGTTCCCACCTTCTCTCTTTGTGAATTTGTGCACTTTGATTAGGGCTCCTTTTAGGTGACCTCCTCATAGATTAAGGCAGTTTGATTTTTGAAATCCGTTCTTCCCCATAGGCCATTCCATCTAGTCAGCCACCTCCTGCCCCTTTCTTCCAGCTTTGATCCCTCAACACTTTAACTGAGGGTCATACCCTCTCTGAAGAGTTCTTTGGGGTGCCATCATTTGTCCAAGTAAGTTAGTGACTCATTCCTCTCTGCTATGTGTGCCCCTTCTCATGTTATTGTTATTGTTCATGATCTCCTTCCTTTAAGAGAAAGAAGGTCTTTAAACAGAATTAGTGAAACTTATGCAGGTCTGTGCTTCTGGAACTTAGGAGTACCTGTGACTGCCCTCTCCAGGAGAGCCTGTTGCGGGGTGACTGGTGGTACCTTTGGATTCTCCCTGCCACTGAGGCTAAGGTCGACCTTCCCCTGGACTGCTTCCTGCCCCAGACCAGACATTTCAAGAGTCTAGAGCCACATCATTCTTTCCCCAAATGGAGCTCCTCCAAGGGACAAGCTTTGCCCGGGTATTCTCCCTAAACCTGGATGGCACTGTCTCAGAAGTGCATGTGATCTGAGCTCTTCCTTCCAGATCCTTCCTTTCTCTCCCACAGGTGTCAGACTTGTATCTCCATCTGAGGGCCCTCCCTTTATCCTTCAGACACATTTCCCCAATAATACCCTGCACATCTAATCCTATGTTGTATCTGCTTCTCAGAGAACCCAAACCAAACTCGCAGAGTATCTGTTGCTTGGTGGATACCAAAAAGTGTTAGTTGAGTTGAATTTATTTGGGTTTTATTGGTCACTGGATATGGTCTTCGACAGATCATCCCTTCAGTACGGGGGTTGTACAGTTAACATGACCGATCATACAACAATAGCCAATGCCTCCTAGACTGTACTAGACTCTGGGTGACTCAGTATCATCACCATGGAATTTTGTTGACCAAGTAGTGAACCCACAGATACCCTCAGAATCTACTAAGATGTTTAAGCCTGTTTATTCACGTGTGGCCCCAGATAGATAGCTGTGCATTCAGTTACTGTGTCTGTTTTTTAGTAGCTTAATTTTTCTGTCACTGCTTTGCTATCAACTTTTTAAAATACTGGAGCCAGGAGAGACTTCAAAGATCATTCCTAAGGAGATCTTCAGAGCATATAATCACTAGGCACTAGTCAGGTGCTGGGGATTCAGGGTTAGATAGGAGACAATCGTTTCCTTCAAGGTGGGAGCAAGTTACAGTTCCTCATTTTACAGATGACAAACAAATTTAGCAACATTTCTCAGCAGAGTCATCATGAAAAGGAACATACAGGAAGTCTATATATAATGACAGCAACGATTTCTTCAAGATGGGCAGGTGTGGATCCAATCTGAACCTTTATAGTGCCTCGTGGGCCCTGTGTCTGAGCCAGTTCATGATGGAGTGGAATCACCTGCTTACCAGTTCTGGCAGGCAGCTCAAGATCTGTGTGACTAATCAACATACTGAGAAAGATGTTACTGTGAGCTGACTCCATCAACAGGGACCTCATGCTGCTCATTTAATTGTTGATTTACCCTTACGAGAGAATAAGAAATGCAGTGACTTGAGAATGATGCCAGACATTAGCTTGGAGGAGTATCGGCTTTCCTGCATGGTGCAGAGTCATTGGGGTCTGGACACTTGGGTCTACTCTCAGCTCTGTCACTAAGAGTCTCTGTGTGACCTTGGGCAGGACATTTAACCTCTTTATAGTTCAATTATCTGCCAAATTGGGTAATAAATACTGCTTTATTGCAGTATTGTTGCTAATAAGGGTGAATCTCTATACGAAAGCATTTTGTAAATAATTCAGCACTATATAAGGATAAGAAATAATAATTATTAATTTTACCCTGGCACATCTTTTGGCAGGGTCACTTTTTTGTTGGGTACACATTTCTGTAATACTATATGTCAGGCGCTGTTCTGAGTATTTCATATATCTTCCCAACAATATGAGATGTGTTATATGAGATATGTGTGCTATCCTCATTGCGATTTTACAGAGGAGGAAAGTGGGGAACAGAGATATTAAGTAACTTGCCTAAGGTCACACATCTAGTAAATGGCAAACCTGGGATTCTAACCTAAGCAAGCCGACTTCATAGTCTCTGGGTGCAGCCACTACACTGAAGGACAGAATGTTCTGGCTTTCCTTCAAACTGGGAATTGGGAAACTGTATCAACACAGTCTTGCTCTTAAGGTACTTGTAGTCTGGAGTACCTGGAGGGAGGGAGAGAGAGAGAAATAAAAGAGCATAATATTTTCCTCAGAGAAGTGATTCTGTACTGGGCAAGCCCTGAGATCCACTCCAATGACTCCTGTGTCTTGGTATTCACATCCTGGTGTAATCTCCTCTTTTTCAGTGTGGGCTAGATTTACAGACTCACTTCTCATGAATAGAATATGGTGGTAGTGATGGATATCACTTCTGAGATTAGGTTATAAAGGGGCTGTGACATGTGACACATGTCTCTTTCTCTGTGTCTCTCTCTCGTATCACTTACATTGAAGGAAACAAGCTGCCATGTTGTGAGCAGTCCTAGACTCTGAGGAGTGGTGAGGAAGTGAGGCCCTCTGTACAGCAGCCCATGAGGAAATGAAGTCTGTCAACAACCACATGAGCGAGCTTAGAAGTGGATTGTCAAGGGACACCCAGGTGGCTCAGTTGGTTAAGTGTCCACCTTCAGCTCAGGTCATGATCTCACAGTTCAGGAGTTCGAGCCCCACATCAGGATCTGTGCTGACAGCTCAGAGCCTGGAGCCTGCTTCTGACTCTCTGTCTCCCTCTCTCTGCCCCACCCCCCACTTGTGCTCTCTCTCTCTCTCTCTCTCCCTCTCAAAAACAAATAAAAACATTAAAAAATTTTAAAAAAAAGTGGATCATCCAGCTGTAGTTGAGCCTTGAGAGAACTGTAGGTTCTGCTGACACCTCGATTGTAACTTCGAGAAAGATCTTTTGCCAGAAGCACTTTTCCAGAAACCGTGAGATACTAAATACTTGTTACTTTAAGCTGCCACGTTTGGGTTAATTTGTTACACAGCAATAGATAACTAATACATGGCAGCACAAAAGCTTTCCCAGAATAGCTTTATAAGGGAATTTAGAGTCAAGTTGCGATTTAATGTTTAGTTTTGAGAGAGAGAGAGAGAGAGAGACAGAGCATGAGCAGGGGAGGGGCAGAGAGGGAGGGAGACACGGAATCTGAAGCAGGCTCCAGGCTCCGAAATATCAGCACAGGAACCAATGCAGGGCTCAAACCCATGAACTGTGAGATCATGACCTGAGCCAAAGTCAGAAGTTTGACCAACCAAACCACCCAGACACCCCCTTTAAAATTTTTTTTAAATGTTTATTAAGTTGCTATTTAAAATGACAGATGTTTGCCAAGTAGGGAAGAATATTCTAAATAGTGAAACAGTCATAGAGGCCAGAGGAAATAGCCAAAGTTTGACCAACTAGAACACAGAGTGTAGGTTGGGGCAGAAGTGGGAGACGAGGGTAGAGAAGTGAGTAAGTGTATTACTTACTCACAGTAATGAGTAAGGAGGCTTACTCTGTGGAATCACTTTCTAGGGGTATTTGTGGGTTATCCTAATGAACATGTATAGGAAGGCCAAGAATCTGAAAAATCCTTGGAACATTGAACCCCGTAAGCCTACAAATTCAGCAGCCTTCACCGCAATTGATTTCAAGGCTACAGTTCTCTCTGCCTCAGGGGTTTTTATTTTATTCTTCTTCTAATCATTCTTTATTGTCATTAATGTTCTAATAAAATGCAGTGCATGTAGCTTATTGCATGATTATGGGGCTCACTGAAGACTTACTGCGCTCCACCCCCAGTCTCAGGCACAGATCTGGGAGGGTCCCTGTGGAACTGCCACGGTTGACATGGATGTGGAGGCTGGAGTGTGGGGTGGGCCCTTGTCCTCATTCTCACAGCCGGTAGAGACCCCTGCCCTGTCTGCAGTCTGGTCAGGGTTATACTGCAGCGGTTAAGAGGGTAGGTTCTGAAGTCAGAGAGGCCCATGTTAGAATCCTGATTTTCAGCACTATCAGTGTGAGCTTGGATAAATGACTCCACCTCTCTGAATCTCAGTATATTTGTCTGTAAGGCCGCAAGTAGAACAGTGCCAGCATCCCAGGCTGTGGTGTGGATTAAATGAGATGGCCTGCGGGGTGTGCAAGCACAAGAGGAACTTGCCAGCAGTATCGCTCACTGTTATTTGTGATGCCTCAGGAGGCTGTTTCCCACTCAGATTCCTTTCCTCTGTCTTAATTTTCCCCTGTTTCTGACTGTGGAATGATGGTGCATACAAATCATGACTCTTAAGTCCTCATTATGGCCCCAACACTTTCTTGGTACCAACCCATAAGGGTACCTAGGTTCGTGTGTTATCAGCATCAATACATTGGGTGTGCTGGTTATCTATTGCTGCATAACAGTTTTCCTCAAAACTTGGTGGCTTAAAACAGTACACATTTATTATCTCATAATTTCTGTGGGTCAGGATTCTGGGCTCAACCCAACTGGGTCTTTTGCTTTCAGGTCTCTCACAGTCTCATTTGACGACTGACTGTATAAGGACCAATCCCAGCTCACACGGCTGTTGGCAGGATTCATTCCTTTGAAGACCTTTGAACTCATGGCTTCAGTTCCCTGCTGGCCATTGACCAGAGGCTGCCCTCAGCTCCTCCCACGTGGTCATCTCCAGTTTGCTTCATTGAGTAAGCACCCAAGAGCCAGAGCAAGATTGCCAGTGAGAGAGAGGGGGGGGGGGAGAGAGAGAGAGTGAGCAAGCACCATCGTCTTTTATAACCTAATCTCAGAATCGACGTCCCATCACTTTGTAAGTTACCAGATTCAGCCCACACTAATGGGAGAGGATTACACAAGGATGGGAATATCAGAGAACTGGGGCCACATCGGAAGCTGCCTACCACACCAAGGGGATCCTATTTGCATGTAAGTAAAACATACTGCCGGCTGGGTAAGAGTAAGGTTGGCATCTGTGCTAATACGGGCACATCAGGATTTACTGGGGATAAAGGCTCGCAAGTCTGTGACACTTGTTCCCCAGGTGGGAACTCATGCTCTCTCTTAGTCTCCTAATATTTGAAGATCGAGTCTCTGCTCAGAGGCTCTGGACCTCATTGTGACAAGAGTCTTTATGTAGGGTCCCTTTCACAGTGATGGCTTAGAGACGCCGTGAGGGGACTATCTCGGCACTCACGCGGGGGTTAAGCTGCCATGGCCTCCCACTCCAATATCCACCCTCTTCCCTCCACCGCCTGGTTATGTGTGCACTGTGTGTGTTAACAGGAAGGATTGTTTCAGACAGATGAGATGGTTTTGTACTGGGTGATCTTTTGTTGAAAAAATCTGTGACAAGTTTAAGTTTATACTTGATAAAGCTACTTCTGTCTGGATGGTTTCCACCTGTTATATCAAGATCAGCGGAATGAATGCCATGAGGGTCACTGAAGGCCTTAGACCCTTCTGGAGCTTTGATGCTGATCACTCTGTGTTTGGAATCTATGGTCATAGGCCCATGTAGCCCAGCCTAGGGTCCTCAATTCTCACAGCCTGATCAGAGGTTTTGGACTCTTATGGGGGTCTCCAGATCTGGCTCAGGGATGGGGGTTCATCGAGAGAATCCAAAACAGGTTTTGGAGGGCAAGGCGAATCCCTACCACCCAGAAGCCACATCCAGCATCCCTCTCAAATGCATCTCTTACGAAGCCCATGTTTTGTTTGGGACACAAGAGGTCAGCTAAGTCCATGCTCAGATTTTCACTCAGCATTTTCCCGCAGTGCCCACTGCTTTCTTAGGTCCTGGTCACTGTGTGTCGACAGAATTTATTTTACCTAATCTGCATGACAGCCAGGAGAGGAATATATTGTTGACTCCGAGTTATGAAATATGAAGGAACTAAGGTCTAGATGGTTGAAGTGGCAAGACACCAAGCCAGCACTGGAATTCAGGCCAGTGACACCCTTAATTTTAGGCAGTTTCCAACATGCAACCCCTGGGAACTAGAACTTCTGACCAGTCCTAAACACGGGGGAGGCAGCGTTGACATTTGTCATCCCTGGCAGTGGCTCTAATGGAGTCACTAGAGTCTCTGTAACAGAGACCCCTCAGCCTAGTGCCCTCTCCTCCCACAGCCCAGCCAGTGCTTACCCACCCCCCAGGCTTCAGCATGGCAGCCCCATCTTATGAGAGTGTGCGCTCCACAGTCCCTGTGTAGTTTCCTGCTGCAGCATTGAGCATGTTGAATTGGATGCCTCTGCTGCTTTCCCCAGGTCGGCGAGTTCTAGAGGGTAGGAGCTGGGTACTATTGCTGGCACCTAGCAGAATGCCTGGGAGCACATAGACACCCAGTAAAAGTTGATGGTGCTCAAGTATGACTGTAGCCATTTCCCAACGGGAGCTCCCAGGACTGGTTGTTTTTATGCAGCCCTCAAACTGGAATAATGCCCTTAGTTTCCTCCTCTATCTTAGTGCAGACTGTTCCAGCCTGCAATGGAATGTTCACTCATTTGCCCGTTAGTAGTTTGTGTTCTTCCCAAAGTAGATCTTGAAATAAGGGTTTGAGTGTGAGTAGTTTCTGTGGGAGGGGGTAAAAGGGCAAACCGTGATTGCCAGAGGCAGGTAAGGAGGCAGGTTGTGGCTGACGGTAACTGGGCTCATTCCCCCTGGAGCTTTCCAAGAGGTGGTGGAAACAGACCTCAGGATGGTTCTACTGGGGTGAGGGAGCCGGAAAATTCTTCCACCAACTCCTGTCCCTCAGCAATTGTCCCACAGGCACCAGCACACACAAAAACTTTGTGTAGATGCCCTCTGGGGCGGAATATGGAAAGGCACAAGTCAGGGTGCCGAGAGCTTCTACTCATCTTCCTGTTGGAGCAGTTAGCTCTTTAATGACACTTCTAGCCAAGGCTTATGGGGAGAGCTTTCTATGTATCTGGCACATGTATGATCTTATGTAGTTTTCAAAACCATGGGATTACCACCATCCATCCCATTTTATGGATGGGGAAACTGAGGTTCAGCGAAACTACCTAACTTGTCCAGGCTAACGAGTGGCAGAGCCCGGCGTCCTTCGTTGTTACATCAGATTCCTCAGGTGGGGGCAATTCTGCTCCATCGCACCTCTGATAGTGCTTTACAAATAAGATGACAAAGGGGTTTAAATGTCAATAAAAGCAGACTTCTGGAGATCATTTAAAAGTGCAGCATGAGAAGATCCAGGCCTGGCTAGTCACACACTGGGCAAGAAAGAAAAGGCAAGGGAAGGGGAGAGTAGAAGCTCCAGGTGGACGGTCCAGGTCGAGGGCAGCAGCAGAGCCAGATGACAGCAGGTCAGGAGAGGCGGGGAGTCTGCAACGTGTGCCAGGGAGGGCAGGGAACACGCTGCAACTCTGGATACACCCAGAAGCACCTTGCAAATCAGCAGAAAGAGGTTTTTACAAAATGTATCAAATGGGAGAGGCAACAAAGAATCAGTGGGACCCCAACATCTCCATCTCGAATGAATCATTTAGGCGTTGCTCTGGTTTGCCATGCCTCTGGGATCACCCTTTAGTGACAACAGGCCAGCAATCAAAGGACCCTCCCTTGGAGATTGTTTGGCCAGGTCTTCACTGTTCCGATGGGGAAAGTGAGAGTGGACAGGGGAAATGGCTCCCCCATGGCCACAGAGCTGAACCTGCGGGGCATCTGGTTCTCACCCATGGATCAGTCATTGCCATTTACAAATGGACCCTTGCACCTCTGAGTGCACTTACAAACTGGGGCAAGTCCCCAGCCCCAGCCTCATCACCTTCTGTAGAGAGAAGCAAGATTCTGCCTCCCTCTGTGGCTGTGAGGGTCATAGGAGGTTACAGGGGTGAGTCCATGCTCCCTGCCCATCCCGTGGCTGGTGCAGGGTCACATGGTGCCGCCTAGCCCTGATGAGCCCAATCTGCAGGGATACTGGGCTCAGAGCTGGAGCCAACACTGCAGGAAGGTTACAGCAAGCCCCTGTACCACATGCACTTCCACCGAGGAGAGAAGCCTGTCACGTCAGAGTCCTGTCCTCCCTAGCTCTTTCCCTTCCTGGGAGAGAAGATGCAGTTGCTGTGTGACTCCAAGGGAGTTCCTTAGCCTCTCTGTGCAGTCCATCTCCATCTGCACAGTGCACAGCTGAATGAGATGGGTAAATGTTCTGATTTGAAGATAGATGATGGAAGGGCATGGAAAGCATGGGTGTTTTATGACTGCATCCCTGCAATCTGGAGGTGTGTGGCTTGGAGGAACAGGTGAGATGGGTGTTTGTGGTTTGTCTCCAGTCACCTGCTGTGCACCAGGCTCGAGGTTGGGTGAGGTGTAGATTGCTAAGGTATGGGAGGCACGGCCCTGCCTTCCAGGAGAGGCGTGGGGCTGCCAGCACTGCTTTGCAGAGCAACTCTTCTAAACACTCTGAACGTGTTAACTAACTGCATCACTGCCACACCTCATAGGTGGATTCTCTTCTTGTTCTCATTTTAAGAGCAGGGAACTCAGGCTTGGAAAGGATGAGTAGCTTGTCCAAGGACACACGACTGGAAAGTTACTGAACCAGGTACCGAATCCAGACGGTCTGACTCCAGAGCCTGCCTCTTACACCCTACAGGGTGGAGCTTCACTAACATTCACTGAACGACTTTTGTATGCTTTCATCCCCCCAGCAATTTGGAAAGTAGAGATAATTGTCCTCATTTTATAACAAGAGAGACAAGCTCAGAGAGGTAAAGTGGCTTTCCCGAGGCCACACAGCTTACGCGCATGAGAAACCTGGATTGGAATACAGGCCGCTCTTACAAGTGCGTGAGAAGATGACCGCCCAGGTTATACTCCAGATTGTTAAGAATCCCAACAGGAGTGTCAGGTGTCTAGCTTGGGGGGATGGGGGAGGAACTGTGGAGGAGGTGGGGTTTGAGTGAGGCCTGGAAGCATGGGTAAAGTGGGATGGTGTAGAACGGCATCTTCGTGAGGGAAAATGCACAGAGGCAGGTGAGTGGGGCAAGTGGGAGCAGAAGGGTGGGTGCGCTTGGGCAAATGTGGAAAGCCTCGGGTTCTGGGGCAGGAGCCCCAACCTGATTCATCAGCAGGAGACAGTGGTAGTACGGGAACCACGGGTGGGAATTCGGAAGGCGCTTCCTTGGCCCCCTGCGTTTGTGAGGGCTTTTCCAAAACAGCTCCTCCCTGACCCTCCCCATCTCCCTCCCTCCCCTAGATATCAAGTCCTGCCTTGTTTGGGGAACTGGGGGGACTATTGGGGATCGGCTGACTGCTGAGACGTGGTATGCCTGGGGTCAGTCTCCTGGGGGTCTCAGACGACAGTCTTCAAGGAGCTTCCTTGCTGGTCAAGTTCATGGCACTTTATTCTTACCAGAGAGGCCGCCGCAGAGCCTCCTGCAAACCTGGTCGTGGACTGGCTGTGCCAGCAGTTTCCACCTCCCCCTGGCAACCTTGACAGGTCCCACAGGGCATCTTTTTGCTCCGCACATGGGGGATGAGCAGGATAGTTTGCTGTCAGCCAGCTTGGGGTCTGCTTATGAGAATACACTTAAATTGAGCAAAGGCCCCTCTTGTCTTTCTCTGTGATCCCACCTGCCCACGAAGAGGGCCTTCCGTCTACGGGAATGGCCGCTACAGAGACCGAAGCGTCTGTCAGGGTGCTCTGGGAATGCCCGCTTGTTTCCCTGTGGGGAGGAACACAGTCAGGGCTGGCTTCTTGGTTCACATTGAGATGGCACCAAGATATTTTAAGAAAATGAGTGCAAAACAGCATAAATTGAGAACAGTCTCTTAGCAATAACATGTATTTAGTGTGTTGGGAAGGAAAACAGCCTAAATTGTAGGAACGTGTGATGAGCAAGATCTGACATAAATACATCAACAAAGATGAAATGCAGACCTGGAAATTGGGAAAGCCTGCCTCACGCACCGCAGGGGACGTGGTCCGGCAGAGATACAGGAGACACATCCTGTACCTACCCTGGGCCTTCTCTTGGCTGTGGTGCTGGCAAAAGCCTGAATCGCCCTGATCTTTGGGCCTAGTGACACCCGGAGGATGGGTCTTCTGTGCCATATTCTAAATGCCTGGCGAAGCCTTTATGCCTGAAACCGAGGAGTTTCCAGTGGCTGGGGCTCTGCCGCTGGTGCTGGTTCCTGTGTTCCTGGCTGTGCTCACAGAGAGCCCTCAGATTCTGACGCTCACGCCTTCATCCTTTCAGCATCTCCCGGTGACCTCTGTACTGGTCGGTGCTAACTTCCCTGCTGTAACCAAGACTGTCCGCTGCTCACCGATCGCCCATCCTAAAAAGGGCCTCTTTTGTCTCCTCTGCCCAGTTCTATGACTTTCTGGGCATAGACGATGCCTCATCTGGTCCACAGCTATTCCCAAGGATTAACTGACTTTTATCTTTATTCTTGATCTGCCAAAGAGGAGTGCCTGGAACTTGTTACCGCAAAACAGGGCTGAGATGGTGAGTGTGGTGAAGGTTGCTGCGCACCTCGGGAGGGTCACAGGTTACCTGGGAATATCCAAGCTGCAGTTTTTCCCTACATGCCAGAAAGTCCTTGATTCTTGGGTCAGTTTTTGATTTCCTCTTTTTTAATATCTTTTATCTAGACATTTAGGAGCCTACTGATACATTGCATCGCTCAGCACTTTCAGCATTATTTAATAAGGTACTTTTACATTTATTAGAGAGCACTGACTTAGAACGTAGACTTTGAAGACTCGCTGTCTCAATTCAAGTCATGGCTCTGCTACTGCAGGCTGTGTGCCCTCGAACGGTGCATTCTTCCTGGATTCGGTGTTCTCATCTAATGGAAGGCAATCATATCTCTAAATCATAAGTTGTTGTGGGGATAGATAAGTCGATAAATAAGACCTGCACGCAGTAGGTCTATATAAGTGTTAGCTACTGTTGTTGTTATTGTTAATACATTTACTCTCATGGCCAACTGTTCAGGTTAGTGGCATAATCCAAGTTTCCTGGGCCCCCAGCTCCTTCCTGCACAGGCACTGCTGGCTCCAAGCCCTGTGATTTCACCCTGCCCCAGGTATTTAGAGAGCTCCTGGGTGCTGTCTCATCTGCCTTTAGTACCTAGTCCCCATCCTCTGTAGCAAGCTAACAGGTACGTCTTCTGCTGGTCATTGCTGTCACTCTCGCCCTGACCCTGGTGCTACTTCCAGGCTTCCCTGGGTGTTATTGCCTCTTCCTAAGCTAGTGTGGTTCCAGCAGTTCTTCCAAGACCACGTGGAGGTTCAAGAGCCTCTCCTGCAGAGTGACCCAGAGTGAAACCAGGAGAATGGCTCATTGCCCTTTGATCTACACCCTTGACACAGGACTCAGCCCTCTTGCCTGGTCGACCTCCCTCTCCAAACCCAAAGAAAACCTACTCTGAAACATTAGTGAGCAATGGAGCTTTTACTGGAGGTGGATCAAGGGTACGTTTTCATTGCACACTATCCGGCAAAGCACCTAGTGAATACTTCGTTAGCTTGCTAGGATTCTCTGCCCATTACCCCTGACCCTCCTCCCTCCTCCTTTCTTTGATGGTCAGAATTTTTCTATCTTTTGCTGGATTTCTGGTATCTTGCTCATCTCAACCCCCAAGATTCTGATCAGGGCATCAGGGCTACTTTTTAGCATGAAAGGCCTCTCTCTCCCTATGAATGAGCTCTCACACCAGCTGTTGAGAAGGTAAATGTTTCTTCATATGTTGCACAAAACAGGGTTACCACTCCTTTGGACCACTGCCCCCTTCACTGACCAGCCCTCCAGTGAATTTGTGTTTTCAGTTCTACTCAATTCCAGATTCTTTTTCAACTCACACAAGCACATGCTAGAGAATTTGCTCCTTCCAATGCTGCAGCCCTCCTGAATTACAGAAATGCCAGAAGTGTGGTATCAGGCACCTCCGTGGGGCTGGGTGGCTTCATATAGCTGTAGCTGGCTATATAACAGGTGTTCCATGCTATAGGTTATCCTTACCCATTGAGAATACCCAGTGAGAGCATGCTGTCTCTCCTTAAGACCAGCCCACCCAAGTCTGTGCCTTCAGGAAGTTTACAAAAACAGCATTTCGAGAGTATGTGATAGTGCATGACCTCAGAGGGTACTCAGGGGTCAGACCATATCTGGCACAGGCGGGGCCCAACTATTAGATGGAAATGACCTATCTGTCTGGATCCAGTCACTAGACATTGTTTCTCAGAATGTGTTCCACCAACCACAAGCATCTGAATTACCTTGGGAGTGTGCAACAAATATAAATGCCTGGGCTTTCCCGAGACCTACCAAATCAGAGCCTCGGGAGGAAGGGATGAAGAATCTGAGTTTTGGGGTTTTTTTCTTGTTTTTGTTTTTTTTTAAACATTTATTTATTTCTGAGAGACATAGAGACAGAGTGTGAGCAGGGGAAGGGCAGAGAGAGAGGGAGGCACAGAATCCAAAGCAGGCTCCAGGCTCTGATGAGCCATCAGCACAGAGCCTGACGTGGGGCTCGAACCCACAGACTGTGAGATCTGACCTGAGCTGAAGCCGGCCACTTAACTGACTGAGCCACCCAGGTGCCCCAGAATCTGAGTTTTTAACAAGGGTCCTACTAATTCTTCTGCATCCTCAAATTTGAGAACCACTGCTCTGAACTGTGAGCTCCATTCAGGCAGGGACCTCAATTATATTCTTCAAGTAGCAATCTTGGCTCCCCTCTTCCTCCTGCTGGACACAAAGAAAGAGTCCTCTAATTCCCTTGCAAGTAGGTGAGACATGTAATCATTTCTAGTTAATGAGCTGTAAGTAGAAATAAATTTTTTTATTTCTGGGCCCAAGCATAGAAAAGCAGGGTGAGTCCTCCATCTTCTCTTTCCGTGGCGACCCAGGAGGCCAGGTTTTCCAGCTGCTACAGCTCCAACACGACAGGACCTCCATCCTCCTGGTTCCCCCAGTGGCTGTGTGGAGCAGAGCCCTATAGCTGAGCTACTGATATTTCAGGATTAATTTATCACAGCATCACCTAGCATTATTCTTTCCTATATACAAGGTAAACTCATCATCTTTCAGTGATGTTGGACAATTGATTTACATGTCATTAAGAAGTTTAATGAGAGGTGCCTGGGTGGCTCAGTTGGTTAAGCATCCAAATTGGGCTCAGGACATGATCTCATGGTTCATGAGCTCGAGCTCCATGTCGGGCTCTGTGCTGACAGCTCAGTTCCTGGAGTCTGTTTCAGATTCTGTTTCGCTTTCTCTCTACCTCTCCCCTGCCTGCACATGTGCATGCTCCCTCGCTCTCTCTCAAAAAATAAACATTAAAAAAAATTAAACAAAAAAGTTTAACGAGACTTGCTTCCTGCTCTGGTAACAGTTGGGGGTGAAGTAGTATCTGCCTGCAGGGGATGGGGCTGGGGTGAGGGTGTGACCAATGAGGCATGTCGGGTATAAAATTGAAGGAGGTGCTCATTCACAGGTCAGCCCCAGAGAGTGAGCACCTCCTTCAGTTTTGCACTCGACATGCCTCATGTGCCTCATCCTAGGCCTGGCACTGGTGTTGGAAAAGGCCCAGTCTGTTAAGCTAAGTACAGCTAGGGAGAGCTCCTGCTTTTTAAAAGAGAAAATAAAAAATGATTTGTAATCTCAGCCTCTCCTTCATGCAACAAAGACTTGCTGAGACCCACACTGCAGAGCCAGGCACTGGCCTGGCCCTCAAGGAGGTCACAGTGAAGTGAGAAGGCAGACAAATTAGGACAACATGGGGTGGTTGGTTCCCAGGGAGGCAGGGAATGCACCAAGAGCCAGGGAACCCAGACGAGGCAGAGGCTTCCTCAGCCGGAGCTGGGAGGGCAGCTCAGCCTCCCTGGCAGATGACGATGTGGAGATGCCGAGCAGAACGGTGCTTCATGCTTGCGTTTGTAGAAGGGGTAGATCATAGCTGAGGACACTTGTTCAGATGCCCCAAGTGGTGATGATTTGTAACTGGGATCTTACAATAACGTGGACCCAGACTTGGTCTGGTTTTCCAGGGGAGGTCGTTCCAGACACTCACCAGTTGGGAAGGCCTGTGCCAAGTGCTGGCCAAGGTGCCTGGCACCATGCCTCATTGTAGGAAGTGTTCAGGAAAGGTCAGTTCTCCTTCCTCCAACACTGTTGGCTGGATTTGAGTTGTAGAAATAGTCAAAGAGAGGGAGAAGGCAAGAAGCGCTATAACGAAGAAATTGATGATGTTATAATAATCATAATAATATTAACCGAGTACTTATGATGATGTTCCAGGCATGGGTCTAAGGACTTCACCTGTTAGAACTCATCTAATCCTCACATCCCGGTGAGGGAGGTACTGTTCATCTCCTATGGCTGCTGTGACAAGTCTCCACAAACTTGGTGGCTTAAAAACAACACAGTTTATTATCCTACAGTTCTGGAGGTCATAAGTGCTTTTGGAAAAAGAGGAGAATCCATTTCCTTGCCTTTTCCAGCGTCCTAGAGGTCACCTGCATTTCCTGGCTCATGGCCCTTTCCCTCTTCAGTGTTGCCTGAACTCTACTGAAGTCGCATCTCTGCTTCTCTCCTGCCTCCATCTTCCCCTTTTAAATGCTCATGATTACATTGGGTCCAACTGGATCATCCAGACTTACTATTTATCTTATCTGTTTATCTTCAGGTCAGCTGGTTAGCATCTGTAACTCTAATTCTCTTTTGCTAAGTAATCTGACATATTCATGAACCCTGGGGATTAGGACTTAGACATATTTGGGTGGGGGGCGTTACTCTGTCTACCAGAGAGTTCTGTCAGTGAAGGATGTGATGTTAATGGAAAGACAAAGACTACCATGGTGATTGGAAGAGTGAGCACTGAGTTTACTTATTTACCAACCCAAGGGAGATGTGCCGGGAGGAAATTCACCAAGTTGCTCCTTGAAGGGAAGATGTCAGGGAATTTTATGTGCTAGGAAAGGAAGTTTCATTGTGATTATGCTAATTAAGAATAGCCAGTTTCCCTCTGGATTGTCCGGAATGAGTCCATTTGTTCATATATGGTTGGTTAAAAGAAGTCTCACTGTACATTAGTCAAGAAAGAGTCTTCAGTTAGGTTTATGGAGGGTCTCCTGTTGCAGGTCACTCAAGTCCATAGATATTTATTAGCTGCAGCTAATAAATAAAAGAGTCAGTGGGTGAAACCCAACACTCAGTGTTGCTTCAAGTGAAAAGGCTTTTTTTTTAAAAATCTATTATTGTTGGCAGTTTACAAAGGAGGAAATTCTGGCTTGGAGAGGTCACATCCTCGTGAATAGTAGTGCCAAGATATAAGCCTGAAGTGGGATGCTAAGTCCCTCTTCTTACCCATTGTACTCCAGGCCCTGCTGCCAGACATGGCAGGCACTCTCCTATATCCATCCAAGGGAGGAGAAGAGGCTGCAAGTGGGAATTCAGCAATGGCACTTCCTGGAGGTTGAGAGGCTCAGATGGGAAAATCAATGCATATCTCTGCCAGGAGTTTTGGGATAATGCATTTCCTGAGCGAATGGGGACATTTGTAGATGAAACTCACCAACCATCAGGCAGTGCCTCTTGCAGCAGAAAACACGATCGGCTTCTGACATTAACCCCAGGGCAGGAAGGAGCAGCTCATTAAGCTCTGGCGGGGATGCTGACAGCCGCCGATGTGCGACCATGTTTATAAATGACGTACAGTGGGGACCAGTGACACCTCATCACAGGCACCCATTAAGGGCCTGTTCTTCCCTCTTCATCTCCCACCATCAATCTTTCAGTACAGAGCTCGTAATTAGGACCCGTATTGACTCTTGATCAATTTGTTTTGTTAGGCCAAGGAAGAACACTGCTGGTTATGTGTACACATTGAAAAGGTTGTCACATAAAGTGTGTGGGTGTGTTGGGCGGTGGGAGGAGGTCGTGGTGGTGCATCTCGGTACCTGGCTTTGCCTGCAGTCACAGAAATGTACCTAAGGGACTCTTCCTCTGGGGCCACCATGGCAGCTGGGGCCCAGCCTCTCTGAGGATGAGCTGGGACATCTGATACCATCACTCATGTATCGCATAGAATTGCCAGCTGCTGTTTACCGAGTGCCTCCCGTGAGCCAGATACTGTGTTGTGCCATGTGGATTCATTCTTGCATCAGCCCCATCAAGTGTCTGCTGTGGAAAAAATGGAGGCTTAGTGTGAAAAAATAAGTCACCAGGGTCAAGAGAGTCCTACAATTATGGGGGAGGTTGTCTTAAATATGTAGTGTCATTTAGACCAAAAGTGGGGAAAGGTATTTGGCACAGTCCAACGGGTGATACTGTCATGTCCAAAGAAAGCTGTCATCAACTGGCAGGAGAGGGGGCCAAGCGTCAGTCCCAATACTAACAAACAAGGAACCCAGGAGGCTAAGTTGCCTGAGGATATGTACCCCCTGGGGGTATTGCTGCCTAAGCTATCAGAGATCTTGTCTGTTCCTGAGAAAAGTACTTCCTTGAGAGGTAGACCATCAGGCCCTCGCCATCCAGCTTGTCACACATCCTGATCACATAGCCAGCTTCCTTGCTTTGAGTCCACAGTCACATGACAACTGTCTGATGATGAATTGGCCTCCAGTGTAGATTCTTTATGGATATATAATGGTTGATTTAGCCATTGCACTTCTCGTGGTGAGTCTGGGTGTATGCATCAGCTTCTTAGAAGCTTGGTAAATGTGAGTCTAGCCCCAAGGGATGGTTGCACTGTTTAGTTCAGGGCAAGGACAAGATCCTGAAATTTGGAGCTACACCTGAACAGCTACACTTGTTGAATTCTTCTGAGAAATCTGTCACCTTTTCTGGGTGACACTGGGTCCTTGTGGTCTATCTAAAAACCCATGGCCATTGCCTTTTTAGTTTTGAGGGAAGCAGGACTCGACAGTCGTTCTGCTGACTGTGTATTCAGTACTCTCTCTTGATGCCTAACGTTACCTTCCTCATCTTGGTCTCCTAGTGCAGACATTCTGTAGTGAGGAGTTTGCCCTGGAGAAGATGGGTGGAGACAGAGGTGGGGATGAGAGCTTTAGGCCTCTCCCAATTTGGGGCACCTGGGTGGCTCAGTTGGTTGAGTGTCTGACTTCGGTTCAGGTCATGATCTCATGGTTTGTGCGTTCGAGCCCCACGTTGAGCTCTCTGCTGTCAGCGCAGAGCCTGCTTCAGATCCTCTGTCCCCCTCTTGCTGCCCCTCATCCGCTTGTTCTTTCTCTCAAAAATAAAATAAACATTAAAAAAAAAGTCTTCCTGTTTGGTGCGGGAGAGGAAAACAACAGGAGTTGGGCTCTCTGGTCTGCTCACTGTGTTTCATCTTTTGAGACTCAGAGTTCTGAATGAGTCCTAGCTTTTTCTTTCTGTAAGAAGCTTACAGGCTGGGCAGGGCTAGGAGTGTCTTCAGGTGTGATGACCAGAAGAAGGGAGGTATGAAAAGGCCCAAGATGATTCCCTGACTCGTATTGTTCATAAAACTCAGATGTGGTGTTCTTTTTTTAAGGAAAAGTCAACTTTTCCTGCATCTGGGGAGGAGCACAGATGTAAACTCAGAATTTGTTTGCAGATTTTTCTGATGGCCCTCCTGTTGAAAGGTGGGGTCTGTGTCCCCTCTCTTTGAATCTGGTATTGCCTTAGTGACTAGATGACCAGTCAAGTAGGATGGAAGTGATGCTGTGTGGCTTCTAAGGTAGGTCACAAGAGGAGATACTGCTTCCTCCTGCTTCTCTCAGGACCCCGACCACCACATATGAATATAGAACTGAAGCTGCGTTGTTGTGAGGAAGCTTAGGACACACGTAGGAGGCACATGTAGGTGTTCTGGCTGACTTTCCCAGCTAAGATCCCTGCCAGCATCAACCACCAGATACGCGAGAAAGATGCCTCCAGATGATACCAGCCACTAGCCGTGAGTCACCCCCAGGCTTTGAATCTTTCCAGCTGAAACCCCAGACATAGAGGACTACATACAAGCCACACTCCCTCTGCCCTGCCTAACTCCTGACCCCAGAATAAATGAGCATCATAAAATGGTTGCTTTATTTCACTAAGTTTTAGGGTAGTTGTTTATGCAGCAGAATAGAACTGGAATGGTCACTGGTTCTGTGGCTTGGGATTAAACCCTTATTTGAACCAAACACAGGCAATGATATCCATTCCACATGATATGAATGTGACTATATATATATATATATATATATATATATATATATATATATACATTGAAGCTGCTGGCACGCAGTAGGTGCTCAGGAAATTGTGGTTCCCTAACCTTCTAGAAGGCTCTTTCCATGTCTCCTGGCCTCCCCTTTGGGGAATATGAGCCTTTATTGCCAAGTCAAAAGGGAAGTTTTACATGGGCTCCACAGCCTGTTTCTAATTAAAATCATAAAAACTCTCTGTTAGCACCATAATAACTTCTGCCAGGCTGAAGGCAAGTTTCATAAACAGACTTCTTCAAGGGAATCTGAAGCTACTTCTGTAAAATAAAACTTTTAAAAAAGTCAGCCCTCAGGGACTAAGCCACAAAAACAAAAATAACAAAAGTACCCTCATTCCTAAGGTGGTGGCTCTCACAGTGTGTTGGAATCTTGTGGGGAGCTGGCTGAATATGCAGATTTCTGTACCCCAACCTAGAGTAAGCATTTTTGTATAGCCCAGAAATCCATTTTTTGAAGTAGGCTTCACATCCAGTGTGGAGCCCAATGTGGAGCTTTAACTCAAAATCCTGAGATCAAGACCTGAGCTGAGATCAAGAGCTGGATTTTTAACTGACTGAGCCACCCAAGTGTCCCTAGAAATCCAAATTTTTAAGAAGCACCCTCATTCTGGTGAATTTTTAAAATGGCTTCATTGAAATGTAATTCATATATCATACAGTTCACTCATTAAAAGTGTACCATTTTATGATTTTTTAAAAGCTTATTTATTTTGAGAGAGAGAGAGAGAGAGAGAGAGAGAATCCCAAGCAGGCTCCACACTGTCAGTGCAGAGCCCGACATGGGGCTTGATCTCACGAACTGTGGGATCATGACCTTAGCTGAAATCCAGAGTTGGATGCTTAACTGACTGAGCCACCTAGGTGCCCCCAATTATTTAGTACATTCACAGAGCTCGGCACTGATCACAATCAGTTATAGAACATAGTCATCCAAAGAGAACCCCCATATACTTTGGTAGTCACCTCCTCTATTCCTCCCGACTTCCCCAGCCCTTAGCAACCACTAATCCACTTTGTGCTTCTATAGATTTGCCTGTTCTGGACATTTCATATGAATGGAATCATATAATAGGTGGTCTTTTGAATGAATTCTTTCACTTAGCATAATGTCTTTGTGGTTCCACATTGTAGCATTATTGGTACTTCATTACTTTTTATTGCTGAATAATATTCCGTTTTATGAATATACCATGTTTTTTTATTCATTCATCAGTTGATCGTCTTTTGGATTATTTCTACTTTTTAGCTATTATGAATAATGTTGATATGAACATTCATTCATGTACAAATTTTTATTTGTTTGCATTTCTCCTGGGCATATATTTCTAGGACTGGAATTGCTGAGTTCTACTGTTACTCTGTGTTCAATTCTTTGAATAACTGCTGGACTATTTTACAAAGTGGCTGCACCATTTTATATCCACATCAGCAATGTATGAGGGTTCTAGTTTTTCTAAATTTTTGCCAATACTTGTTATTATCTGTCTTTTCAATTATGGTCATCCTGGTGGGTGTGAAGTGGTATCTCATTGTGGTTTTGATTTGTATTTCCTCGATGGCTAATGATGTTGAGCATCTTTTCATGTGTTTATTGACCATTTTCCCATCCTTTTGGGATCAATATCTATTTCCCCCCCTTTTTATTGTAAGAACACTTAACATGAGATCTACCCTCTTAACAAATTTTGAAGTATAAAATACAGTATTGCTAACAATATGCATATTGTTGTACGCTGATGTGCAGAACTTACTCATCTTGCATAATAGAACCTTTATACCCATTGAAAAGTAACTCCCTATTTCTCCCTTACCCAGCCCCTGGCCACCACAATTCTATCTGCTTCTATCAGTTTGTCTATTTTAGATACTTCATAAAGTAGATTCCTGCAGTATTCGTCCTCCGTGACTAGCTCATTTCACATAGCATAATGTCCTCTAGTTTCATCCTTGTCTTTGCATATGGCAGGATTTCTTTTTTTTATGGCTGAATAATATTCCATCATATTTATATACTGTACTTTATTCATTCATCTGCTGATGGACATTTGGGTTGTTTTCACATCTTGGCATTGTGGATAATGCTGCGATGAACATGGGAGTACTAGTAATTCAAAATAAATGAAGCAACATCCCATGTTCGTGGATCAGAAAATGTAATATTGTTGACCGGTCCAGCCAATTCAAAGTGATCTACAGATTCAATGCAATCCCTGTCAAAATCTTACTGGAATATTTTTGCAGAGATAGAAAACAATCGTGCAATTTATATAGAACCACAATGGACCTTGAATAGCCAAAATAATCTTTAGAATGAAGAAAGCTGGAGGCATCATACTTCCTGCTTTCAAAATATATCACAAAACCACAGTAATTAAATCAATATGGTACTGACATAGAGTCAGACATAAGGAACAACAGACAAGAATAGAGGTCCCAGAAATAAACCCATGCATATATGGACAAACATTTTTTTAATGTTTAATTACTTTTGAGAGAGAGAGAATGTGAGCAGGGGAGGGGAAGAGAGGGAGAGAGAGGGAGATGGAGAATCTAAAACAGTCTCCAAGTGAACTGTCAGCACAGAGTCTGATGTGGGGCTTGAACCCATGAACCATGAGATCATGACCCGGGCTGAAAATGGACACTTAACCAACTGAGCTGCCCAGGCACCGCTATGAAAAACCAATTTTTTAAAATTATTTTTTTAAAGGTTTAATTTTTTAAGTTTTTTTTTTTTTTTTTTTTTGCATTTTGAGAGACAAAGAGAGATAGCGCATGAGCAGAGAAGGGGCAGAAAGAGAGGGAGACACAGAATCTGAAGCAGGCTCCAGGCTCTGAGCTGTCAGCACAGAGCCCAAGCCCAGTGCGGACTCTAACTCATGAACCATGAGATCATGACTTGAGCCGAAGTTGGACACTCAACCAACTGAACCACCCAGGTGCCCCAAATATTTGTTTATTCTTGAGAGAGAGAGAGAAAGAGAAAGAAAATGAACTCAAAGCAGGCTCTAGGCTTTGAGTTGTCAGCACAGAGACCAATGCAGGGCCCAAACTCACGAACCGCAAGATCATGACCTGAGCTGAAGTCAGACACTTAACCAACTGAGCCATCCAGGTGCCCCTGGACAACCAATTTTTTATAAGAATGCCAAGAATGTACAATGGGGAATGGATAGTCTCTTTAACAAATGCTCTTGGAAAAACTGGATGCAAAAGAATGAAATTTGACCCTTTTCTTACACAATACACAAAAACCAACTCAAAATGTATTGAAGACTTAAATATAAGACTTGAAACTATAAAACTCCCAGAAGAAAACATAGAGACTAAGCTTCAGGACATTAGTATTGGCAGTAATTTCATTACCATGACACCAAAAGCACAGGTAACAAAAGCAAAATTGGACAAGTGCGATTACATAAAACTGAAGAGCTGCACGGCAAAGGGCACAATCAACAGAGTGAAAAGGCAACCTATGAAATGGGAAAAACTGTTTGCAAGCCATGTAGCTGATAAAAGGTTAATATCCAAAGAATATAAGGAACTCCCACAGCTCAATAGCAAAGCAACCAAACAAACCAACCAACCAACCAAACAAACAAACAAAAAACCCAATTTCTAAAGGGCAAAGGACTTGAATAGACATCTAAAGACACACTAGTGACCAAAAGGTATATGAAAAGATGCTCAACATCATTAATCATCAGGGAAATGCAAATCAATCACAATCAGATACTATCTCACGAACTTTTTTTAAAAAAATAATGGCTACTATTAAAAAAATAAAGATAAGTTGTACATTATTGGTATGAATGTAAAGTAGGGTAGCCATAACGGGAAGTGGTATGGAAGTTCCTCAGAAAAATTAAGAATAGAAGCTCTGTACGATCCAGCAATCCTCCTCCTGGGTATATATCCAAAAGAATTGAAAGCAGGATCCTGAAGAGGTCTTTATGCTCCTATAACATTGAATTTTGAGACTCTCCATCCTTGGCTTCAGAGCTCAAGGGAACCTTTAGGAAGAGGAGGGCTGGATCTGAGAGGGGATGAGGTTGTGATCCCTCTGGGATGTGAGTGGGGTCTGGCTTGTGTTCCAGTGTGGTGCTCTGGTGTAGTTCATTGTCAGAGCTCAGATAGCTGGTGTGCCTCCACCAGCCTGTGGATGGGCAGCCTCGTTACAGTTCCATCCACATGGCACAGCTCTGAACCCCCATCTGCACGTGGACCAAGCATTGGGCCCCTCTGGAAATACTTCTGCGAACTCCAGGAGTGCTTGTACTCATAGCCTGAATGTTTCCACTACCAGTTTGTGGGTCTCAGTGATGTCTGTTTGTAGTCGCTGACTTTAGCAACTGCCCTCTGAGCAGGATGGACGTTCCTCTTTCCTGGTCTCTTGAGGATGTGGTTTCTTGCGTAAAAACGGAGTTGCTGTTTTGGATCATTCTTTTTGCCTTGGTCACTTGGCCTCCTTCAGAGGAGAGGGACATTTACTAATGATTATAACTGGCCAGGCCCTGTTTTAAGCACTTGACACAAAATCCCCTTATATGGATTCAAGTGCTGAGGCTCAAAAAAGTTAAGTATCTTGCCCAAGGTCTTAAAGTTTTTAAGTGGCAGAGCCTGGATTTGAACTCAGGAAGTCTGGCTCTGAGTCTGCTCTCAACCACCCTGTCCCTCTGAGTGCCGAGCCCAGTACACAGTGTGTTAGGATGCCTCCCCCATCAGATCATGTGATCCCAGGGACATTGGCCTCACCAAACTCTTTTCTGTATCCCTAACACTAAGAGATATTCCTTGTGAAGGAATACTCGTGTGCCTCAAGGTGTGAGTAGCAGCAAGGCTTTAATTCCACAGGGAAATTTTGGGGTGCAGCCATGGAAGCACCAGCTGGAGCTGGAGGAGATGCTCGTATCCTGAGTCATGGAGGAGAGTGAGGGGGGAAGTCCTCTGCTCTCTCAGCCTGTTTGGAGGAGCAGCGTGGGCTGTGGTGCCTGTGACTGGGTCACTGTGCCCCTGAGGGGGACTTATTGGCTATTACACGTCAAAAGTGGAGCCAGGAACTGTGAGTGATCCAAAAACACAAATTTATGAAAATATCGCTCCCTGTTGAGAAACATCAGCTCAACTAGCAAGAGAAAATCCAGCATCAATGCCACCTACCAGGAACTAAATGGGAGGAAGATGGCTTAGTAGCTGCTGTAAATGCATTACACAGGAGAGGCTCAGAGATTATCTACAAGGTGCTGGGAGGTGCACTGATATCCCAGCACCACCACAGAGAGACTGGTGCACGGGCTTGGGTCATAGTCTGAGTCCTTGTCTATCACTCTGGCCAGAGTACCAAAGATGGGCACAGCCTGGATCCTTCCCAAGCCCTAAAAGTGGATGGTGCTAGCAGGTTCATTTTGGTGATTTGTACTAGGGGCTAGGAGTGAAAGGAGGACACGGTCCCACTCTCTCAGCTGGACTTCCATGGGAGTAGACTCAGACAAGGGATGGATGCAATGGTTGATTGCAGTGGTCTTAGAAAGCTTATAGGGAAATGGGGAAGTGAGACAGGGAAGGGAGATGATTATGAGAATCCACTCCTATCTTGCTTTGAGGAGTCTGGTCTTCATTGACCATTACCCCAGCCTCCTGCAGTGGATTAATGTGACAAAGGGCGCTTGCAAAAGCTAGGTGGGTCCCCCACTGAGGGTGGTTTGAGGGGCAAGGGATAGGCCGATACTCACAGTCAGAATGGGTGTCAGACTTCATGGTAATTGGGGATAAACCTACTTCTGATGCTCGAGAGCAAGGGAAAAGTAAGCAAGAAATGAAGGTGCACAATATTCAGATCACATTCTGGAGTTCCATCTACGCCCACCGTTGATACATATACACATATAAAATGAACATAGGTCTTGACATTGACATTACAGTGAAGTCACAGTTTTCCCCGGGACTGGGGCAAAATTGCAGAGAGGTGTCTTCACGTCTGAGGGACCTGGTGTCTTCAATGGTGGGAGGCCACATTTCCAGCCTTTCTTGTGTGAGCAGCTATTTCTAGATACAACTCCCTGACTGTTTAGCTCCTGGTGGATCTGTTTGATCTGGAATTTCCCCAAGGCCTTGTTCCATTTGCCAGCTGAACAGATTACATTGATTGATGTGTGTGTTTCAAGTCATTTTTAAATAACCCAAATCTGCCTACACTCCCAGCATTGACAGCAGTGTGTTTCCCGACATCTGGGGTGGTGTGCCTGGGTGGGCATGGAAGGACAACAGAAGGCAGACCTGGCATAGACAGCTTCGTCGGAGGGACCTTGTACAAGAGGAACAGTCTTGGGCTCATCCATGCCCAGCCAGGTCCTCTGGTATCCACGGGGCCTGAGGACCCTTGTGCTCTGAGTGGACTCTGCTGGCCCCTGTCTACTTCAGACCTGCTTTCCTGGGCCTCAGAGAGTGACCGATAAGGCAGGTGGCTGGGGCCACAATTGGCCTGGGTGGCCTCTTTTCCCCTCAGAAATCCTGTGGGTCCCATGGTGTCCTGAGTTCAATTATTTCTCCTGTTTATTTTTTGTGTTTTGGAGAATTTAGAGCCTTGAAGAGCTGCCCCCAGACTGTTTCCCTTTTTCCCTTCTCCCCTCCCACTCTTTCACCCATCAGGCAAGCCTTTAACAGAAGGGAATGGCTATGGGAATTTAAAACCGAGGAGCTAAACTCAGCTCTGTGCACACCATCCATACTCACCTTTCCAGGACTCAAGCTACTGAGAGCTGGAGCTTAGTTCTCAGATGGGCCTCCTACTCACCTTTAGCCCCTGGTTCCCATCTCGCAGTTGTCCTTCCCTCCAAGTTGGCAGTGCCAGCCTACATACCAAGGCACTCCCCATGCAAGTCAGCCTCTGGGCTCCTGCAGCCTGGCACTCTCCTGCTTTCTTCTTGTGCAGTGGTCAGAAGTAACGTGCTCGTCTCTACTGAAAATTATGGGCCAGCTTCAGACACCGCATCCTAGTCACCTACTGGAAGCACCTGCAGATTACAGCAGCGTTTGGCAGACTTCTTTTGTAAAGGGCCAGACAGTAAATGCTTTAGGCTTTGTGGGTCACATGGTATCTGTTGCAACTGCTCAACTTTGCCATGTAGTGTGAGAACAGCCATAGACGATATGTAAATGACTAGGCGTGACTGTGTTCCAATAACACATTATCTACAACGGTAAGCAAGGGGCTGGATTTAGCTTGCCAACCATATTTTGCTAATGATGGGGAGCAGGAGAGGGAGGGAAGCAAGCAATGAAGGTACACTAAATACTGAGATCACGTTCTGGAGTTCCGTCTAGGCCCGCCATTGGTACATATGCACAAATAAATAGTTTTGCTAACTCTCGAACTGGAGCTTAGGCTCTGAGAATAATTACACTGGTTGCGATCATTTATTGACTGCATGCTAAAAGTCCAGATTCTAGGTTCATTATCCAGAGGTTCTGCATAGCACCATAGTGCTGGCATGGGACCCATGAATCTGTATTTTTAAAAACTACATAGGTAATTGTGCAGTGCAACTAGAAATGCAGTACAGATCATCTCTTTCTCCTGGGACGGTGACAGCAGCACAAATGGATCAGGGGCAAAGCTGAGGGCAAAGCTGAGAGCAAAGCTCTGGTCTTCCTCCCAGACCAGATCCCTTCTGTTTCTACCTGTTCTTTGGGGATGTCGGGGGGACCTCCCTGGAAAACCAGAGGTGTGATGAGCTCAGCTGTGGGCATCAGTGAGCTCAGATGATGGGAGCATTTCTCACCTCATTAGTTTTCAATTGCCTGCCATTTAGCTCAGGAGGAAATGCCCACTGCACAGTTAAGCCTAGGGACAAGAATGTTAATAAGTCACATGGAGAAGAGCTTGGAGCTTTCCAGAGTGGACATGAGAGATGGAGACTTTGGAAGCAAACCCATCTCCTTGGCCCCATATCTTTGAAAAATCAACCTGAGCCCTTTTCAACCTGAACCTACTTACTCATTCACTCATTTATTCATTGACTTTTTCCTTCATGTGTTTAAGTAGCACGTATTTAGCACCTGTTTGGAGCCAGCTTCTGTTCTGGTATCCAGGAAGTATAGCTGAGGAAGACTTTGTCTTCACTTTACTCTGATTCATATGACCAAGGAAATACATTTAGGAGTGGCTGGGGAGAAAGGGAGTCAGTCTTGTTAGAATCAGGAATCAGTTTGGGGCAGGAGTCTTGGCTACATCAGGAGTCATTCTGGGGGCCAGGATCAGGGGTAAGTTTCTGGTCAGGAAACAGAGGTCATAGAACATATACGTCAATTTCCTTGAGCTTCCTTGCCACAGAGAGGCCTTAGATATGGGTGGAGTCCTGAGCGGTCTTTCTCATGACCAGCAACATTGATCTCAGTCATGAGATCAGTTCCAAGGCAATGGGGCCGTATGATCTTGAACAAGGTGGGGAAGAGACTTAGTAGGATCAGAATATCTTCTTACCTTCTCATTAGAGTATTCTCTACTCATTGGGGTGAGGGTTGGAGAGTAGCCTGGTCGGAAAGACAGTTTTTGTAGAACTAGTTTTGGGATGAGAGCCATTATAAGATTTAACACAGTTCCAAAGCAGAAAGATATTTTGCACTTTAGAGAGACAGTATTGTATTTCATAAAAAAGGAATTGCTAAGCCACTGCCTAACCATGCCAGTGAAATTAGCTGAATATTTTTCCATGTTAAACCCACGGAATGTCAGAGCTGGAGGATTGTTCTGCTTAGTTGTCTTTAAATTGTGCTCTCTGCATTCATCAGTTTCTCTGGTGGTGCCTGTGGAGATGCTGGGGTTGGAATGTGAGGGGGTCACTATATGGTCTGACAGCAGGGTAGTTAGAAGAGCATGCCACTCTGTCTCCCCTCTCCCCCCACCTTCCACCCCAGCCCTCTTCCACTTTTATTCATTCCCTCTATCCCTTGGAATTAGCATTCCTGCCCATTCAGAGAAGACCTACTGGACCCTTCACTGGTGTCCAGGTGCATAAGAGGATATTCAGAACAGGTGCCCTTCAAGACAGTGGCTGTAGCATCTTTCTTATGGACAACTAGGCAGGGAGGGACATGGGCTGACAGAGATCTGCACCTGAAGAAATGATGTGGTCTTTTCATTTTCCAAAGACCTACACTGTGGAAAGGAATTGTTTTAAAGAAGGTTCTGTCTACATGAGTTACATTGCTTTTCCCTAATATTTCAACGGGAAGGTGTGCTTAAGGCGAATATATAGGTGAGACTCCAGCATTGCCATGTTCTGTCTGCCTTTTGTTTTTCCATGAAACAAGTAAAAGAACATTTCCAAATGGCACTTAAAATTTTGAAAGATTTTCTTCCATTTTTGTGCTATTCTCCTTTAGGTAGGACCAAGAACTTGGTTTATCAACTTTTCTCATTCTTGTTTTAAATGTATTCGTTCTTTTGATGTTTTAATCTTTTGCTAACTGTGCCAAGGGCTGGGAGTATGGATATTAGGAAGATTAGATTCCTGCCTTTTCTTTTAGATTCTGGGAGGTGAGGGAGGAGGCAAGAGAGGGAGAGAGGGAAGAAAGAGCTGCAGAGGTTAGGCAGTACGCTAGTAGAGCAAATTGGAATGCCTGAGTTTTTGGGGGGGGGCGCCATTTACATAAACCACCATGTGAGTGGCACCCCCTGGAGACAGGCTGTGCAGCCTACCCTCACAAGCACTGTCCCTCCGTCTGGTATGCTCTCTGGCCACATTTGGGTTCCTTGCATGATTCCTGGAGATAGTACCAGCACTTGCCAAAAGAAATGGCTATTGGGAGCTGGGGGAAATGGAAGGCATCAAAGAGGAATAGGAGAGAAAGAGGTGCAGAAAGATGAAAAGAGCATTTGTAGCAGGAGGAACTGCTTTTGTGAAGGCCTGGAAGCTCAAACTGGGCTGGAGCACATACCTTTTCTTGGCCCTCTATGAAACAAGAAAGGCAGAGAGGTGGGTGAGTGAATTTGAGGAGCCCAGTGATCTGTTCACCCGTGTTCATGTTTACTCTCCTCTTGTAGGAGACCAGCTGATGATTCTTGGTCAAAGCATGGGTGGATTTGTGCTCCACATGCTTTATGTTGCCTTCTAGAATATTCTGCCCTTTCCTGTTCTCCTCCCAGTCCTCCAACAGTGCTTTTTATTGTCCCTTCGAGGTCCTGATGTTCCTGGAAGCGTGTTTCTCTCATTATTATTGAAGTTCTAATTGTATTGAGAGGAATTTAGGTTGGTTTGACCTGAGATGGGCTTTTAGAAACCAATGAGGGTGTTTCTCTTCAGATATTTAGCAGTAATTGTCTTATGAAGTACTCTCAAGTCCACACTCAGAGAACAAGCCTATAATTTCTATTCAAATAGCCTCTAATGAGATGACGCTTTTGTCAACGTCTGAGGCCAAGTCAGGCCATGGAAAAAATATATTTTGGATCCCTTGGCCTCTGGACAAATTCAAAATGTGCACCAAATATACTTTGGAGCATTGCAGAGGCATGAGAAAAAGACAGCTGAGATGAGGTGGAGGGCACCAGGGGTCCGGGAATTTTTAGAAGCCTTATCCCTGCATGATTTGTTCACTTAATCAAAAAACATCTACCAAACAGTGACCATAAGCATATATGCAGGACATCAAAGGGTGAATAAGAACTGAATTCTGGGCCATAAGAGTGATGCCCAGCTCTGTGCGGTGGGTGTCTGTGTGCATGTGTGGCTTTGTGTGACAGGCAGACAATGACATGGAGTCAGTATGAAGCGTGACAAGAGTATCACTCATAGGGTGATCATACAATTTGTCATCATCCAAATTCGGACACCTTTGTGACAAATGCTAACCCCTGGACAAGCATGGACTGGGACTGTCCTAGGCACACCAAGACATGTGGTCACTTTACATAATGTCTCATACAGGGAAGAGCAGGGGACTTCCTGTAAAAGTTCCTTCTGTACCTTCCAAGTGGCTTCTCCCCATTCATTCCTATCTGCCTCCAGTTACTAAGGTCCCAGCTTCATCATCCTCCTTGGAAGCCTTTCCAGGCCTGTTCCCACCTCACCAGGTCTTCCTCATACACACTCCTAGCCCCATGAACCCCCCTGCCAAGCACTTCTCCCTGAGATGGCTGCATATGCATTTGTGTGACTATTTCATTGTGTATCTGCCTCCCTCACACCATGAAGATGGGACCATCCATGATGGTTTTCTTGGTCATATATGGGTGTTCAGTAAATGCTGGAAGAGTGAGTGGTCTGAGCCTTGAAATGCTGTCCTACTTAGCCAGATGATGGGGTACCTGAGGAAAGAAGGGAGGTCTAGGGTAGGCCCTGGAAGCATAGCGTTTGGGCGGAGAGCCAGGGCAGGGTGGGGGTGAGCTCTGGTGCCAGGATGGTGAGCGTGGCTGCATCACAGGGTTTGGGATGTATTGTGGGGAAGGGCCATGGGGAGGGCAGGCCATGACCTGTTGGGCTTGTGAGCCACACACACTGTAGACCCTGGTCTATGGTCACCTCACCTTCCTTTCCCTCGGTGGAATTTAAGTAGATGAACTCTAAGATATCTGCAAATAATCCTTCCTAGTCACCCTTTCATTGACCTGGCTAATTGCTTAAGGACATTTCTTCTAATTACACCTACCTTTTAATACTCCTTGTCTGGATCAAGATTTTGGGAAAGTCGAGTAACTAGGGAAACCCATAAGAGATGCTAGGGCTAACTGAAAACAAGATAGGGACTTTGGAGATGAGCTCACGTGGACAGCCTCTCCCTCCTGCTGAACTCCCAGGACAGGGGCTTCCTGTGATCTCTGATACCTCAGGAAGGCCACCTCTCTCCCACACATCAGCTACTAACTAGATGACCAATGAGCACTCTTGCTAGCCTGGAGAGTTCACAGGCTTATAAAATATGCATTAGACAGATGCCTCCTTCCATTTCTCTCCATCTACAGGTATTTTGGAAAAGTGTGTGTGTGTTTCTCCTAATTGAGATGTGACATAGCCACCCACTGAGGCCCTGGAGCCTGGGTGGCTCTAATAACACTCATTCGGCTCCAGAGCACAAATACATGCAGTTCTACAGAGAGGCGCTAGCCCAAGTCACCGTGTCCCAAAGCCAGGAAGCCATTTCCTTAAGTGACTGGTTCCTCTGCCATCTCAGCCACACTCGCATCTTCCGAGTCCCCCACCAGCACAGAAATTGCATCAGATAACAGCTCCCAAGTCACCTTCCTGCCCCCTCCCTCACCACCTCGGCTGACAGAGTCTGTAAAGGAAATGAGAACAGAGGCTCATTTCCAGCGGCAGCGACAAGAATTTGCTAATTAAAATGAAAAGCCTCAGTTCTCTGGATCAGCGAAGGAGGCCTCTGAGACACACTGAGAGGAAATCTTTCTCCAAACGAAATGGCCTTCCAGCTGGGCCCTGATGGAGCCCAGGCATCCTTCTAACGGCAGGGGGCGGGAAACTGAAGCTCAAGCAGACCTACTCCAAAGTCTAATGAGGCCTCGGACCCATTTCTAGGAGTGCCTGTCCGTTTGTGCTCCCCTAGTCCTGGAACCTCAAGCAGATACACACACTTCTTCAGAGATTTAGTGAATGTGAGAGTCATGGGGCCTTTGGATCATCCAGTCAAGTGGTTTTCAACCCAGCAACGTGCTGTGGTCATCTGATGAGGGTTTAAAAGATTCTGTTACCAGACCTATGAAAAATCCACCACTGGAGGGGGTCTGAGCTTCCCCAGTAATTCTGCTGCACAGTGAGGAGTAGGGGCTGCTGATCTCATCTCATATAACCTTGTCTCCAGGTGATGAGGACCCTGAGGGCCAGAGAAGGAGATGAAGTTGCCTCAGGCCACACAGCAAGGTAAAGGCAGGGGCCTGGTTTCCTGACTTGCTGGCCCTTTCCACTATACAGGATTGCTCCCTGCTCTGCCTTCTTTAGCCGGCTGTGTGTGGATGCAGGAAAATGAAAGGGGGATGGAAAGGTGTTTGGTCTGAGGGCCTGGCATCCGACAGTGCAGTGTCTAAGCCTGTTTGGAGAAGAGCCAGGAAGTCTCTTTGCATAAAGAGCAAGAAACCTCATGGGAAACGTTTACTCTAAGGGAAAAGATGTGGGATGTATGAAGGTGGTCCAAACACCAGGGTCAGGTCCAAGGATAGGGAGAGGCACTGGAAGTATCTGACATGCAGCACCATGTTTTATTATGAAATTACAATATCTGGTCATTTTTGACCTACAGAAATGGCAATTGCATATGATGGGACATCAGAGTTCCAGCGGTACTGAGGAGATAATGAGAAAAGGAGATCCAGGGACTGCTACGGGCTCAGACCTGAACTTAGGTGTGCCTGGTTCAGAGCCTCAGAGCTGCGATCTCCCACACAAAGAAAACAATTAGAAGCTTTCAGATCATAACCGTGAGAAAAGTAATGTCTAGGTATCTAAAGGCCTGGGGTCCTAATGCCTGGTTCTCTCACTGCCCCTTGGTTATTATCATTATTATTATATTTATTAGGTGACATCCATAACTCCAGTGATCCTTTTTTATTCTTGGGCAACTTGCTGAGACTTCAGATTTCCCAAGGAAATGGAGGGCATGATGTCAGAGGGACTTCCTGTCTCCTTGGTTCTGATGGTCTAATAAAAGTGATAATTTATATTTGCAAAGCATTTTGCAACTTCCCAAAGCGTCATGGCATGTATTGTTTGGTTTGAACTTTCCACAACCTGGTGAAGTGGAAATCATTTCCAAATTTCAGATGTGGTCACTGAGGCCCAGAAAGAAGTTAAGCAACTGCTCAAGTCATACAACGTTTTACTGGTAGACTTGGAACTCGAATTCAGGTTTCCTGACTCCTGAGTGTGAGGGTCTTTCTGGGCATTAAAAGAAAGAAGGCCTGATTTGAAAGGCTGGTGTTTAGAATTGGCTTCCATGGGTCCATCCTCCCTTTGCTACATCACACAGGGATTGGCAGGCTTATTCCATGGGGATGAGAAGAAGAGATTAATCCTTAGTTTACCTTTCTAGGGATGTCCTGTCTCCTTACTCCCCTCTTTGGACTCAGCATCCTCAAATCTTCTGTAGAAGAAGGTGCTTGGCCATCAAGTTCTTGCAGTTTCCTTTGAGATGCCTCTACTGGTGAGAGCCAGCCTGGCATAGCGGTTAAGACCAAAGGCTGCCTGGATTTGAATCCCAGGTCTGCTGCTTAACAAATATGAGACCTGAAAAAAGTTACTACACTTTTCTCTGCCTCTCCCCCCTTAATAGGGATAATAATGTTGCCTGTAAGATTATATGGAGGGTTAAATGAGCAAATTATAAGCACTTGTATTAGTCAAGATATGCTGTAGTAACAAATAAACCTACAAAACTCAGGGGCTTAATCAAACAGAGGTTTGTTTTTCACTCATAGAGATTCTGGTGGGAGTTGGGTAGATTTCCAGGGCCCTCCCTGTTCGATTTAGTGACCTTGATTCCCTTCATTTCATGGAATATCTTCACACATGGTTTCCAGAACTTCTCAAATAGCTCCTACTGAAAACGATGCATGTTATTGCCCCTTAGTGTCTACTGGTTGGCATTAGTCATGTGGACTCAAATATAGTTATGAAGGATCCTGGGAAATGGAAGAACTGTTTGGTGACACCCCTGTCTCTTCCAGTAATAGATCAGTGTTGCTAAATATGTAATAAATGTTATTTTTAAAGAAGTCTCATTTTTATGTGTGTTGATAGTTTAATCTTATTGGAAGCATGTATTTTATTCCTGTTTATTATTACTTACTTTACTCTCAATTTAAAATTTTATCACCTATTGTTCTTTTATGTTGTTCATTGATTTTGCTTTATCTTTATAGCAACCAATAAGAAGTAGTTTAGCAAGGATAGTAAGAGTGAGGAACCTACCAGCACCTGGGAAATCTAGAAGACACCATCCATCCCACTCCAGCTATTTCTACAGCTGCCTCCTTGGGTCCCTTTTGTTAAGTAAGTCTTGTAGTTTTTTCAAGAACCTCACCCTGGGATGTTGATGGGTTCCAGAGTTCAGCCTCCCCAGGTTTTGCCTCTCTGCCTGCAGCTGCATGCCTCAGTTGTTGGAAAGGTTTTTCCACTGCCATTTTTTCTAGGCCTGATGCAAAGTGTTGTATGTTTTAACTCCAGTCTCTGGCACTTATAATTTTGCCTTTTGAGGTAAACAAGACACAACCCAGGGGGGATGGCTAACAGAGGTCCTATTCAGGGAGGTACCCCAGCCCAGTGTTGTGAAGAGCCAGATGGTGGTGACCTTTCCTACAGGTACCCACAGGCGGTGGCACTACGTAACCCGTAACCGGTAAGACTTCCTCCTGAGTTACCCACTTCCTACCTCAGCAGGTGTTAAGACACCTGTTATGCGTCTTGCTATGTGGGCCCCTAATCCCTTCCTTTTATGGGAAGTGTTAAGCAGAAGCTCTGCAAAGAGGGGCATACTTCGATTTTTTGAATGCAGTCAGCTGGGAGGTTAGTTAACTGCATTTGTCAGGAACATGTAAGTCAGTGTGGGCTGGCTGAGCATTCTAAAATCTGAAAAGAAGGGAAGCTTATTCCCCTGAAGAGTAGGGGCCTGGAGTCCTCTTGGGAAAGCTTAGGGCATCAGGAAAAAAAAATCAGGTTTGGGGTTTTCTGATCTAGATATGTCTTTCTAAAGGTTGATAGATGCCTTTCTGGAAAGCTTGGGGGGGTGTTGTCTCTGCAGAGGGATTTGATCAGCTTGCAGAGTGAGACCGTAGCGACAGTATGCCCTGCGTTGTTCATATCTCATCCTTCTCCCTGTCTCTAATGAACTCTAAGAATGGTATTTCTGTCCCACAAATGTGACCTCTGACCCCACAATTGAATCATCTCTTGCCCAGTCTGAAATCGAGGTCTCTTTCCTGTCTTTTCTTTCTTTCTTTTTTTTTTTTTTTTATTTTTAAAGTTTTTATTTTTATCACGAGTGCCCTCCTTAATCCCTATCACCTACTTCAGTCATCTCCCTATTCTCTCCTCTGGTAACCATCAGAATGTTCTCTATAGTTAGGAGTCTGTGTCTTGCTTTCTCTGTGCCTCACTCTCTTAAATTTTCCCCTGTTTTGTTTCATAAATCTCACATATGAGTGAAATCATATGGGATTTGTCTTGCTGTGACTGACTTATTTCACAAAGTAGTATATTCTCGAGCTTCATCCATGTCAATACAAATGGCAAGATTTCATTCTTTTTTATGCCTGAATACTATTCCAGTGTGTGTGTGTGGTATGTATACTTGCCACATCTTCTTCATCCATTCATCAATCAGTAGACACTTGGGCTGCCTCCATATCTTGGCTATTGTAAATAATTCTGCTATACACATAGGGGTGCATGTATCCCTTCGATTTAGTATTTTTGTATTCTTTGGGTAAATAGCCAGGAGTATGATTATTGGATCATAGGATAGTTATGTTTTTGCCTTTTTGAAGAAACTCCATTCTGTTCTCCATAGTGGCTGTACCAGTTTGCATTGCTACCAACAGTGCACAAGGGTTCCTTTTTCTCCACATGCTTTGCCCATGTATGTTGTTTCTTGTGTTTTTTATTTTAGCCATTCTGACAGGAGTGAGGCGATATATCATTGTAGTTTTGATTTGCATTTCCCTAATGATAGGTGATGATGAACATCTTTTTATATATCTATTGGCCACGTGGATGTCTTCTTTGGAGAAAAGTCTATTCATGTCTTCTGCCCATTTTTAAATTGGATTATGTGGGTTTCGGGTATAGAGTTTTGTAGGTATTTGTGTATTTGGATACTACTCTTTATCAGATATATCATTTGCAAATATCTTCTTCCATTCAGAAGGTCGCCTTTTAGTTTTGTTGATTGTTTCCTTCACTGTGCAGAAGCTTTGTATTTTGGTGTAATCAAAATAGTTCATTTTTACTTTTGTTTCCTTTGCCTCAGGGCACCTATCTAGGAAAAAAGTGTCTATGGCCAGTATCAGACAAATTACCATCTGTACTCTTTCTAGGATTTTTATGGTTTCAGGTGTCACATTTAGGTCTTTAATCTATTTTCAATTTATTTTTGTTATGGTGTAAGAAATTGGTACAGTTTCATTCTTCTGAATGTTGCTGTCCAGTTTTTCTAGCACCATTTGTTGAAGATACTTCCTTTTTGCTATTAGTTAGTTTTCCTGTTTTTCAAGATTGCTTTGGCTATTCAGGGTCATTTGTGGTTCCATACAAATTTTAGGATTGTTTATTCTAGTTCTGTGAAAACTATTGCTATTTTGATAGGGATTGAATTAACTGTGTATAGTGCTTTGGGTAATATACACATTTTAACAATATATGTTCTTCCAGTTGATAAGAATGGAATTTCTTTCCATTTCTTTATGTTTCTTCAATTTCTTTGATGAGCGTTTTACAGTTTTCACAGGAAGGTCTTTCATCTCTTTGGTTAGGTTCATTCCTAGGTATCTTATTATTTTGGGTGAAGTTGTAAATGGGATAATGTTTTCTTAATCTTTCTGCTGCTTCATTGTTGGTGTATAGAAATGCAAGAGATTTCTGTACATTGATTTTGTATCCTGCGACTTTACTGAATTTATCAGTTCTAGCAGTTTTTTGGTGGAGTTTTGTGGGTTTTCTAAATGTAGTATCATGTCATATGCAAATTGTGGAAGTTTTCCTTCTTCCTTACTGATTTGGATGCCTTTATTTCTTTTTGTTGTCTGATTGCTGTGGGTAGAACTTCCAGTACTATGTTGAATAAAAGTGATGAGAGTGGACACTCTTGTCTTATTCCTGACCTAGGGGAAAAGCTCTGTTTTTCCCCATTGAGGATTATGTTGGCTGTGGGTTTTTTCATATATGGCCCTTATTGTGTTGAGGTATGTTCCTTCTAAACCTACTTTGTTGAGAGTTGTTTTGAATCATCAATAGATGTTGTACATTGTCAATTTTTTTTCTGCATTGATTGAAATGATCATATGGTTCTTATCCTTTCTCTTATTGACTTGAGGTATCATGTTGATTGATTTACAAATATTTAACTACCTTGCAACCTAGGAATAAATCCCCCTTGATTGTTCTGAGTGATTTCTCTCCTCCCCTCCCCTCCCCTCTCCTCCCCTCTCCATAGGCTTCTCACCCAGTGTGGAGCCCTATATGGGGCTTGAACTCATGACCCTGAAATCAAGATCTGAGCTGAGATCAACAATCAGAATGCTTAACTGACTGAGCCACCCAGGGATCCCAAATGATTTTTTAAATGTACTGTTGGATTTGGCCTGCCAGTGTTTTGTTGAGGATTTTCACAAGTATGTTCATCAGAGATACTGGTTTGTAGTTCTTTTTTTGAGTAGTGTCTATCTGGTTTTTGTATTAGGGTATTGCTGGCTCATAGAATGAATTTGGAAGTTTCTCTTCCTTTTCTATTTTTTGGAATAGTTTGTGAGGAATAGGTATTATCTTTAAGTGTTTGATAGATTTCACCTGTGAAGCCATCTGGTCCAAAGCTCTTGTTTATTGGGAGTTTTTTGATTACAAATTCAGTGTCTTGGCTGATTATTGGTCTGTTCAACTTTTTTTTTTTTTTTTTTTTACTTCTTCCTGTGTCAGTTTTGGTAGTTTATATGTTTCTAGGAATTAATCTCTTTCTTCTAGGTTGTGCAAGTTGTTGATGTATAGTTTTTCATAATATTCTCTTAACACTATAGTTCTGAGGTTGGTTGTTATTTCTCTTCTCTCATTTGTGATTTTATTTGAGTCCTTTTTCTTTTTTTCTAGATAAGTCTGTCTAGAGGTTTATCAATCTTACTGATTTTTTTCAAAGAACCCAGCTCCTGGTTTCACTATCAGTTCTCTTATATTTTTAGTTTCTATATTATTTATCTCCACTCTAATGTTTATTATTTCCTTTCTTCTGCTGGTTTTAGGTTTTGTTTGTTGTTCTTTTTCTGGCTTCTTTAGGTGCAAGGTGAGGTTGTTTATTTGAGATTTTTCTTGCTTCTTGAGGTGGGTCTAAGTTACAATAAACTTCCCTCTAAGAACAGCTTTTGCTGCATCCCAAAGGTTTTGGACTACTGTGCTTTCATTTTAATTTCTTTCCATGTACTTTTAAAATTTCTTCTTTTATTTACTGGCTGACCCATTCATTATTTAATAGCATGTTATTTAACCTTCATGTACTTACGTTTTTCCAGATTTTTTTCTTGTGGTTGACTTCTAGTTTCATAATGTGGTCAGAAAAGATGCATGGTAGTGCACCTGGGTGGCTCAGTTGGTTAAGCTTCCAACTCTTGATTTTGGCTCAGGTTATGATCTCATGGTTCAGGAGACAGAATCCCACATTGGGCTCTGTCCTGATAGCACAGAGCCTGCTTGGAATTCTCTCTTTTCCTCTCTTTGCTCCTCCCTGGTCCCCCCCCCCCCCCACCAAATAAATAAACTTTTAAAAAAAGATGCATGGTAAGACATTGATCTTTTTGAATTTGTTAAGGCTTTGGGATAGTATGTGATATATTTTGGAGAATGTCCCATGTACACTTGAATGGAATGTGTATTCTGCTGTTTTAGGATGGAGTGTTCTTTTTTAAAGATTTTCGAATGTTTATTTTTGAGAGAGTGTGTGAGCAGGGGAGGGGAGGGAAAGAGAGAGACACAGAATCCAAAGTAAGCTCTAGGCTCTGAGCTGTCAGCACAGAGCCCAATGTGGGGCTCGAACTCATGACCTGCAAGATCATGACCTGAGCTGAAGTTGGACTCTTAGCCGACTGAGCCACTCGGGTGCCCCAAGGATGGAATGTTCTGAATATATCTGTTAAATCCATCTGTTCCAGTGTATCACTCAAAGCCATTGTTTTCTTGTGGATTTTCTGTTTAGATGATCTGTCCGTTGGTGAAGTGGGGTGTTAAAGTCCCCTACTAATATTGTACTATTATCAATCAGTTCCTTTATATTTGTTATTAACTGTTTTATGTATGTGGGTGCTTCCATGTTGGATGCATAAATATTTACAATTGTTCCATTGTAATCTTCTTGTTAAATTGTCTCTTTTATTATTATGTAGTGTCCTTCTTTGTCTCTTGTTATAGTCTTTGTTTTAAAGCCTATTTTGTTCATTATAAGTATTGCTACTTTGGCTTTCTTTTGACATCCATTTAATATATGATAGATGTTTCTCCATCCCCTCACTCTCAATCTGTAGGTATCTTTAGGTTTAAAATGAGTATCTTATAGGTGGCAAATAGATGGGTCTTGTTTTCAATCCCTTTTGTCACACTGTGTCTTTTGAGTGGAGTGTTTTGTCCATTTAGATTCTAAGTATTGATAGATATGTATTATTGCCTTTTAAATATTTGTTTTGTGGTTGTTTCTGAAGATTTTGTCTGATCCTTTCTTGTCTTACTCTTTTTCATGTGTTATGATTTTCTTTAGCGATATACTTGGATTCCCTTCTCTTTATTTTTTACATATCTGTTACTGATTTTTTGATTTGTGTTTACCATTAGGTTTGTATACAACATATTCTGCATATAGCAGTCTGTATTAAGTTGATGGTCATTTAAGTTTGAACCCATTCTTTGCTCCACCCCACCTTTAGGTATACGGTGTCATATTTTACATATTTTTATTTTGTGAGTCCCTTGACTGTTTTTTTTTTACAGAAATATTCATTTTCTCTGATTATGTTTCCTCCCTTTATACTGTCACTTTTGATCTATCCTTTCCACTCAAAGTGCCCCCTTTAACATTTCCTGCAGGGTTGGTTTAGTCATCACGATCTCCTTTAGTTTTTGTTTGTCTAGGAAACTCTTTATCTCTCCTTCTATTATGAATGATGGCCTTGTTGTATAGAGTGTTCTTGGCTATGGGCTCTTTCCATTTAGCACTTGAAATATATGCTCCTTTTTGGCTTGCAAAGTTTCTTCTGGAAAAATCTCCTGCTAGCCTGATGGGATTTCTTTTGTATGTAACTGTTATCTTTTGTCTTGCTGCTTTGAATATTTTTTCTTCATCACTCTCTTTTGTCATTTTAATTGCAGTATGTCTTGGTGTGGATCTGCTTTTGTTGATTTGGAAAAAAAATTTTTTTGAATAATTTATTGTCAATTTTGTTTCCATATAACACCCTGTGATAATCCCAACAAGTGCCCTCCTCCATGCCCATCACCCACTCTCCCCCCTCCCAGAGCCCCCTCTCCCCTCAGTTTGTTCTTAGTCTTTGAGAGTCCCCCATGTTATGTCTTCCTTCCTCTATGTGGCTTTTTTTTCTCCCTTCCTTCCCCTCTTCCCCTTCCCCCTGGTTTTCTGTTAGGTCTCCCAAAGCCTACCTATGCGTGGGAACCTATGGCATCTGTCTTTCTCTGCCTGACTTATTTCACTTAGCATAATATCCTCCAGTTCCATCCATGTTGCCACACATGGCCAGATTTCATTCTTTCTCATTGCTGCATAGTATTCCATTGTATGTATATACCATATCTTCTTTATCCATTCATCAGTTGATGGAGACTTAGTCTCTTTCCATGATTTGGCCATTGTCGAAAGTGCTGCTGTTAACATCGGGGTACACGTGCCCCTATGCATCAGCAGTCCTGTATCTCTTGGGTAGATTCCTAAAAGTGTTATTGCTGGGTCATAGGGTAATTCTATTTCCATTTTTTTTGATGAACTTCCACACAGTTCTCCAGAGTGGCTGCACCAGTTTGCATTCCCACCAACAGTGCGAGAGGGTGCCTGTTTCTCCACATCCTCGCCAGCATCTATAGTTTCCTGATTTGTTCATTTTAACCACTCTGACTGGTGTGAGGTGGTATCTCAGTGTGGTTTTGATTTGTATTTCCCTGATGATGAGTGACATTGAGCATCGTTCCATGTGTCTGTTTGCCATTTGGATGTATTCTTTGGCGAAGTGTCTATTCGTGTCTTCCGCCCATTTCTTCACTGGATTATTCATTTTTCGGGTGTGGAGTTTGGTAAGTTCTTTATACATTTTAGATAGTAGTCTTTTATCTGATATATCATTTGCGATTAACTTTTCCCATTCCGTTGATTGCCTTTCGGTTTTGTTGGTTGTTTCTTTTGCCGTGCAGAAGCTTTTTATCTTGATGAGGTCCCAGTAGTTCATTTTTGCTTTTAATTCTCTTGCCTTTGGAGATGGGTCGAGTAAGAAATAGGTGTGTCTTAGGTCAAAGAGGCTTTTTCCTATTTTCTCCTCTAGGATTTTGACGGTTTCCTGTCTCACATTCAGATCTTTTATCCATTTAGAGTTTATTTTTGTGAGTGGTGTCAGGAAGTGGTCTAGTTTCATTCTTTTGCATGTTGCTGTCCAGTTCTCCCAGCACCATTTATTAAAGAGGCTGTCTTTTTTCCATTGGATGCATTTTCCCGCTTTGTCAAAGATTAGTTGGCCATATACTTGCGGGTCCATTTCTGAGTTTTCTATTCTATTCCATTGGTCTATGTGTCTGTTTTTGTGCCAATACCATACAGTCTTGATGACTACCGCTTTGTAGTAGAGGTTAAAGTCTGGGATTGTGATGCCTCCCGCCTTGGTTTTATTCTTCAGTATTACTTTGGCTATTCGGGGTCTTGTGTGGTTCCATACAAATTTTAGGATCGTTTGTTCTAGCTTTGAGAATAATGCTGGTGCAATTTTGATTGGGATTGCATTGAATGTGTAGAATTACTTTGGGTAATATTGCCATTTTAACAATATTTATTCTTCTAATTCATGAGTATGGGATGTTTTTCCATTTCCTTGTGTCTTCCTCAATTTCCTTTATAAGTTTTTTATAGTTTTCAGTGTAGAGGTCTTTCACATCTTTGGTTAGGTTTATTCCTAGGTATTTGATGGTTTTTGGTGCAATTGTGAATGGGATTAGTTTCTTTATTTCTCTTTCTGCTCCTTCATTGTTGGTGTATAGAAATGCCACCAATTTCTGTACATTGATTTTGTATCCTGCAACTTTGCTGAAATCATGGATCAGTTCTAGTAGGCTTTTGTTGGATTCCGTCGGGTTTTCCATGTAAAGTATCATGTCATCTGCAAAAAGTGAAAGTTTGACTTCCTCCTTGCCAATCTTGATGCCTTTTATTTTGTTTTGTTGTCTGATTGCTGATGCTAAGACTTCCAACATTATGTTAAATAGGAGTGGCGAGAGTGGATGCCCCTGTCGTGTTCCTGATCTCAGGGGGAAGGCTCTCAGTTTTTCCCCATTGAGGATGATACTAGCTGTGGGCTTTTCATAGATGGCTTTTATGATGTTTTAGTATGTTCCTTCTATCCTGACTTTCTCTAGGGTTTTTATTAGGAAAGGGTGCTGTATTTTGTCAAATGCTTTTTCTGCATCTATTGACAGGATCATATGGTTCTTATCTTTTCTTTTGTTAATGTGATTTATCACGTTGATGGATATGCGAATATTGAACCAGCCCTGCCACCCAGGGATGTATCCTACTTGATGAATAATTCTTTTTATATGCTTTTGGATTTGATTTGCTAGTATCTTGTTGAAAATTTTTGCATCCATATTCATCAGGGATATTGGCCTGTAATCCTCTTTCTTTGCTGGGTCTCTTTCTGGTTTGGGAATCAAAGTGATGCTGGCTTCATAGAATGAGTCTGGGAGTTTTCCTTCTGTTTCAATTTTTTGGAACAGCTTGAGGAGGATAGGAATTAACTCTGCTTTAAATGTCTGTTAAAATTCCGCAGGGAAGCCATCTGGTCCAGGGCTTTTATTTGCTGGGAGGTTTTTGATAACTGATTCTATTTCTTCACTAGTCATGGGTGGAAAATTTTTTTGAATGTTTATTTATTTTTGAGAGACAGAGAGACAGAGTGTGAGCAGGGGAGGGGCAGAGAGAGAGGGAGACACAGAATACAAAGCAGTCTCCAGGCTTGAGCTGTCAGCATAGAGCATGACGTGGGGCTTAAACTCATGAACCATGAGGTCATGACCTGAACTGAAGCAGACGCTTAACTGACTGAGCCATTCAGGTGCCCCTGCTTTTGTTGATTTTAATGGGAGTTCCTTGAGCCTTTGCATTAGGAAGTTTTCAGCTATTATTTCTTCAAATAAATTCTCTGCTGCCTTTTCTCTCTCTTCTCCTTCTAGTACTCCTATGATATGAATGTTTTTACATTTGGTGAAGTCACTGAGTTCCCTAAGTCTATTCCATTCTGCATAATTCTTTTTATTTTCTTTTGTTAAACTTGAGAACTTTTCATGACTTTGCCTTCTAGGTCACTGATTTGTTCGTCTGCTTCTTCCACCCTGCTGTTCATTCCATTAGGCATGTTTCTCATTTCATTTATTTAGCCCTTTATCTTTGCTGTTATTCCTTATCTCTATGTTAATGGTCTCACTGATGTCCTCCACTCTTTTCTCAAGTCTAGTGAGTATCCTTATGATCATTGCTTTAAATTCTTTATTAGACATGTTATTTATATCTGCTTCACCTTGGGTCTCTGGCCATGGTCTTGTCCTGATCTTTCATTTGGGACAAATTCCTCTGTCTTCTCCTCTTACCTAAGTCTCTGTGCCTGTTTTTATGTGTAAGAAAAGTCAGCTATATCTCATATTCCTGAGGGTAATGGCCTTATGAAGAAGAGGTCTTGTAGTGCCCTGCAGTGTAGTGTCCCTTATTCCCCAGGGCCTGGCACTTCTGGTAGTGTCTCTGCCATGTGCTCTGCCATTGTGTCCTGGCTGTTTTATCCTTCAGGCCAGTCGTCCGCATGTTTGTTGAATGGCCTGAATGTAGCATGTTTCAACTAGATGTGCTCTGGTCTGCTTGTGAAATGAAGCCTGTCACTGTTACCACCAGAACCAAGGCCTTGCAAAAGTCCTGGGTAGGGAGATGTGGTTTTGGCAGGGGTTTGGACCAGTCTTTTAGGGGAGGGGGCCTGCTGTATTGAGACAGGCAAGTGTGATTAGGATGGGTAGGTCCACAGGGAAGTGGGGGCTTGGTGTAAGAAAGTTAGGTAGTGAGTGTTTGTGCTGTAATGACTCCCATAGGTGGTCCTGTGGTTATACTGAGGGGCCAGGGAGGGATATGGCACTGGCCAGTTCCTTTATTCCTGGAGGGTCTCTCTGTGAAGGCTCCTTCTCTGGGACATGCTCCAAGATGAGCAGTTAACCTCCTCACCGTGTGCCCCATGTGCTCTTCAGATCACTGTTTCCATGCTATGTGTTGTGGATTGTTTGTCTGCCTTCTCTCCAAGAGCAGCACAATGCCTTCAGGCTCTGTCCCAGCCAAGCCTCCTGACCTTTAAAACTCCGGGCTTTAAGGTCCACTGGTTGCAAGAACTCAAGAAATTCAGGCCCTCTTGCTTTCCAAGCCAACTGCTATGGGAATTTGTTTTGCCAATGAGCTCCCCTGTGTGCTAGTCTGTCTCTCACCCTACTCGGTGACAGCGGCTCCCCCCTCACCACAGTGGCCATGATCCATTTCTCTCCCAAGCTGTGTGTGACCTCTTTTCTACCTTTAGCTGTGGAGTTTTTTTCTGCTAGTCTTCAGATCAATTTCTGAGGGATTTAGGATGATTTGATAGTTAATCTATTTGTATTCATAAGATGAGGTGAGCGTAGGGTCTTCCTATTCTGCCACCATCTTTTTCTGCCCCCACACTCCTCTCCTGTCTTTTCTTGACAGAGAATCATAGGCCCTCTTGCCTATGGCCTACACCACCTTTTCTGGGAATTTTCTCTAGTTGGCTGAGTCTCTAGTACTCCTCACTCCACTATAAAAATCTATGACTTCTTTATTTGCTTCAGGAACTGGCAAGCAATGCATGACTTTGGACCAGTTAGCTGGGGTTGTAAGAGTCTAGATGAAGTGCTTCTTGGGGACTTAGGTAACTAGGCCTGCTTCTTCGGATGCAGTAAGCAGTCTGGAATGTGGTCCTCAGAGACAGGATATTTCTTCTGGACTTATTTGGTTGGGATTATAAAGGTATACATCCTGATGCTTTGGCTTAAATATAAGTTTTAATATTAATTTTTTTCCAAGAGGCCTGGAATTTAGAATATTCATCTGGTCACATTTATTGTTTCAGATGTAATGTTTCTCCGGTGGCATAGATAACAGAAAATTGGCCAACATCTTCCTTTCTGCATATATTTTGTGGCTCTCTTTGGCTCTTGTGACCAGGACATTCTGTCTTTCTGGTTCTGACAAGCAGGACATGAATTGCCTTAGCACATTTCCCCTCCGAAGGCACCCACAGTCTGTTTGGACATATGGTGCCTCTCTGAGGATCTTTTAGCTTGCACTTATTCCATAACCCCAGGGCAGAATTCATTATCTCTGGGGAACTGGATGCCAGGGCTGTGTCTGGGTGTCCCCTGGGGCCCTACTTGGAGCCATTAGTGATGGCTGATTGCTCTCCAAGGCCAATCTTAAAAAGACAGATGTATTCACCTCCAAGGAAAATTCCTCACCCAGCTACTTATTTTGCACACAATGTGCTGGAGCTGAGTTGTGGAATATGGCATAAACCCTGGGGGAAGCTTTGCCCATCATTCCAACCCAAGAGTCAGTATATTAAAATTGGTCCCTCTCTGCTGCTTTTTTCAAGTGGGATGTTCTCAGCCAGGTAAAGCCATTTCTTTTCCTTGGAGTAGTGTCTCGATGCACGTTTGCCCTCATGGTCTCCTGGAGATGTTGCACCAGAGTAGTTAGATGGGCCAAAGTGTTTTCCTTTTCTACTGGGGAGAGGCTAGGGATTGGGGATGGTGGTCAAAGAGGGCCCAACTTCATCGGTAATGTTGTGATTATTTTACGAGGAGAATGTATTTGTGTATTATTTGTGTAATTAAAAATTAAACGAAGGAATAATGTGAACATTTTAGGTCTTAGACATTAACATAAATGGATGTCCTGGATACAATAAACTGCATTGGTTTGAGCTAAGCCCAAAATACAACAACTCTGCTTTGGTGTTTTGTCAGAAGGGTTTCCTTCTCATTTTCTCTTGCCTTTGATCAATGGATACTTGACAATATCAAACCAGTTTTATTCAAATTCTGTCTCATTCGATGTGAAACTTGTCTTCCTAATATCTAGTGTGACAAGAAGTCCCAAGGAATTGATTAGATGTATTCCTGCACTGGTAATACATAGTTTTAATTACTCTAGCTCATTTAAAAATTAGTTATTCTTGTGTGTTTTTTTTTCAGATAAACTTTAATACGAATTTTTCAAGTTACCTACTTACTAAAAGACTCATTTGGATTTTGATTGAAATTGAATTAAATTTATTCTTTTAATTTTGTTAGAATTGGCAGTTTAACTATAATTATTTTTCCCTCTCCTACATCTCTTATTATTGTCTTCTCTGAGGTCTTGAGATAGGATTCTGTAGTTTTCTTTATGTGAATCCTACAAAATTTTAAAGTTTATTCCTAGGTTTTTAATACACTGTGCTGCTATTGTGAATACAATATTTCTTTCTCATTATGTTTTATAACATATAATTTATGCTATATCAATGAATAAATTGATTCATTACTTCATTCTGCAAGTATGAATAGGGAAACCATTTCTGCATACTTATTTTATAATGTGTACCTTTGCTGAATATCCTTATTACTCTTAATAAGTTTGGGATTACTAAGCGTATATCATTGGTTGTGATAATTTTGAACCTTCATTTACAAAGAAGTTGTGTCCATTGGAAAACATGTATGCAAATTACTTGACCCTCCCTTTATAAAGGAGATGATGTCCTCTCCCTTTGAATCAGAGTTGACCTCAGTGAATCCCTTATAACCAATAGAATCCAACAGAAGTGATGTGGTATAAGTTTGAGGGCAGAAAAGGTCACTTAGTTTCCAGCAGAAATCATGGGACACTCCTTTGCGTGAGGCAGGGACCAGGTAATGAGTCTGACTGCCCTGAGACCACTGTGTTGGAGAGGCCACATGTATACACCTTAGTTGATAGCTCAAATGACCTCCCAGCCAACAGCCGGTACCAACAGTAGCCAAGTATGTGAGCTGTCCAGAACATCCCACCCAGTCAAGGCTTAGAGATGACTCCAGCCCTAACTGACATCTGATCATACCCACAGGAGAAATCCTAGGAAGGAACTGGCCAGATGATCCCTTCCTGAATTCCTGACCCAGAAAATCATGAACAAAATAAAAATGTGTCTTTTTTGTTTCTTTGTTTATTTGTTTGTATAGTAATGGTAACATTAGTTGTAATCTCTCTTTTTCTTGCCTAATTGCATTCACTGCATTGGCAGTAGCCAAAAATATTAGATAATAGCAATGATGTAGGCATTCATGATTTTAATAGAAATATACTTTTTCTCTATTACTGAATACACTGACTATATTAGGCATTTTGTAGAGCATATAGAACTCTAAATGCTCATTGTAAGTGCCATGAATCTCTGTAGATCCAGGTAACCCCCAGGAGAAACTGTCTTCCTGGTGGTGATTCAGTGATCCAGGCTGATGGGGGCTCCTCCATCCTATGGCTGCATCGTCTGGACCCCAGGACCTTCTTGACAGATGTAGAGTCTGTAGAGTCTCTTACCAGAAATTAAATACTTTGGCCTAGAATTGACAGACATCAATTCTGCTCAAGTTTATTGGCCAGGACTTGTCACACAACCCCACTAATTTCAAGGAGGGTAGGAAAGTGTAATCTTCCTTTATGTCTGGATGGAAAGAAGAAGTAGATACAGGTAAATTCTAATAATGGCTTCCAGTCATTATTTTAACTTCTTATGCTAATAAAGTGTCTTATAATTACTAGCTTATGGAGACTATTGTATTTAATCAGAAATTGATACAAAATTATGTTGAATGCTTTTTCAGTATTTGTTAAGGTGATTATATGTCTTTCTCCTTTTATCTTTATACTTCCTAATATTGAATTGTTCTTGGATTCCTGGTATATAGGCTACTTGAACATACTATATATGTATTTAAAAGCAGCTGAATATAATAAATTTCATAAAAATGTTTGCATTTATAAATGTGACTGGTCTAAAAGCTTTAGGTGTGTGTGTGTGTGTGTGTGCGTGTGCATGTGTGTGTGTGTGTACGCACGTTCTTTTAGATTTGGTATCTATGCTATTTTAACTTCATAATATAAATTGGGAAGCTTTCTCTTATTTGCATTGTTTTAGAATAGTACGTACAGCATAAGACTTGCACTTTTGTTTGAAAGTTTGACCAAGTACACTCATAAAACTATCTGTTCTTGTATGTTTTAGTGAAAAATTAACAACTTGAACATTTTTTCTGATAATTGGTCTACTTAGGTTTTCTATTTCTTAAGCCAATTTTGGTAACATTCATACTTTTCCAAAATGATCCACTCGATCAAGATTTTAAAATTACTCTCCAGGGTTATTCATAATATCCTTATATAATGCTGTATAATTTTCTCTTTCACTTTACTATCCCTTTTCTATTTCCTAATTTTGAATATTTGTGTTTGATTTTGGTTAGAGTTGTCAGCAGTTCGTTTTATTGGATACAACAACAAAAAGAGTTCTTGGATTCAGTTATGAAATCTAGTGGTTTTATGCATTTGTATTCATTGTAAAATGTCTTCCTTTCCCTGGCAGGGACTTGATTTCATGGGCAGGCACTTTCTCTGATTTCTCAAAGTGAACCTCAGCTTTGAACTCCTGCATCTTTTCATGTGTCTGGTGATGTTTTCCTGTTTGTTCATCCTTATAAGTAGAGTTCTGAGCTTGCTCGGAGTTGGGAGTTGCCAGAGAACACGGGAAGGGAAGAAGAGGGAAGGGGAAGGGAGTGAGATTTCGTTATTTTTCTCTGCCAGTTCAGAAATCTGACAGACTGTGAGGGTAGGGGGCTTAGCCAGAGCTGGGGCTCTCAGTACAGAAATTTCATTAGCCCTGAAGAGGCTTGTACTGTGTTTAGTGTTGGCCGGACACCCCTTCCCCTGCCTTTTCCTGGCACAATTTCCCCCATTAGGTGCTGACTGACTACACGATTTGTCAGGAGCCATGTCCTGCCAAGGGCAGCCTGGGATAAGTGTTGTTACAGGCTCTGGGTTCCGTGGGCCAAGATTCCCTTGCTTGACCAGCCAACCGCCCCGTTGTGCTAGTGCTCACAGTAGGGCTCCCGTGGGGCCACTTACAGTCCTTCTTACTGTCTATTGGGCAGGCTTACTATTTTCAACAAAGATAAGGGAATGTAGGACTCCTGTTCCCAAATCTGAGTAGCAAATTAACATGACACATAGGATGAGCCTAGGATGTGACTATAGATTCTCCCATATGAATCATTTTACACCAAGTCCATTTTTGTCTCTGGATCAAAAGCTTTACTGGACAGCTGGAAGCCTTCTATGCATGTTGGCAGGGTCCCATCTCAGATTAGCAGTTGGAGGATGGGGTACTGTGCCTATCTTAGCCCAATTTCCTAGCTAGTACCTCTCTCAAAGCCAAGTCTGGGACGATGTTTTTTTTGGAGATAGGATTCCAAGAAGCAATGAGGGGAGGAGGTATAAATCAGACAAGGGGGAAGGGAGAGGCAGTACAAGGTCGTGTTATGGAGTTGGCTACTCCTACAAGGATCTGTTTGCTTGTTCTGGAACCGTTTGAAAAGTCACATGAAATACAGCTCAAAACTGCCTTCAGAGGCAAGAAAGGAGAAAGCATTTGTTTGCAGGCTGCAGTCTCCTGTGGGTCAAAGTTTGCCCCATGGTGATGGGGGCAGGGCGGCTAACTCCCCCCCATTTCTGGGTGGCACACATGGGACTGCTAAGTGGATTCCTTTGGGCATCCTAGAGAACAGCATCAAGCTGAGGGGTGGGAAGCAAAGGATCTGAGGGGAAGCACTGTGGCTGCCCCTACATGGAATCTGCAGAAGGCTGCTTGGTCACCACAGCCACAGAGGAGACCAGAGGTGAGGTTGAGGATGTACGGAGTGCTACAATAGGCATCTGCTTTTCCCAGTCTCGTGTATATTCAGATGACAGCATGCTCCTTCCTCTCCCTACTTCCCTCTGGGCTGCTTGGAACAGAAGGAGGGCATTAAGTTCACATCCTCAGCATGCATTTCTGCAAGTTTCTCCCCATCATTCCCCCTCCCATAGAGGTTTTTATTAATGTCATTTCGTCTCCTGGGGTGATAGAAATGGACAAATGGCCAATTTTCTGAGTGAAACCAGACCATCTGGAGGGATGAACCACTTCATCTTCTTTGAGGCTCCTTCACATCATTTAAGGAGCAAACCATGAATCAGCACCAGTCACTGATTAGGATTCTCATTTCAGCCCCTTGTGTCTTGTAATCAGGGGATATTCCTCCCAGATTCACTCAGCAGCTTGGCAGCTCAGTTTCCAGCTTTTATGAATATGTATGCATTTTAGAGGAAAGCAGGATCGGATGGAGTCAGCCATGGTCAGAACCTAGAATGAGGATGGCTTCTTGGCCCTGCCCCACCCCACCCCAGGGAGGGATGAACCCACCTTCTGTTTGGACACATATAGTTGTTCATGTCCTCATCATTGAAAAGGAGATGTTAATACCTATATCTGGCTCAGGTTGACTTGAAGAAAACTGTAGCTGGGCCCCTTCAATTTGGTCCTCTAGTAAGGAGCTTTCACTGAATTGTTCCATGGCAAGAGGCCACCAGCCTTCAGGGAGGGAAATGTTGCATTCTGCTAAGGATGTTGTTGAAACCATTCTTTTTCTTAAGAGGAATTATGGAAAAAGATTACTTCTGGCTTCTGTAGCTGGAACACTTTTATTTATGCTGAGCAACTGGTTTATTTTCCCCTTTGGACATTGAGTTAATTGACTGTGTTCTCTTTCCTGGGTGGTTGGGCAGTGCCAACGTTTTGAACCTCTTGATCCAGGTGTATGGTAGGTCTTTTGGGTCTGATCCCATCCTGGCATCATCCTGTCTATCCCGTTTTCATTTTTCTATGTTCTGCTCCTCCTACCTTTTGACATAATTGGCTTTTCAATGCATGAGAGTAACATAAAATTTAGAAAATATAGAACATATAAAGAACAAAAGTAACTCATGTTCTCTATGAAGAGAGATAATCACTACAAATATACTGATACAGTCATTCATTTGTATACTCAGTTTATGTTCTCTGTGCATTTATATTTCTCTGTATGTTTCTCTGTCTTTCCATGCACTTTGGATTCCTTAAATAATTAGTTCAACTTTATTCCAATGCCTAATCCATGGACTGTGGAAACGGAAATCCACCTTAGTTTCTGTCAGTCTCCATGGGTTTATTCCCACACTCCTGCCTCCAATTCTCAGTCTGTGGGTGTTGTCTCTGTGTGGGTACTATATCTCTACTGTGTGCTAATGGAGATTTCAGGTTCAGTCCCTTTGCTAGATTTCAAGAGAAAGCTACTTAGGCCAAGTCCTCCTGGAGTCTAGTTGTATTTTCTAAAGTTTAAGTGGTCAAGAATTTTCTAAAATTAACCAAGAATGGTTTCCTCTCCTTATCTTGCCAGCTGCTTCTGCACTTCTCTTGGTTCCTTTCTCCTCACTGTCCTAGACCTTACCAGAGGAAATAAAATCCCCCTTCATGCCTCTCACATGGCATGTTGGTGACCTTGTACTGTGTGCTTAAGGGTCTGAGGGCTTCTAGTTCATAGGAGTTCATATGGAAAGCTTAATCTCCTGGACTGGAGGAAGATCTTAAGCCGAACCAGAGCTACCCATCAGAGTCCCACCAAAGTGCTTTGATGTGGATCCACACTTCAGGTCCAGCCAGAAAGGGGGGCCAGGCTACGACCTACCTGGGCAGCTAGCAGGTATGTAAGGAGAACTGTGTCTCTCTGGCTAGTCTCCAGGCTTGGAGCACACAGGGGTAGGTGTCCCTCATTGTTAATGATGGTCCAAAGATATCACTATGAGAGCACCTGAGTCTCGACCTACTCAAACTAGGTTACCCTCAGGTTGCAGGAGTACTGGGAGGGTGTCAAGAAAGATAACAGCTATTTAAGGGTATGTCCATAGAAATATGACCACAGTATGATGTTAAGTGTTTCCATGTAAGCCTGTCAGCATGTATGTATATGTGTATACGTTTATACATGCATAGAAAGGTCTGGAATGGCATAAATATATTAACAAGCACCTTTGAGAAGCGGTGACTTTAACCTTACATCTCAAGCAATTTTGTATTGAGTTCTTTCTTTTTTCTAAATTTAAATTTGAGTTAGTTAACATACAGTGTTGTCATGGCTTCAGGAGTAGAGCCCAGTGACCCATGTCTTAAATATGACACCCAGTGCTCATCCCCAAAAGGTGCCCTCCCCAATGCCCATCACCAATCTAACCCATCCCCCCACCTACCTCCCCTCCAGCAACCCCCCAGTTCGTTCGTTGTGTGCAATTAGGAGTCTCTTGTGGCCTCCCTCTGTGTTTTTTTATTTTATTTTTCATTCCCTTCCCCTATGTTCATCTGTTCTGTGTTCTTTCAAATGAGTATATGCGACTTTTATAATAACTTTTATTAAGTTATTTCTATTTGGGGGGGAAATGATATGTCCCAAAGTATTTTTGTTATTAGGAGATATGTGGGATTTTTCCTTTTGTCTAATTTTATTTTCCCAATGCCAACTATTGCATTTGTGGCAAAAGAATAAGTATAGCAGACAGAATAAGTGAGATTAACATGACCAAGGACAGAGGAACAAGGATTACTACTAGTTGGCTGGCCACCAGGTTCCCCACTTAGGACCCGATCTGGGAAGCACATGTTCTCCAGGCTCTGTGGCTTCTGGGAGTGGAGGCAGGGTCTGGCTGGTCATTCGTATAGGTCTTTTAGGTTGAAGAACCCTGCCAGGGTTCCTAAGGCTGAATGAGAACAAGCGTACCCTGGGTTCTGGCCCTATGGCTCATGCTTCTATCTGGATATGTAAAGAAAACTTGGGAAGCAGTAAACTCCAAAGAATTAGTTCCAGCTGTTTCTTCTGTTTACCTGGAGAAAGCTTGTGCATCCAACTCAGGGACTGGCAGCCTCACACCCTAGTTTGGGAACTGGATGTCACCCTAGTTTGTCTCCATCTGTTTTGGCCCTCTCTAGAACAGTGCTTGCCCAACTCCAGCATGTATTACAATCACTTGGGACACTTGTTAAGCATGCAGTTTCTGGGGACCCATCCTGGACCAACTGAATCAGACTCTGCATGTTTAGAAATTTCTCAGGTGAGGTGATATAGGTGATCTATGGACCCCATTCTGAGATGAGAGGGTTAAAGTCTGCATCTGGCATCATTGATGTGGTACCTAATGTCAGCATTTATTGGAACATTGAAAAGGAGGTTCTGTGTCAAGAGGTAGAGTAGATTTCTATGCCTCTCGATGCCATGGAACCAGTCTTACCCAATGCGATGTTGCAGACCTGTTTCAAAGCAGCCGATGTGATTGAACACTTTCTGTCATGCTCCTATCACCAAGAGCATGGCTAGGCTAGCCTGCTGTCCCCAGGGGGAGGATAAGAGCTACAGGAAGCAGAGCTGCCTTAGCCAGGGCATCCCAGGCAAGCCTGGGCTGGAGCAGAACCCATGGGTGGGCCAGCCGAGATCAGCTGAGCCCAGCCTAGATCAGTCAGACCCCAGCTGACCACCAGGAAGGACTACTGTCTCAAGTCTCTGAGTTTCGGGGTGGAATATTATGTGGAAGTAGCTAATTTCTATATCCAGGCAGTTTGTTAATATGCAGATCTTGAAACTGTGATTCTGTAGGGGCTTAAAAATTTGTCCATTAACAAATTTCATGAGTGATTCTGGTGCCAGGTCTCTATGGACCACACTTAGGGGAAAAACTGTTTTAGCCTCCATCCTTTCACTGGCTCAATGTATAATCATGTTTCACTAGCTCAATGTATAATCATGGAAAGTTCCTTAACATTTATGAACCTCAGCTTTCTTATCTGCAAAGAGGGGATAATACACATTTCCTGCATTGTAGACGTGAGGATTAAATGAACATAAACCTAGAAGGTCACAGATTTTTCTCATCTTCCTTCTTCCACTTGTCTTCCCCTTACTCCCACCCAACCCCAGGAAGAAACCAGTGCGAATATCTTAGGAAAACATGAATCTCAGGGTCACAGCTTTATTTTATAGATTTTCAACACAGTCATATTACAAACATTGTCAGGGAACATTTACAAGAATAAATAAGATGGACTTGCAGGTGTAAAAAGATTACACTTCACTGTAATGTACAGTCAAAAAATATATCTGATATTCATTGACCTGACATTATTTACCTTCTGGTTTTTTAAGCTAGAATTGGAAAGGAAAAAGAAAAAAAAAAGAACATTGACAGCACAGTGCTGGTTTTTTTAAAAAGTTGATTTACTTTGTTTTCTCTTCTCATACGTGCTTTATCTATCAAATACCCAAACTGTACAAGTGCAGGCCATTGGGATTCACGGAGGAGGCTGCAAACAGTGTGGAGACTTTGGTCTCATGCAATATCATATGCCCAGTGGATGTGAGAATGTCAGTCTCCCTAGAGTTGTGTGGGAACCCCAGGATGACCCTTAAAGGGCTGTGAAGGTGTCCAGTAGCCAAGGCAATGGTAGAAGCCCTGACTCTTTGCCTTTTGTTGGCTAGTTGATTTAGGGTGAAAACAGAAGGTAGAAAAGTGCTTTTGAGTCTGATCGCCAATATGGGTTAGCCTTGATTAACTTGGGCTATCCTGGGATCCAGCTGGCAATGAAATGGATGCTTTGGGATGATTACAATTATGTGCCAACAGAGTCACTGTGCTTTTGCTTTATGCAGACTGCTCCAACAGGCCTCGAGTTGGGAGCGGGGTAGAAGTAACCTCTGGAGACCAAGTGTGTGACAAGCAAAGCCCTGCTCTGGGTCCTTCTTGGACCTTTACTAGTTCTGACCACCCCTGATGGCCTTGTTGGCCAGGGGGTCTCAGTATGGTTGGTCTCATCACAGATGTTGGCAGGCATTGGGTCTATGGCAAAGCAGCTATTCTCTCTGGACATTCTGGTGATAACCAGCCTGGATTAGCCCTGGCTCTGGGGCCAGAGCAACATCTTGGCCTACGTGGTGGGAAGACTTGGGCAGTAGAGCAGGGAACTTCAACCTGTACAAACCAAACCCAGACTTGATTCTGTGCTCTGCAGGAATGAGGGAGTTCAAATATGGTCCCAGCTGCATTAAATATCACTCATCTAGGGTGGAGGAAAGTTAAAGGTCATCTCAGCAATGCTCTTTCTTCCCTTTAAAGAGATGTCTGGCTCTGCTGGACCACTGCTTATATAGACAGCTCATCCTCTCTGGCATACAGCAAATTCTTACAGTCATCAAGCTTCACCTAGTGGTTCTAGTTCCACTCATAGCAGTGACCTGGGACTAGGAAACTGTGCTTGAAATTGTCCAATGATCTACAGACCTATGGAGCTTATGGGCACTAGCAGTCGGCCTGAACCTTTGGAAGTCTGATTTGACCTGGGATGACACCACTTGGCCCGCAGAGCCTCTGGACTACCCTTGTGCTTTGACCCAAGGAACATCTTCCATGGTGAGTTTGTCAGACCGTCTCATAGGAGGCCTATGGATTTGTATTCACAAGTTCAAATGCACTGAAGTAGGCTTACCCAGTTTGGCACTGCTGGCAGGTTACTTCTCATTCCCCTTCCTCCCCCAAATCTAAGAGTTCCGCTCACCAGGGAACCATGAATTACACTAACTACTCTGAGCTCCAGGCTTTCACACTAATACCTTCCTGTCTAATGCTCTACTTCCCCAGATGCTCATTCTCTGAACATTCTAACCAAGAATCAGGGTCCGAATCCCATCACCCAGAACAGCTCTCAGATCCAGAAGGAGGTTACGTGGTAATCCAGCCCCAAAGGGGTTTTACCTATAGACTCTTTCATCCCAAGTCCTCTTACATCCCTTGTACGGCCCCTATGGACCACCCCCAAGCTCTTGATGGTTAGGATGCCAGGCCTAGGGTCTACCATTGTGGGTGCTGATTACCCCAGAGATCCGGCCCAGCATAATCTGTTAGCATCCTGCTCCTCTTACTCCTAGGCTTGTTCATGTTTTCCACAGCATTCCTCCTGACTTAGCTGGGTGCTGATGGCCTGTCTAGCCCAGGAGTGGCCAGACACAGGCAAAAGGAGGGTGGCTTTCTTCATTCTGTTCTAAGGGAGGGGAATTATCATCTCCTTCTGTGTCTCTGAGTCGGGGTTGGACAGTTACTCCTGCTGAGATGACATGGTGCCTGCCTGTCTATCCCTCCTGGGCCTCCCTTCTGCTATCTGCAGCAGCCCAAGTAGACTGACACCTGTATGCACACAACAGAGATTCACGCCAGAGCTGAGGAAATGTGGACCCTGGGGAGGACACAGAATAGGAGCTGGTTTAGCAACAGAGAGCAGATGATGGATAGACATGATTTGGTTGGTCAGAAGGAGAATTATAATCTCTTCTCCAAGACACTGAAACTTATGCTAAAGCAACACCCTTGCTCTCAGTGGTCCTGGCCAGCCCTCCCTGTCCCCTGTCTGCTGGACCACAGAAATGACCACTTTGCCCTGTAGTCCATGTGCATACTTGAGTGTTTCTGTTGGGTCCCAACTTCTTGGCCCTGCCTCCCTGTTTTCTTGCCCAAATCTCTCCAAATCTATGCCTTCTACCTTGGCCGAGTCTCCTCTTTTCACATCTTTTCCCACTAATTGGTTGGCCCAACATTCTACAGCTAAGAAATGGCCAGGCTGTGATTTGAACCAAAGACTAAGCTCTTTCCACTGCCACCCCATGCCTCACCAAGGGATGAACTGTCTCATAATAACCCTGTGCTTCCTGGCAGCACCCCTTCCAGGACCCCAGCATGTGGCAGGAGCCAAGTATGTGTGGTTGAAGTAAAGTAAGAAGCCTTCAGACCCCAGTTCGTCATGTGAAGCATGTCCTTAGATTTGCTCACATTAGCAACCATGTGACTCCACCTGGATAAAGTACATCACATCTTCTACAAGTCCCAGCTTTCAGGAATCTGCATCTTATCCTTTCCCTTTAGAGATTACGGGCTCACTCTTCACTATGCCAGATGGGCACATCCTCATAATTCTAGGATATGCCAGTGAGTTCTTTCTAGCATCTGACTAGAAGAAATGAGTCGAGATCGACCCATGAACGGTGAGGTCACGGTACACTCACACCAAAGGATCTGCTTAGTGGAAGCTGAGCTGGTCTTGAGCCTTAGTCTGGAATTGGCTTCAGAAGGAAGGAAGTAGCCCGGCCAGACACAGGTGCCTCTCAGACTGGGTTATGATTCCGTAGGGTCCGTCATAGGGAGTTGAGGGAGACCAAAGCCACATGAAGGACCAGGGCACATCATTTAAAAAATATATAGTCCTATTAAATCAGGCAAATTAGAGTGGAAGGCAAGTAGCACATGAATTGTTAAAGTAAAACAAGAAACTGTGGAGGAATTTTAAATTTTGTCTGCTTTGGGCTTTACAAGATCCATTGGGTTATCTGTTCCATCCCAGTCTTTACTATTATGGGTAGACCCATGGGAAAATCTGAGACACAATGGAGGAAAAATATTATCTCTGAAATAGGAAGGATCAATTTAATTCCTAGCTCCCCCTGTTCACTAACTGGGGAACTGTGGGCAAGTGATTTCTCCTCTCTGAGCCTCGGTTTCCTCATCTGTAAAGTGGTGACAATTGCAAACACATCTTAAGAATGTTGGGAGAATTCAGTAAGCTCACTTGTTAAGAGTCCCCAGCACAGGGTCTGCTGGTTCCATGTGAAGGCTCACAGTTGGCAGGCCACTGCTTAGGGCACACCCCAAGAGAGGACCAGCGCCAAAAGCAATCTATCCCTCTGTTCCCACAAAAGGAGGCCTGCTGTGGTCATCTAGAGGCCCAGAAAGGGTGAAAGGACACAATGTTGAGGCACAGCTAAGATACTTCCTAAAACCATCTAGGCCACAAACGCATGCAGCTTGGGGAGAGTTCCTGGCTTCTTCCTCACATCTCCAAATAGGGTCCATACCTAGGAGGTAGCCATGAGGCTCTGTACTATGTGGGGGCACTCCCCTTGGCTCCCCAGAGACGAGAGGCTAGCTCTTGCTGCGGAGGCTCAGAGATTGATACTATTGATACTATTTTCTTCTGAATTGTAAAAGGTAGCCCATCCTCTGAGTGGAGTGGGGTGGGAAGAGACCATGGGGGAGGTGGTGTTTGCTCTTATTTCCCAGGGAATGGATCAAGTCCAAATTCCAGGTCATCAGTGCCCTCATCCCATCCATCATGCCCTGCTACATGCATGCCATGTGGAATCTTAGGGAAGATATTCCCATCGTGAGCCTTAATTTCTTCCTCTGTAAACTGGCCTAAGACCTGTTCACTGCCCTGCCTCCTTTGGAGAGTAGCTGGGTTTTGAGGAAATGGGGGGCTGAACTGGGGGAACCATTGCTGAGCCTTATTGGGTCAGTCACCCCACCATGGCCTGAGTTTTTACAATTTCCCTTCTCCCTAAAGTCACATTTTAAATTCCTACCATTTGAAATGATAGAAGCCAGTGTCATTTTTATCTGCCAGCTCTGTCACCCCTTCCAGAGCAGAATAAATCCTAGGATTTGTGTTGGATAGCCCCCCTCCCCCATTCTGCATGGATGAGCCAGGATCTGAGCAAAGAGCATTTGGTTTGCTCTGCTGCAGGCTCCTTGAAGGCTGTGTGAGGGCTGGCTAGAGCAGTGGACTGGAGCCAAGGGAAGCCAGCACGACCAGTGGGAGCTGGGGCCTGGGGACCTGCTCGAGCACACTGGGGAAAGGACCCATCAAAGGAGAAGAGTGAGTTCACTGGGGTGGCTCTTTGCCTTCCTTCCCTTTGAGATGCTTCCTTTGAACCTGCAAGGTGACAGCCCTTCTGTGATCACGTCTGGTGTCTCTGGACTTCCAGACAGCTCCAGAACCCATCCATGCCAATGGGAACAGTTTCTGTGGGCTCCTTTCATGTCCCATCCTCATGGGCTTGCATTGGTCACCCTGCTCCAAGGTAGAGCAGAGACCCTGAGTTTCTCACAAGAGCGGAGTCTCATGATCCACTGCATATTTTGTTCCAGCAACAAAATAATGAGCAGACAGACAAATAGATGTGATATTAAAAAGCACATGCTTAAGGGAATGTTTTCACAGTGTCTGATGAAAGGAAAGGAGGCAGCTCCATGGGCCCCAGAAGGCGTCTTCTTTAACACTGAGCTGAGCACATGGCTCTCAGAAGCTCTCCTCGCTCCCTGTTGCCCGCAGGGGTAAGTCTGTGCTTTTGGTGGAACACTCTTCTCCCTGACCCTGGCTCCTCTCCCGCCGCCCCTCCTGTCGTGCTTTGCTCCAGTTGGGCTCACTTCTCACCTGCCTGCCCCTGTCCCAAGGAGTTTTCACACCTCTTTGCCACTATACATCTTGATCCCTTGGACTGATTTCCTTTCCTTTCTTTTTCTACCTATTGAGACCCAGCTGGAATGTATGTATCTCCTCTAGGAAGCCCTAGGCAGGCAGAGGGTCTCTTGCTCCAAGTTTCATATGTTACTCGTATGCTCCACCGCTCCTGCACTGGGGTTCCATCTCCCCAGTATACAGTGAGCTCTTGGGGAGAAAAACTGTGCCTTATTGAATTCTGTGCTCCTCATCCCCTGTCTGGGGCCAGACCAGCCTCCAAGTGGAGCTTCCTAGATCCCAGGCCACCCTGAAGCTGCCAGATATAGTGCCTGAACACCTAGTAGAGACCAAGGTAGAGTGTGTCTCTGGCTTGCAGACCTCATAGCCTGAGGGAACAGGCAACTGTTGTCATTGGTGAAGAAATTAGATGGGGCTAGCTTTCCTGGGGAGCTGGGAATGAGTTATTAAAATACTGGGCTTCCCAGAAGAACGCTCATCAGAAAGAAAGAACTCCACTGTGGAGTTCTCTGCTCCGAAGTTTCTGGCCTTATTTTCCCTCCATAAAATAACAGCTTTGCTGAGAAAGATGAAGAAGAAAACAGTACAAGTGAGTCTTATCACCAATATCTGGCTTTCCGGAACCCAGAATTTCATCCGTGAGGAAGACGCTGCAGTTTCCTCAGTTGTGAAGTGGAGATGATGACAGGCTAGTAGTTCTCTCATGGGAGTTCTAGGACTGCGTGAGATGTCTTAGGAATGTGCCAAGCCCGATGTACAGTGGATGCTCAGCAAATATTGCTTCCCTGTCACTGATTACCCATGCTTTGGACAAAATCCCTGGTGTGATCTCCTTGGCCTATTTTAAACTAAAGCATAACTGGGCCCATAATGGCCTTTTTCAAGTGGCAGCTAGGGGTTTCTCTAGGAAGGAATTAAAATTTGGAGATCCAAGAAAGAACAAAGCTGGTATCCTATCTGCCCCCTCTGAAGAGACCATCTTCAGACTAGCCTGTCACCCTTGCTCCATGGCCATGCTGTCCTAGGGTGGAATCTTTTAAGGACATTGCCAGGGAAGACTACAGGCCCAAGAAATTTGTCTTATAGTTACACATCCAATTTTTTCCCCCTTTTACTTTGATTTTACATGCCCAAAGAAAGTTTTTTTCCCTATACACTTTGGAAAATAACCAAATCTTTCTCTCTCCTAAAGGAAGCCACCACCCAAGAGACACAAGGTCGGTCAGAGCCCTGCCCCCGAGAGATGGTTCCTTTTCACAAAGACAAGGAAGAGCAGTAACATTCCACGCTCCCCCTCCCACTGATTACAAAAAGGCAAAGAGAACCTTTATCAAAGGGTTGTGGACACAGCGGGCTGGCCGGTGAATGACAGGTCAAGGCCTAGGCTGGGGGAGAGGTTCAAAATGGTATCGGGCCAAGCCCCATGCAGGTTATGTGTGAGAATGGGGGCCTCTGTTGTGGTCTCAGTAGCATCCCGAGGTCACACTGATCCAGACTAGCAGGTGTCCAGTGCTAGAGATCCCTGAAGGGGAGCCTGCAGTGGGCAGCAGAGCAGGGACCCCCCTCTCCAAGAACCCGGTCATTTCCATGACAGCATGGAGGAGTAGAACAGATATCTCCTCTGCTCTCAAGGACAAGTGAGACAGGGAGGTGCTGCTGAGGCTGTCACTCCCCAACACTCGCAGTCGGCTTGCCATGAAATTCACAAACTTGAACAAAAGCAAGAGGTCTGGGAACCGAAAAATCCAGGGCCTTGCCATGGGCACCCGTGGGCATGGGCCCATGACCGTGGCTGGTTGAGTGTGGAAGGGAAGCCTTGGCCTTTCAGAGCAGTATCCCCCACAGCTACAGGAGACCCCTCAGAAGGTGCAGGGCCCACCACGGAACACGGGACCACCAGTCTTCTCCTCGGAGTTGGGCAGAGGCTGCCTCTTAGCCCCTGAGCCCAGTCACTGCCATTCACAGGAAAGGGGGCTTGGCTGCAGCAGCTTCTGGGCTCCGGCAGGTTCCCCATCCCATTGGGCTAGAAGGAGCTTAAATATTCCAGCGCCACCTCGTATACAAATTTATACTGTTCCTGAGAGGGGGAGAGGCAGAGAGGAAGCAGAGGAGGCGAAAGAGAGATGAAAAGGAAAGGAGAAATGCATTTAGGTTAGAGACCCAGATTTTGGAAGAAACTTTACCTACATCCATACTAACAGTTGACTCAAAATTATCCATATAATTATCCATATCTGGACATCTCCCCAAGTTCCGCCCAGTGCCTGCTTACACCCAGAGGCCCAATGGGATCATTCTCCTGCTTTTCACTGTTTTGGACACTGGTGCTTCTCAGACTGTAAGGTGCATATGAAGCACCCAGGAATCGTTCTAAAATGCAAACTCTGGGTAAATCTGGAGTGGGTTTAGATTCTGTGTTTCTAAAAAGCACCTAGTTGACGCTGACACTGCTGGTCTGTGGACGAGAATCTAAGCAGGACCACATTTTGATTAGGTTAAGACCCTTCTACCAAAGTTCCTTGTGTATGGTCCGTTCCCATCTCTGCACCAGGCCTTATGATCTGGACTCTGCCTGCCCACATACTTTCCATTGCTTTCTCCACAGTGTCGGAGCCCCGTGCTTACACTGTGCAATTCACATAGGTTAATTAGAATAGGACTGGACTGAATTGAAAATATAAATCACACTCTACTAATCCAGAATCCCTTCCCCTAAACCTGAAATAGCGATATGAGGATTAGTGTTTCAGGATTAATATTTGGACTGCCCTGCAGGAGAAGGAAGTTGGTGGCATTGGAAGGGACGGGAGCAGAGCAGATAACTGTGTGCAAAGAGTGCAGACTGTAAGGGCTCAAAAAGGGCCCACTGTTGGGTGTTTTTACTATCTGATGCTATTTTCTCCAGGTCATGGGAACTAGGGTTGGCCCCCGGCTGTGGAAGAAGGTTCTTGGGACACTCACCAGGGTCTCCACCATGTTGGACTTGTTGTTACGTAGTGTTTTCACAATGTGGAACACGTCAATGATGTTTTGCTGCTGGATCATCTCACACACGCTGCAGATGGCACAGAAGGTTCCGCTGCGGCCGCCCCCATTTCTACACATAGAGTGAAGAGGTGAGCTATATTCCTGGGTACCCCCCCAGGCACCTGCTGACCCTAAAGCCACATCAGCAGTAATGGGGGAGTGGCTGCCCCAGCAAATGCAAAGTCAGGCTATGGTGAAAGCCTTAATAGTTTGAGTCCCACTAGTGCCATGAGCCTACTTTGACCTTGAACAAGTTTTTCCCTGTTCATATAATGGAGGGGCTGGCCTAGATGCTCTTTGAGAATTCAATTAGCTGGATGTTTCTTTGATTCTATGAGCATGTGAAAATGGTACACTGACCTAAACAATGTGATAGACAGTGTATCTCTATACATGTGGTGCCTATACCCTTGTCCAAAAGGAGGCTCTGGGTCCACCTACACATCCAGTAAAGACAGTGGAAGGTTACAGGTGGTTTTAATCCTAGTTCTTCCCATCCACTAAGGACAGAAACACCAAAGACCTCACTCTTAGCCTCGGGTCAGCCAGCCTACCTTTAGGGGTGGGGACGGGTGGGTCTGAGCTGCTCTATCTTGAGATGACAGATGTGTAGACATGCTGGTTTAAGCAAGACCCTGTCGATCTGGAGAGTAGAGCTAGAGGGCTCCCAGCAGGGTCATCTCTCTTTCCCTCCTTTCTGGTACTCCATAACTCATGTTCATGAAAATGCCCCTCCAACTATTTACAGAAAGTCCCTTTAGGAGACTACCTGATTCGGAAATCCTGGGCATGTTGCCAAGAGCAACTAATGATTTCATGTAATGGCCTGTGTCTAAACATCTGGATGGAAACTAAGGCACTCCATTTCCCAGATGTGTCTACAGGACACCCAATGAGCAGATGTTTCAAGTACAGACAGTTTCCCTCCATTCACTGGCCAGTGCATTTTGGTGTCTCTTTGGTATCTCTGGCCTTCAAGGATGCCAAGGTCCCTGTTGATAGGAGGACATGCCTGTGCTTTCCTTCAGTTCAAACTGCTGGTCACCTTGGCTAGGGGGGACACGGATAAAAACGTACTCCTGTGAAAAAGGCTGAAAACAATCACGTGGGAAAGAGTAGGAAGGGACCCCCCCCTAGAATGAGGGTTCAGTACTTTCTGAAGCAAGAAGATCAGAGTCCAAGAGAAAAAGATAAGTGGGCACAGGAGTCCCAGGGTCTGGTGAAGCGAGACCCTGATGGGATAGGTATGGCTCTGTGCCCAAGGTAAGACCACCCGAATGTGTAGGAAGGATATGGAGGGGCCAGGGATTAGTTGGCAGGGAACCAGCTGCCAGTTTCTGGGATGTGGGCAGAACTAGCTTGGTTTGGTCTTGTCACCCATCAGTGTGACACTGACAACTCACGGCATCTTCCTGAACCTGGTTTGTGATTTGCATCCTTTGGGAAAAAAGGATTGTTATAGGTAGTGGCCTTAAGCTGTGTGCGTGTGTGTTTCTGTCTGTCTGGTTTTCCTGACATGTGCATGCACCACCTATTTGAAAGAGGGGAACAATGAACAATAAGCTGGTTTTGAAAAGACCGAACTTGATTCTGAGGTCAGTAAGGTGTTATTAATGTCTCCAGTGGCCCCAGACATATTTATTCTAAAAAGGAAGAGCTTGCTCCCATCTCCTCTGTCACGTTTTAAGAGAGTAGAGTCCTCTCAGTCACTTTACCCCAACCCTCCAAGTTCTAAGCAGCAAAGGGGATGTTTGCCAGTCAGATGTCCCACACATGGCTGTTACAGCTACAGAGGTGCTCTGGGGCCGAGATCTTTGCAGAACCCTTCTCTGAGCTCACTCTATATTCTTAGGGTAGACTCCAACACAGGCTCTGAAGTAATTGCCTTTACAACATTTGCATATTTGCTACCATGATGTCATGAATCTGTACATTGGAAGATAAATTGTTTTGTTCCCTAAATATTTCATGACAAAGCACTATAGGGTCTCAAGATGACCTATTTTAACATACCGATTGGACAGATGAAGAAACTGAGGCTCACTCAATTAACCGACTTTCTTGATGAAAGTCTGTCAGCCACAGCCCCCTAAGAGTCCTGACCGCCACCTGGCATTATGACATCAAGGTCTATTTCGGAAACTCTGTGCCCCAGCTTTGCCCCTTCTGAGATGGGCGGTAAAGGTTCTAGTGTACCCCGGTAATAGACATATCAACACAGCCGCGAGCCCACTGTGCCATGGGAAACAATGTTCCCAGGGGCCTTCACACCCGTTGATCAACTCCTCAGGCTCCCTGTGTCTCCATGTTCCCAGGACGCCCACAGCAAGAGATGCCCCCACAGGAGGACACGGCGGATGAGTCCTTTGGTTTACTCAGAGGCAGTGTGGGTTAACAGCCTATTAACTGGCATGCTAGTGGATTCAAATCAGAGATCCTCTCTCAACTACCCAATCTTCCCCACCCTTTCTATGCCTCAGTTTTTTCACTACAGGATGATAACATCTACCTCACAGATAGTATTTTAAGATTCACTTAAAATATCTGGCGTCAAACTCAATCAACACATGCCCTTTTTTTCTTTTCCTCCTTTAGGAAATAACTGGAGGATCTAGTCAGTGGAACATACTCTGTCCTAGCTTTCTTGTGACTAACAGGACACATCGTGCCTCTTGTTGGGGGTTGGGACTCATCTCCCTATTAAGAGTGATGTGGAGTGGCCTGTCTACTCCCTACGTCTGTGAAAGGTCACCAGGTTCTGCATCAATGACGTGTCATATAACCTTAGTTCAGGACAACAAACTGGCAACCCCAGTCCATGAAAGATTATATTTCCTTGAACACACACCCCTTGGCCTTTGAGAGATGCTGCGAGGTGGTATGGCCAGGTATGCCTATAGCTGGTGTTTGTGGTCAGTGGCATCCTCAAGGACAGACGCCCTGTCACCACCGCCCTGCTGCCCCGGAGGCCCCGCCAAGGTACTCACAGGCAGTGGACAACGGTGCGCCCCTCCCTCCCGTCATACTGCTCCTGCCACTTCTCCAGCCGGCGCACCACTTTGAGCAGAGAGCGCTTGGAAGGGGGCGTGTCGCGGTAGGCGGGCCAGCCAATGTACTGGAGGTGCTGGACTATGCGGTACCCGTCCTGAGGCTGAGAGCAGAGACGCTGTTAGGGCTATGCTTCTGGGGATGCAGACCCTTCAGATACCCTGGGAGCTGCAGCATCGTAGTGGAAGACAGACTAAATGGGCTATATGCCCCGTCATTGCAGACAGTCTGTGACTCTCCCCATTCTCATCGTTACACCTTTGTGCACACACATTTTCTTGCTATAACTTCCCTGCACCCACATCTACCCACAAAACTACTCAGTTTCCAAAACCCAATTCAAATGTCCCTTTCTGTAGAAAAAGACTTCCCTGGCTCTACTGGGCAGAATTTGTCTCTCTCCAGAGAGAGAGGTTCATGTGCCATAACATATCTCATGTTCCCACTGGACAGTGAACTAAGGGCAGAGACCAAGTTCTGTCCACCCTGGATGGCCAGTAAAGACCAAAGTCTTCATTAGCCATTTCACAGACTACTGATCTGCTCTTCTCACTCAATAATCCTCCACCTAGCCAGTGAATTTCCCCAGGGAAGCAACTGATTATTTTTCATCTTGGTGTTCTCAGGGTCTAGCCCAAAGCTTACTGCATCCAATCAAAGGCTGCATCAACTCATGCCAACACAGCGCGACACAGCGGGGAAGCACTAATTCCTGAGAAGTTTTGACTACATGGCAGCAAGTGTGTCAGGAAATAGGCAGATGGCAGGCTGGATGTCTCCCCATGCATCTCTGAGTGCTGGAGCCATTGTTGGGTCTGGAGCTGGAATCGGCAGAGGCATTGCTTCCCCAAAGACGGGATTATCAGGAGAGCAAAGCAGACTCCTGGCTGGTATGTGTCTCCTCTCTCCCACCAGCCCCCATCTGTTTTGCAGTGGGGGAGCAGCACAGTAAGCGAAAGTGGCCATACACTTACCCGAGCCATGTTACAGATGCGGAATATTCTGTGGATGATGTCCTCATCGATGTCTGCAGACACAAACTCCACCTGGATGGGCCCATAGCACCCGGAGGTCTTCTCAGGCCAGTACTGCATACAGAGCTGGGGCAAGGGAGAGGTCAGAGAGAAAGTCAAGGGAGATGGCGGGGTGTTGGTCTCATTTATCACCAAGCCTTTCTTATTGCCTGCAGGACACACTGGCTAGAAGTATTAGGGGAAATGGTGATCTTGGCTGTGATCTTTCATATTTTTCTGGAATTGAGAGTTAGAACCTACAGCTGAGAGCAAAAGGCAATAGTTGCCCTTTAACTAGACAGTGGTTTTCAGCCAGCGGTGGTTTTGACAGCCAGGGGACATTTGGCAGTGTCTGGAGATATTTTTGATGGTCACACCTGGGGGTTGCTATGGGCATCTAGCGCATAGAGGCCAGGATCCTGCTAACTATCCCACAGTGCGTATGACTGCTCCTCTGTGTGCAATCTGGCCCCAGATATCAACACAGCAAAGATTGAGAAACCCTAGTCTGAGATCCTAAATTGTTCCCTACATTTATAGTGCGATCAAGAAGGAGGGACAGATAATTTATTCCTTGGATCTGTGGGGCTGTTAGATGACTTTAGTTGGGGAAAGAATATTCAGGTAGGTGGCAGGTGTTGTGGCTCAGAGAGGCACAAAGCTTCCTTAAATCCCAGTTTCTAAGGGGCATGGAGATGGACCCTGTCCAGGTCTATAGGCCCTTAGATGGGGCTCAGAGGGGAGCTAAGATTGCAGCTTCAGGCTTGCTGGGGAGCACTTAGTGTGGACAAAGAAGCCATGTGTTAGACCATTGGCAAGGTTCTGGAAAATGCACCTGAGACTCAAAGACCCACCAAAGCTTCTGAGAGCAGCTTGGGATCAAGTCTTTCATCAGTAGGGTCTGCCACAGCCTACACCAGGCTTGGAGACAAGGAGCTAGATTGACAGGTGACCAATGGGACTCCGATGGCCCCCTACAGCCACCATAGATGTGGGATTTTCATGAAAATAATTCTCCCTTTTGTTGAGAAAGAACAGGAGACTCTCCCTGGGCAGTCACGTGCAAAAACATCTTTTATTCTCTTTTTCCTCCAGAACTAGAACCAGAATGGAAAAGCAGGGAGGAAGAGGATGTAGGAGAGAGAAAAGGACCCAACTTCCAGATTGGGAATAACATGTTCACACGATGGTCTACAGGCTAAACCTCGCTAGCTGGCTGAATTTGTAAATACGGTTTTATTAAAACACACTGTGTTTGGTGGTTGCTCTCAAGCTACAATGGCAGATTTGAGAAGTTGAGAATACTCTGCATAACCTAAAATAGACTTCAAAACCTCAAATATTTCCTTTCCAGTCCTTTATAGAGAAAGTTTGCCAACCCTTGACCTAGAGTGTTATTCTAAGGATAAAGGAGATGATACGTGTGAAAAAATCCCTTAGCACAGTGCCAGACATGGAATAAGCATCCGCTAAATGCCAGTGATTTGCATTATTCTGGAACCTATCAGTACGCAGCAAACACAACCACCATAATAATATCTAACCTATACATTTGAAGGACTCTTTTTTATCATTCCTCTTAAGTAGCCAGGACGAGCAAGGCTAGGTTTCATAATGCAATGGTGCCTTGCTTTCCCATCTCCATTGTGAATTAATTGAGTATATTGAGAAAGGAGATGTGTGTGTGTGTATGTGTGGTGCTGGTGGCGGGGGCTTGACAGTTATCTGCTGAGCTGTGCAATAATGACAAATCCACAATTTGAACTTCATTTCTCTTTGCCATTGGCTCTTCTGGCTTGCAACCTTCACAGTAATGAGGGACTGGTAGAGATAAGTCGGTGGCTGGCCAAAGATATCAGAATTAATCAGAACTGCCCATTAAAAAAAATAATAGCCTTTATCACCTGCATTGAATTGAGTCTTGCCAGAGGTTGGCTGTGATCCTGACATGAGGTACATGGGTCCCAGGCTTCAGAGAAAGTCTATTACCCCCAATATTTTCAGTCCAGAGAGAAGGCGGAATGATTTGTCTCTTTTAATAAGATTTCCAGACCAATTTCTCAAGCTAATAGGTTCTACTGTGCCTCAAACAAGACTCCTATATATTTGGAACATTTCTCTCCATTTGATTTTCCAGGTCACTTTCCTGTAATGCCCAGAGGGCTGGGGAAGGTTGCAGGGTCCTTCTAATCCTAAATCGGAGCCATCCTGTCACTTGAGCTCCCTAATTCGCGGGACCACAGCAGCACGGCGACATCCAGCTCGGTAATGTGTGGGCAGATGCAGTGTCTGAGATGCCAAACATCATCAGGTCTCCCCCCAGCCCAGGATGTCACACATAATCCAGCCATGGGAAGCAGGAGAAAGAAGATGGGAAGCCATTGTTCGGTTCCCAGGGAACTTTTAGAGCTCAGAAAGGATTCTACCAACAAGGATGTCCTCTTTGGTTTAGCTCAAGGCAGTCCTGGTGTCCAAGTGCTGGGATGGTGCCTCAGTCAGTACTGCCATTTAGGCCTATGTACACCATGTAATAAAAGGTAGTGGGGCTCCCATTTGAAGCATTCTGGGTTCAAATCCCAGCCCTGATGCCTTCCAGCTGAGTAACTAAGTGACTGGGAATCATAGTGTGTTACTTAGCACAGGATTTTTAACTAATGAGTACTTAATAAATAAGACCTATAGTTAGCAGGAAGTGTGGGGGGGGGCGGTTACTCAAAACAAGAGGGATAAACTGAGGGTTTTATTCCTCCCCTCTACTTAGTATCCTTTATGAAAATTTCTCCTTAGGATAACACTCATACAACTGCCCTTGTGAAAATTCCTGATCAGCCAGCTTGGGGTAGCAGTGGGATGGGCAGTATCCTGGGCATGGGGACACTGCTCTGCATGTCAAAGGAGAGAGAGCTGTGGGTTGTTATTAAGAGGGACCCAGGAAATGAGAAAGGTTGGGAGCACAGGAGAGCTTCATTGGGAGCACCCATGAAGGGGTGGAAGGTGAATCACTGTGTCACGTAACCCCCCAAACTCCTAAACAGTTAGTAAATTGATAACATGTACAGTGCTCAGTGCATGTGGATTTCTTGTGGAAACCAGTGAGGAATTGATTTGTTCCCTAGGAGACATGGAAATGGAGCAGAGGCCACATATGTGAACTGAGGAACCTGACCGTGAGCACGTAAGCACCAGTGATTTACAGAAATCTTGGGGAGGGAGGCTTATGGTTTCTTTTTTTTTTTAAAGCTGTCAATTAGTATTTTTATTATTTAGAAAAATTTTAATTATCGTTAGTTAACATAAGTGTTCTATGAGTATCAGGTGTACACTATAGTGATTCTGCTCTCCGATATATCACCCGGTGCTCATTATGATGAATGTGCTCCTTAATCCCCATCACCTATTTCACCCATCCCTCCACCCTCCTCCCCTCTGGTCACTATCAGTTTGTTCTCTGTAGTTAAGAGTCTGCTTCCTGATTTGTCTTTCTTATTTTTTCCCTTTGCTTGTTTTTCTCCTTAAATTCCACATGTGAGTGAAATCATATGGTAATTGTCTTTCTCTGACTTATTTTACTTAGCATAATAACTCTCTAGCTACATCCATGTTGTTGCAAATGGCAAGATTTCATTCCTTTTTATGGATGAATGATATTCCATTATATATATATACCACATGTTTATCCATTCTTCAATTGATGGAAACATTATTGTTTATTGCAAATAATGCTGATATAAACATAGGGGTGCATATATCCTTTTGAATTGGTGTTTTTATATTCTTTGGGTAAATATCCAGTAGTGCAGTTGTTGGATCATAAGGTAGTTCTATATTTAAGTTTCTGAGGATACCGTTTTCCACAGTGGCTGCACCAGTATGCATTCCAACAATGCAAGAGAGTGTTCCTTTCTCCACAGTCTCGCCAACACCTGTTGTATCATGAGTTCTTGATTTCTGCCATTCCGACAGGTGTGAAGTGATAGCTCATGGTAGTTTGATTGGTATTTCTCCGATGATAAGTGACAATAAGCATCTTTTCATGTATTTGTTGGCCATCTGGATTTCTTCTTTGGAGATATGTCTGTTCATGTCTTCTGCCCATTTTTAAATTGGATTATTATTTTTTAGGGGTTGAATTTTCTAAATTCCTCACTTGTTTTGGATACTAACCCTTTATCAGATATATGATTTGCAAATATTTTCTCCAATTCTATTGGTTGCCTTTTAGTTTTGTTGATTGTTTTCATCCCTGTGCAGAAGCCTTTTGTTTTGATGTAGTCCCAATAGTTTATTTTTGCTTCAGTTTCCCTTGCCTCAGGAGATATATCTAGAAATAAGTTACAATGGTTGATATCAAAGAAGTTACTGCCTGTGTTCTCCCTTAGGATTTTTATGGTTTCCTGCCTCACATTTAGATATTTAATCCATTTTGAATTTATTTTTGTGTATGGTGTAATAAAGTGGTCCAGTTTCATTCTTCTGCATGTTGCTGTCCAGTTTTCCCAGCACCATTTGCTGAAAAGACTTTTTCCCATTGGATATTCTTTCCTGATTTGTTGAAGATCAATAGACCATATAGTTGTGGGTTTGTTTCTGGATATTCTATTCTGTTCCATTGATCTATGTATCTATTTTTGTATCAGTTCCATTCTGTTTTGATTATTACAGCTTTGTATGTAACTTGAAGTCCGGAGTTGTGATGCCCCCAGCTTTGCTTTGCCTTTTCAAGACTACTTTGGCTACTCAGATGGAACCTTTTGTGGCTCCATACAAATTTTAGGATTGTTTGCTCTAGCTGTGAAAACTGCTCTTGGTATTTTGAATAGAGATTGCTTTAAATATGCACATTTCTTTGGATAGTATAGATGTTTTAACAATACTTGTTCTTCCAATCCATGAGCATGGGATGTTTTTCCATTTATTTGTGTCAGTTTCTTTCAATGCTGTTTTATAGTTTTCAGAGTACAGATCTTTCAGCTCTCTGGTTAGGTTCATTCCTAGGTATCTTATTGTTTTTGGTGCAGTTGTAAATGGGATTGTTTTCTTAATTTTTGTCTGCTGCTTCATTACTGGCGTAGAGTATGCAAGGGATTTCTATACATTGAATTTGTATCCTGTGACTTTGCTGGATTTTTGAATCAGTTCTAGCAGTTTTTGGTGGGGTCTTTTGGGTTTTCTATATATAATAGAATGTCACCTTCAAATAGTGAAAGTTTTCCTCCTTCCTTCCTGATTTGATGCCTTTTGTTTCTTTTTGTTGTCTGATTGCTGTGGCCAGGACTTAGAGTACTACATTGAATAAAAGTGGTGAGAGTGGACCTCCTTGTGTTGTTTCTGACCTTGGGGGAAAAGGTCTCAGGTTTTCCCCACTGAGGATAATGTTAGCTATGAGTTTTTCATATAAGGCCTTTATTATGTTAAGGCCTATTCCCTCTAAATCTACTTTGTTGAGAGTTTTAATCATGAATGGATGTTGCACTTGTCAAATGCTTTTTCTGTGTCTGTTGAAATGGTCATATGGTTCTCATCCTTTCTCTTACTGATGTGATGTATCACATTGATTGATTTGTGAATACTATATACCATGATTGCAACCCAGGATTAAATCTCACTTGATCGTGGTAAATGCTTTTTAATGTATTGTCAGATGCAGTTTGCTAGTAGTATTTTGTTGAGGATTTTTGCATCAATGTTAATCAGGGATATTGACCTGTAGTTCTCTTTTTTAGTGGAATCTTTATTTGGTTTTGGTATCAGGGCAATGCTGGCCTGACAGAATGAATTTGGAAGTTTTCCTTTCTTTTCTATTTTTTGAAAAAGTTTAAGAAGATTAAGTATTCTTTAAATGTTTGGTAGAATTTGCCTCTAAAGCCATCTGGTCCTGAACTTTGGGAGTGTTTTGACTACTGATTCAATTTCTTTGCTGGTAATTAATCTGTTCAAATTTTCTATTCCTCCTTCAGTTTTAGGTTTCTAGAAATTTATCCATTTCTTCTGGGCTGTCCAATTTGTTGGCATGTAGTTTTTCATAATATTCTCTTATGAGTGTATGTCTGTGGTTTTGTTATTTCTCCTCTCATTTGTGATTTTATCATATGGGTCCTTTATTTTCCTTGATAAGTCTGGCTAGAGGTTTATTGATTTTACTGATTTTTTTCAAAGAGCCAGCTCCTGGTTTCATTGATCTGTTCTATTGTTTCAGTTTCTGTATTGTTTATTTCTGCTCTAATCTTTATTATTTCCTTCCTCCTGATGGTTTTAGTTTTTTTTGTTCTTTTCCTAGTTGCTTTCAGTGTGAGTTTAACTTATTTGAGATTTTTCTTGCTTCTTGAGATAAGCCTGTATTGCTATAAACTTCCCTTTTAGAACTACTTTTAAAGCATCCCAAAGGTTTTGGACCATTATGTTTTCATTTTTGTTTCAGTGTACTTCTTGATTTCTTCTTTGATTTATTGGTTGACTCATCCATTGTTTTAGTGGCATGTTATTTAACCTCCATATATTTGTGGTCTTTCCAGATTTTTACTCGCGGTTGACATGTCGTTTCATAGCATTGTGGTCAGAAAAGATGCATGGTAGGACTTTAACTTTCTTGAATTTGTTGAGCATAGTTTTGTGAACTGATATGTGATATATTATGTAAATATTCTGAATATATCTATTAAATCCATCTGTTCCAGTGTGTCATTCAAAGCCATTTTTTCCTTGTGGATGTTTGTTTAGATAAGTCCACTGATGTAAGTGTTTAAAGTCCCCTACTATTATTGTATTATTATCAATTATTTCTTCTATGTTTAACTGTTTTATGTACTTGGGTGCTCCCACATTGAGTATATATATTTGTAATTGCTGTATCTTCTTGTTAAATTGTCCCCTTTATTATTATATAGTGTCCCTCTTTGTCTCTCATTATAGTCTTTGTGTTAATGTCCATATTGTCCAAAATAAGTATTGCTACTCTGGCTTTCTTTTGACATCCACTTGCATGGTAAATGTTTCTCCATCCCCTCAGTCTGCAGGTGTCTTTACGTCTAAAATGAATCTCTTCTAGGCACTTTTTTAATCCACTCTATTACCTGTGTCTTATGATTGGAACATTTAGTCCATTTACATTCAAAGTAATTACTGACAGATATGTATTTATTGCCGTTTTATTACTTTTTTATGATTGTTTCTGAAGATTTTCTCTGATCTTCATGTTTTGCTGATTTTCTTTGTGATAGTTTGGACTTCCTTCTCTTTAGTCTTTGCAGGTTTATTAGTGTTTTTTTGATATATGGCTTCATTAGATTTGTATACAACTTCTCCACATAGCAGTCTATATTAAGTTGGTGGTCATTTAAGATTGAATCCATTCATTTCCTTCTTCTCCACGTTTTAGGTATATTTTTTATATATTTTTTTCAGTTACTTGACTATTTTTTTTACAGAAATATTCATTTCACTGTTTTTGTGTTTCTTATGTTTATACTGTCATTTTTGGTCTCTCCTTTCCACTCAAAGAGTCCCCTGTAATATTTTTTGCAGGCTGGTTTAGTGGTCTCAAACACCTTTACTTTTTGTTTGTCTGGGAAACTCTCTCCCTCCTTCTGAGTTAGATTCTGAATAATAGCCTTGCTGGATAGAATATTCTTGGCTTCAGATTTTTCCCATTTAGCATTTTGAATATATTATGCTACTCCCTTCTGGCTTGCAAAGTTTCTGTGAAAAATCTCCTGCTAGCCTTATGGGTTTTTCCTTGTAAGTTACTGACTTTTGTTGCTTTAAAATATTTTTTCTTCATCACTATATTTTGCAAGTTTAATTACAATATGTCTTGGTGTGGATTTGCTTTTGTTGATTTTGACAGGAGTTCTCTGTGCCTCCTGGATCTGGATATGTTTCCTTCCCCAGATTAGGGAAGTTTTCAACTTTTATTTCTTCAGATAAACTCTCTGCCCCCCTTTTCTCTCTCCTTCTTCTGGGACTTCCATAATATGAATATTATTATATTTGATGAAGTCATTTCTCTCAGTCTATTCCTGTTTTGTGTAATTCTTTCTTTTGTGCAGCTTAATTACTTTCTATTTGTCTTCTAAGTCTTTAATTCGTTGCTCTGCTTCTTCCATCCTGTTGTTCATTCCATCAAGTGTGTTTCTCATTTCATTTATTTAGCCCTTTATCTCTGCCATGTTATTCCTTATCTCCTTCTTGAGGGTCTCACTGATGTCCTCCACTCTTTTTCTCAAGTCTAGTGAGTATCCTTTTAATCATTGCTTTACATTTTCTATCAGGTATGTTACTTATATCCATTTCACTTAGATCTCTGGCCTTGTCCTGTTCTTTCATTGAGGACAAATTTCTGTCTCTTCATATTCTCTCCCTCTTTGTTCCTGTTTCTGTGTATTAAAGTTAGCTGTGTCTTCTGCTCTTGAAAGTAGTGAATTTATGAAGAGGAGGTCCTGGAGTACAGTGTCCCCCATTCACTAAAAACTGGCACTTCAGCAACTTGGCACTACTTATATCTTACTGTTGTATCTGAGTCACTTTTCCTTTCGGTGAAGTTGTCTGCACTGACTCTCTGCCTGTTGTGGGCTGTGTTTGCTCTCTGTGGTGTGTTTGGGCACAAGAAAGGCCAGCTCCAAGGGGGCTTGGGGCTGGGGAAATTGGGAGCAGGACGGTGTTGTTAGCAAAGTTTTTGCTGGGCCACCAGTTCTATGGCAGATCCCCCGAAATGCTGGCGGCTTGTGGCTGGGGGCACCTGGTTACAGTGCACAATGGCAACTAGGGGGTAGAAGATGCGTGTGGTGCACTGAGGCAGCTGTGTACCCACTGGCTGGTTAGAGCACACATGTAGCTTTAACAAACTTTGCCCTGAGCCCAAGGCAGAGGCTTGGAATGGGTGAGTCCTCAACGCATGGGTGTGGTTCATTGCCAAAGGGTCAGGCAGAAGTGTCTGTGCATCCCTGCGTCTTGCAGGTGGCTCTGTATTTACGCTGGAAGGCAAGGGAGGAACATGGTGACTGCCAGCTCCCTTGCCTTCAGAGAAGTCCCACAATACACTCTGAAATCAGTATGAATAGGTTCTCTGTTTGCCCTGGTGTTGTATAAACTGCTGCTTTTATGTTGCCTTTCTGGGTAGGCTTCTGTTTCTTTAAGGGCAGTGACCCAGTGCTAAGTCAGTTGACTTTTAAAGCTCTTGGCTCCAAGTACTATTGCTTTTATAAACTCACAGAATTTAGTCCCTCTGGTTTTTAAAGCCAAACATTAGTCTTCCTCATGTGAGCTCCCTGGTTCAAGGGCTCATTTCTCTCCTGTGCATACACAGCTCCTTCCCTCCTGTGGGCCACATCCTTTTACCTTTCTGATCTTCCTAACCTTTCAGATGCTGCTTCTTATCTATATTTAGTTGTAGAGTTTGTTCTGCCAGTCTTCATCTCACTATCTGGTTTGTTGACTTGGGATGTGGGTAATATCTTGTTGAAAATGTGGGACAGGGCAAGCTCAGGGTCCTCCTACTCTTCCATCTTCCTGAGCTCCAAGGAGACATGTGGTTTCTTCCAGTGATTCCAGGAGGTCCAATTGGCTCTAAGAACATGAGAACACAGCTGACCTGGGGCTGCATGAACACCGAATGCAACTTTGGCATTTTTAAATTGAGTTGCAAACCTTTTGAAGAGACTTTCTCCAAGAATAGGTTCCAATCTTCTAGTGTAGAGTCTGGATCAATGGCCTTTTCCCACCTCATGTCCTGGCCCCACCCTCCTCCTCTTTTTATCCAATAGCCTGGGTAGGGCTTCACCAGTGCAAATACACACAGCCAATGTGTTGGTGATCACACCTGGGAGGGGAAGCCAGTCCAGTTGCAGCATACGATTTAGAAATACCCATACATATTCCAGAAAAGCAGAGGTACTTTTGCTATTTAGTGTCAAAACAAGTTAAACCAAACATGTGTGGACAGCTCTGGAACAGCTGCCATAGATTATTCCACCTAGTGATCTCCATAGCTGTTTGGGCCATGAATAGATGTCCTTTGGGAGTGCAAGTTCACACATGAAATATAACAAATGTGGAGGTACCCTCACTGTTGAAAATCATTTTCTTGCTGATGGAATCAGAAAGCTTGTTAGTTGCTAGAATAAACATGCTCTGATGAGTTGAATGAAAACTAGCACATGGGCCTATTTTTGGAATAAACAATTTAAAAGCACATTTCAATGCACCTTAGTTATGCTTTTTGTTAATTAAACAATACTTTGATAAAATGGAAAGGCCAGTAATATCACACAGATTCACAAACGAAAGATTCTACTTATCAAGCTTAATAGCAGGGGAAATCAATCCTGGGCCACTTAAAGGTATAGTTGAATTAGTATTTCTAAGAAATAATATGAAAGTCACCTGAATTAGTTTTAAGATTCAGATCAGTGATTATAAAATTCCTTTAAATAGATTCTATAAAGAAGCAAAAACATATAATTGGCCAGCTAAGGAAGACAGAGGATGAGGTGGCAGGTATAAAGCAAGGGAGAGAGAGGGCACACCGTTGGTGATTAAAGCACATCTTTCCCAAGTCTGCCTCTCAACAGCCCCCAAGGGTGAATAATGCAATCTCCATGTAGTGGAGGAACTTTCTTATGACAGTTGCACTGGAATCTATTCCCAGGGAGGAAGGGTAGGAGTTTAAGAGAATATCTACAGGGGATGGCAAGGGCTCAGAGTAAGCTTGAGAAAGAGGTGTTAAGGAGAGCACTCAAGCAGGACTTATGGGGAAGACGGTGGAGTGGAGGACCCTAACCTCACCTCATCCCATGGATACAACTAGATAACCCAACAGTGCAAATAATGCAGGAAACAACCTCCACAACTAAATGTAGAGAAGAGGCCAAATCAAAGAGGGTAGGAAGGGTGAAGATGTGGTGGGGAGCTAAATCAACTCATGGGCCATCTTCGGGAGGAAGTGAGTGGTGGGTGAGGAGAAGGGAGAAAAATAAACTGTCACCACAGAGCGTGCACAGAGAAGGTCAATCCCCATAGCATTTGGCTTTGAAACGAAAGGGACCAAATTTTGTGAGTTCTTATAACTAGGGAGACTTAAAGCCTGGGATTTTAAAAATCAGCAGGCTTGGCTCTGGGAAAGCCAGGAGGGAGTTAAGAAGAAAAGTCCCCTTGCTTAAAGAGACAGCGTAACAAACAGCCCACAGAGATCCAGTCTAGAAGCAGCAGTTTGAAAATGCCAGGGGCAAATGGGTGAGAGAGTTATTTACTCATCTCAGAGGGTGTCCCAGAGGGAAGGATTCACAGTGAGGATCCTCCCGAAACAAAGGAGATGGCAGGTGCCATTTTCCTCCCCTGTTCCCCAGCATAAACACACGGTCACCTGCGGGAACCAGGACAGCACCCACATTAACTACCTACCTTGCTTACACCAAGCTCTGCTCTCCTGTGCTTTGGCGGATCTGTCCTTTCCAGTCATGTTTGCCTGAGTCCTGATGCTATGGGGGAGCTCCCTCAGAAGACCCTGCAAAGCTTGCCAACACCACATCTTCTGACTGTGCTTTGTAGGGCCTCAGTCCTGGCAGTGACGGCAGCAGCTGGTAACCTCCCGCAGAGGACACATGCACCTTGTAAAAACTGCATGCTTTGTGGAGTGGCCCCAGCCACCCTGATCTCACCAGTGGAGGCACATCCTCTCTGGCAAAGGACAAGTGCCACCTTTTTAAAAGTGCTCGCCCTGCCCACTATTCAAGAACAGGAGACATAGTTGACATTCCTGACACACAGAAACAGACACAGGGAGTTAGACGAAATGAGACAGGAATATGTCCCAAATGAAAAAGTAGGACAAAACCAGAGCGAGAGACCTACGTGAAATGGAGTTAAGTAATATGCCTACATAGAGAATTTGAATCACTGAACTTCAGAAAAGAGTGGAGGACATCAGTGAGACACTTAACAATGAGACAAAGAACCAATCAGAGGTGAAGAACACAATAAATGAAATAAAAAAACACTATATGGAATAAATAGGCTAGAGGAAGAAGAATGAATTAGTGACCTAGAGGACAGAGTCATGGAAAGTAATCAAGCTAAGCAGGTGAGAGAAAAAAAATTATACAAAATGAAAACAGACTTAAGTAACTCAGTTATTCTATAGAGCATAGTAACAGGGACCTCAGAAGAGAGAGAAAAGGGGCCAGAAAATTTATTTGAAGAAATAGCTGAAAATTTCCTAGTATGAGGGGAAATCATATCTAGACCCAGGCAGGCACAGTGATCCCCCAATAAAATCAACCCAAGGAGGACTATACCAAAACACACAGTAATTAAAATGGCAAAAAGTATTATAATTTTAAAGCTGCGAAAGTCAGTAACCTACAAGGGAAAACTATAAGGCTAGCAGGAGATTTTTCAACAGAAACTTTGCAAGCCAGAATGGAGTGGCATAATATATTCAAAGTGTGGAATGGAAAAAATCTGCATCCTAGAATACTCTAACCAATAAGGCTATCATTCAGAATAGAAGGAGGGACAAAGAGTTTCCTAGACCAAAACTAAAGGAGTTCATGACCACTAAATAAGCCTTACAAGAAATGTTGGAGTGGACTCATGTGGAAAGGAGAGACCATAAGTAAGGGTAAGTAGGAAGCATGAAAGCAGTGAAAATAGGTATGTCATAAAAAGTCAGTCAAAGGACTCACAAAATAAAAGGATGCAAAGTATGACACCATATACCTAAAACGTGGGGAGGAGAGGAATAAAGAATGGGTTCAAACTATCAACTTAATATAGACTACTATATGTAGAAGATGTTATATACATGCTCTAATGGTAACCACAAATCAAAAATAAAAATAGATCTGCAAAAAATAAAGAGAAAGGAAGTCAAATACATTATGAAAGAATGCCAACTTAGAGAAGAGAGCAAGGGAAGAAAGGAACAGAGAAAATATACAAAGCCAACCACAAAACAAATATGAAATGGCAATAAATACATATATATCAATAGTTACTTTGAATGTCAATGGACTAAACACTCCAATTAAAAAGATACAGGGTGGTGGAAAGGATAAAAAAAGAAAACCCATCTATATGCTGCCTACAAGAGACTCATTTCAATCCTAAAGACATCTGCAGATTGAAAGTGAGGGGATGAAGAAATACCTATCATGCAAATGGATGTCAAAAATTGGGCAAAATAGCATTTAAAACAAAGTCTGTAAAAAGAGACAAAGAGCACTATATAATAAAGGGGACACTCCAAGAAGATATAGCAATTTTAAATATATATATGCACCCAACATGGAAGCATCAAAATATATAATACAGTAACAAACATAAAGGAACTAATTTATAACAATACAGTAACACTAGGGGACTTTAATACCCTACTTACATCAATGGACAGATTATCCAAACAGAACGTCAACAAGGAAATGGTGGGTCTGAATGACACACTAGACCAGATGGATCTAATGGATATATTCATAATATTCCATTCTAAAACAGAATACACAAGTGCACATGGAACATTATCCAGAACAGATCCCGTATTAGCCAAGAGAAACATACACAACAAAATCAAAATGATCTAAGTCTCACCATGCATCTTTTCTGACCACCGTCTTATGAAAGTAGAAATCGACCACAAGCAAAAATATGGAAAGACCAAAAGTATATGGAGGTTAAATAACATGCTACTAAACAATGAATTGGTCAACCAAGAAATCAAAGAAGAAATCAAAAAGTGCATGGAAACAAAAAAAAATGAAAACAGTCCAAAACCCTTGGACTGCAGCAAAAGCTGTTCTAAAAGGGAAGTTTATTATAAAAATACAGACCTACCACAAGAAGCTAGAAAAATCTCAAATAAATAACCTTACAACCTCAAAGAGCTAGAAATAGAAGAAAAAAATTCCAAAAACTAGCAGAAAGAAGGAAATAATAAAGATTAGAGTGGAAGTAAATTATATAGGAACTAAAAAAAAAAAAAAAAGAAACCGAGAGCTGGTTCTTTGGAAAGGTCAACAAAATTGATAAACCTCTAGCCAGACTTATAAAGAAAAAGAAAAAAGAGAGACTCAAACAAACTCAGAAGTGAAATGAAAGAGGAGAAATAACAAATGACACCACAGAAATACAAAGGATTGTAAGAGAATATTATGAAAAATTATATGCCAACAGATTGAACAATGTAGAAGAAATGGGTAAATTTCTAGAAACATATAAACTGCCAAAACCAAAGCAGGAAGAAATAGAAAGTTTCAACAGACCAATTACAAGCCAGGAAATTGAATCAGTAATCAAAAAACTCCCAGCAAACAAAAGCCCGGGACCAGATGCCCTCACAGTGAATTGTACCAAACATTTAAAGAAGAGTTAATGCTTATTCTTCTCAAACTATTCCAAAAATGAGAAAAGGAAGGAAAATTTACAAATTCACTCTATAAGGCCAGCATTACCCTAATACTAAAACCAGATGAAGATATTACCATAAAGACTATTACAGGCCAATATCCTTGATTAACATAGATACAAAAATCCTTAACAAAATATTAGGAAACCAAATTCAACAATACATTAAAAAATCATTCATGAGGGTGCCTGGGTGGCTCAGTCAGTTAAGCATCTGACTCTTGATCTCCATTCAGGTTATGATATCACAGTTCATGGGTTTGAGCCCTAATTTGGACTCTATGCTGATAGCATGGAGCCTGCCTAGCATCCTCTCTCCCTCTTTCTCTGCCCCCACCACAATTGTGCTCTGTCTCTCAATATAAACAAATAAACTTTAAAAAAGCATTCACAAAGATCAAGTGGGATTTATTCCTGAGAGTAAAGGTGATTCAATATTTGCAAATCAGTGTGATACATCATACCAATAAGTGAAAGGAAGAAACATGGTAATTTCAATAGAGACAGAAAAAGCATTTGACACACTACAACATCTATTCATGATAAAAGCCCTCAACAAAGTAAGTTTAGAGGGAACATACCTCAACATAATAAAGGTCTTCTATGACAGCTAACATCATCCTCAATGGGGAAAACCTGAGAGCTTCTCTAAGATCAGGAACAAGACAAGGCTATCCACTCTCACCACTTTTATTCAACATAGTACTGGAAGTCCTAGCCATAGCAATCAGACAAGAGAAAGGAATAAAAGGGACCCAAATCAGTAAGAAAGAAGTAAAAATTTCACTATTTGCAGATGACATGATACTATATATAGAAAACCTGAAAAACCACACCAAAAAAATCTATTAGAACTGATAACTGAATCCCACATGGTCACGGGATACAAAATCAATGTACAGAAAGCCATTGCATTACTATACATCAATAATGAAGCAGGAGAAAGAGAAATTAACAATCCCATTTACAATGTTACCCCAAAATAAGGTACCTAGGAATGAACCTAATCAAAGAGGTGAAAGACCTCTTGTCTAAATTTTTTTTAATGTTTATTTATTTTTGAGACAGAGAGAGAGCATGAGTGGGGAAGGGGCAGAGAGAGAGGGAGACACAGAATCCGAAGCAGGCTCCAGGCTCTGAGCTGTCAGCACAGAGCCCGACGTGGGGCTTGAACTCAGGGACCGCAAGATCATGACCTGAGCTGAAGTCAGACATTCAACCGACTGAGCCACCCAGGCATCCCGAAAGACCTCTTGCCTAAAAACCATAAAACACTAATGAAAGAAATTGAAGATGACCCAAAGAAACAAAGACATTCCATGTGCATGGATTGGAAGAACAAATATTGTTTAACTACACATTTAATGCAATTCCTATCAAAATACCAACAGCAGTTTTCACAGAAGTAGAACAAATAATCCTAAAATTTGTATGGAACCACAAAAGACTCTGAATAGCCAAAGCCATCTTGAAAAAGCAAAGCTGGAGTGTCACATCTCTGGACTTCAAAGTTATATTATGAGGCTGTAGTAATCAAAACAGTATGGTACCAGCTCGAAAACAGATGTATAGATCAATGGAACAGAATAGAAAATCCAGAAATAAACCCACAATTTTATGGTCAATTGATCTTCAACAAATGATATTGGGAAAATTATACAGCAACATGAAGAAGAATGAAACTAGACCACTTTCTTACACCATACACAAAACTAGCTTCACATTTGATTAAGAACCTAAATGTGAGACCTGAGGCCATAAAAACCCTAGAAAAGAATATAGGAATTAATTTCTCTGACATTGGCCATGACAAAACATTTCTAGATCTGTCTCTTGAGGCAAGGGAAACAAAAGCAAAAACAGGCTATTGGGACTACAGCAAAATAAAAAGCTTCTGCACAATGAGGGAAACAACTGATATAGAAACAACTAAAAGTCAATCTGAATGGAAGAAGATATTTGCAAATATTGTATCTGATAAAGGGTTAGTACCAAAATTTAGAAAGAACTTAAAGAATTCAACACCAGAAACCAAGTAATTGAATAAAAAAATGAGCAGAAGACATGAACTGACGTTTCTCCAAAGAAGACATCCAGCCAGCCAACAGACACATAAAAAGGTGCTCAACATCACTCATCATCAGGGAAATGCAAATAGCACAATGAGATCCCATCTGTCAGAATAGCTAAAATCAAAAACACAAGAAACAACAGGTGTTGGTGAGGATGTGGCAAAAGGGGAACCCTCATGTGTTGTTGGTGGGAATGCAAACTGGTGCATTCTGGAAACCAGTACGGAGATTCCTCAGAAAGTTAAAAATAGAACCACCCTACATTCCAGCAATTACACTACTAGGTATTTACTCAAAAGATATGAAAATACAGATTTGAAGGATACAGGCACCCCAATGTTTATAGCAGCATTACTAATAATAGCTGAACTATGGAAAGAGCCCAAGTGTCCTGTCAATAGATGCATGGATAAAGAGGTGGTATATATATGGAATATTATTCAGCCATAAAAAGAATGAAATATTTCCATTTGCAACAGCATGGATGGATCTAGAGAGTATAATGCTAAGTGAAATGTCAGAAAAGACAAATACCATATGATTTCACTCATATGTGGATTTAAAGGAACAAAACAAAGGAGCAATGGAGGAAAAAAAACAAACCCTTAACTACAGAGAACAAAGTGATAGTTACCAGAGGGTAGGTGAGTAGGGGTTGGGTAAAACTAGGTGAAGGGCATTGGAGTGCATATACCTTGATGAGTGCTTTGTAAGACATGGTATTGTTAAACAGCTATATTATATAACTGAAACTGATATAACAGTATATGTTCATTATATGTAACACTGTATGTTAAAATAATAATTCAATTATACAGCTTAAGAAAGGAACAACTTTTGGGTAGAAGGTGGCATTTCTTGGGGAGATATGGGGGAAGTGGTTTGGTTAACAGGGTGCTGGGGGGAGATGTGCTGCCAAACACTGGGAATGAGGAGGCAGGGGAGTTTAAGAATGAGGATGCGCAATGTTCAACCTTTGGTCCTGGGCATTACTGGGATTCAAACCCCACCTTGGCCCCAGTAAAGCCTGAGCATGAACTGGGAAGTGACCATGCAAACAGGACTCCCTTACAATTCCTAGAAATCTGTGGGGTGGACAACAGACTTGCCTACAGGATTGGGGAACAGGAAGCAGAGCCCATTTCAGTTAAACCTTCAAAGACAGAGTGAACTTGGCTGACATCAGGGTTAAATGAATTTAATAGAGGATCATGTTGAGACCTGGGCAAGTTATGAAACTGACTTAAGGCAACACAGCAGGTTAAAGGGCAGGGCTAGAACTTGAAATCTGGTCTCACAGCCCCAGACTTCTTATTCTGCTATTACCCTCTCTGGAACAGAAGCATGGCCCCTTGCAAAGTCAGACCTGACTCTTGGAGACATAGACTTGGGTGTTCTGTGGGTTTTGCTAGCACGTAAGGCTTTGTTTTCACAAGCAGAGATAAAAATGCTTGCTATTTGCCCTGCAGGCACGACGACAAAAAAAGACATCCCTGAAACATCACCCTGTATTTCTCCTGGGAGAATGATGAGCTTGTCTCTCAATTTTTAGAAGCTCTGTGGAAATGCGCTGTTCTTGGCCTCACCCTCCCTCACCCTTCTACCTGGCCTAGCATCACCAGAACTCTCAGACTTTCCATGGTGGGAGCTTCAGAACTGGGTGACTCAGCTTTTAGATAGCTCCTGTTTGTTTTAAAACAAAAAATATTTCTTCCTGCTCCATATACCCAGGTACCAGTCAGTGATTATCAGGCACCAGATCCCTGGAAATCCTACTGTTTAAATGGCTACCAAAATCTTCACAATCCTTGGAAGGGGGCCTTGGGCCCAAGTCAGTGATGGGTTGTGGGGCTTTGGATAAATCTTTTTTTAAAAAAAATTTTAATGTTTATTTTTGAGAGAGAGAGAGACGAGCATGAGCAGGGGAGGGGCAGAGAGCGAAGGAGACATGGAATCTGAAGCAGGCTCCAGTCTCTGAGCTGTCAGCACAGAGCCCGATGCGGGGCTTGAACCCATGAACCTTGAGATCATGACCTGAGCCGAAGTCGGCCACTTAACCAACTGAGCCACCCAGGTGCCCCTAAATCTTTTTTTTAAATTCCTTGCCTGGACCTCAGCTTCCTGACGTGCAAAATGAGGTGAAACAGACCCTGGTCAGATCAGTGGTTTCCAAAGTGATGTCCATAAATTTGGCAGAAGAAGCCAATAAGATATCTCCAAAGTCGTTAAAGTCAGACGCTATCAGGTTGTTGTCCTGGAGTGGAGGACACCGAATCTCTGGCTTTGGGTTGGAATTAGACCACTGTGTGTTAGCTCCGTGTATAGTCTGCTGATCAGAAGTTCATTAGGGTAGTTATGTTCATGGAAAAATACACAATTAACAAATTATTAATTATTAGATACAGTCTGGGAAACAAAAGCTTCCAAAACAGCAGTTCTATGGAGGAAAGACCTAGGAAATATCAAAAGGTGTTTGAAGATCACTTAGATGATAAAATCTCTAAGATATAAACCAAATAAAGTGTACTCCCTGGAGTGACAAGTGAAATACTGAGAAACTCAGGGGACACTGCACACCTAGTCAATATAATAAATGGACAGAATATTCAAGGAATACTAAAGACCTAGCACTTAGTATGTGGAGACAGACAAAGTAAGGCTGGGTCTCATTGACCCCAAACCTGATTCCAGGCTGATGGAGTGATACATGGTGGCCATCTCCTGCTGGATTCTTCCAAAGCTGATCACAGATCTCAAGGGCAGTGTGACATGCTGCCTGGACACTGGGTCTTCCATTCCTTCTGATTCCTGGTCAGCTTCTTCCTGCCACTTGAGGGTCTTGGTTGAGATGGTTCCAGTTAAAGATGATTCCATCCTGTTTGAGGCCAAAGGCAGTCTGGCAGGAAGATACTGCTTCACTACAATGTCTGTTCCATGGGGACTGGGATGTGTGTGTGTGCGTGCTTCTTTTGTCCTTTGCTCTGTCTGGTCAATGCCTGTGCATGATAGTTTCTCAATCCATGTGTGTTGACTGAATGATTGAATGCAATCCAGAAAACATGCACTTTAACTTTTAAAAGGCCTCCTCCTGTAGCCTGTAGCCTGTAGAGGCAAGTGTTCTGCCTTCTCCTTGGCTCTCCCCATTCTGTTTTCTCATGGTTCCTGATGGACTCTGATTCAGGCATGGATTTCTCTAGAATAAACCACTTTCCAGTTCAACACTGGTGATTCTGGATGTTCCCATGATTTCAGTCTCACACCCTGACTGATCCCTACAACTCCAGGTCTGAATTCCTGTTTTCAGTTTTATTGCCTGCAGTAGTTTTCTATGGCCAATGGAACAAATGACCACAGATGTGGTGGCTTAACCCAACACAAATTTATTATCTGGAGGTCAGAAATCTGAAATAAGTATAAAGGGTTAAAATAAAAGTGTCACCAGAGCTGTGTTCCTTTCTGGAGTCTGTGGGGGTCAATCCATTCCTCATCTTCTCCAGTGTTTAGAGGCAGCTAGCATTCCTTGGCCTGTGGCTGTATCATTCCACTTTCCATTTCTATCACCCCATGGTCCTGCTTCCATCACCACGGACTCTGATCTTCCTGCTTCCCTCCTACTTGGAACCTAATATGGGGCCCAGCTGGATAACCCAGGACAATGTACATATCTTACATTCTTAATTTTAACATCCTTAAATTTACCACATCTGCAAAGTCCTTTTTATTAGATAACATTCATAGGTTTAGAGACCAGAATGTGACATCTTTAGGGGTGGGGCATGACTCTGTCTACTGCACAGCCCCATCCAATGGCTGTCACAAAGGATTTCCTGAGCTGTCTAAACAATGTGGTAGGTGTGGCATGACCATGACGAGGGCTTCTTTTTGGTGTCTGCTCCCTATGAACTCTGGTCTCTCCATAGTGCCCACAAAGATGGAAGAGATCTTGGGTCAATGCTATCGGGTGTGACTGGAAAGATTCTTTCTGATGTGCCCACTGGAAACCACGCTGTCATTTGCTGGATGTTGTGGTTCTAGGATATATTGTCCCACTAACCTGATCATAGGCCTTGGAGTCTCAAAAAAAAAAAAATCTCTAAGGTTGAATATGTAGTTGCCTTCAGAGTCTTTATCTTTAGCTCCCACTGCTTGTAATTATCTTTGAACAGAAGCCACTGTGGAGAATGGAAGAATCTGTGGCTGGGAATGGCTGATTGAATGATGCAGTATAGGATTCTGAACAGAGGCAGGCAGATTTGGCCAGCAGTGCAAGAAAATAAGTCACTAGAGATGTCTCCTCCCCTCAACCTTATTCTGCTGTAACTTACAGGTGGTCCTGCCACAACCCTCAACACAAGCCCTTATGGTTGGCCCTCGGTCAAACCAGAGGATGTGGCATTCACTGGTCCTCTGATGATGCTCAGGACCTCTGACAGACCCATCTGTGTTGCTGGGTTGGCCAGGAAGCTGTAGCTGTCCTGGCATGGGCATGCTGGCAGACAAATAAATGCTGATGCCACTTCAAAGAACCGCCCATCCAGGTGCTGAGGGCAGCTTTTCTGCTGCTCACGCTGTGTCATTGTTTATTTTCGCAAGGCACCCAGCTGTTGTGGTGATGATATTTATATCAATAAGTGTTCTATTCATCTGCCGATTTTAGGGGATGCTTGCCAGCTGCATATGGCAGCCAACCTCACAGCCCTTCTAAGCCTGATGTTTTTGCAGTTAGAGAGTCAATTCTTAAAGGCTGTATCAACATCTGGGGCTGAGAAATCTTCATTCTCTCAAGACCCACCGTGGAAGGAGGAGTTATAGCCAATGACTCTGACCGCTGCTTCTCTACATGTCCCAAAGTGAGATTCTTTGACACTCCTCCTCTGCGCCTGAGCTCTGGTTTTGCGAAAAGAGCTTCTGAAAAGGGGAACAGCAAACAGGCTTTCACAGGCTCTACTTCATCCATGGGGTCTGGAGCAGAGTTCACCGTTTTACTTTCTCAGGCAAAGGAATAGGGTGGTGTTGCCTTCTGAGTCTGGAGCTCCACAGAGGTCTTTGTTTTATGGGAATCCATTTAATTTCATGGTTTTCTTGGATTCCAGCCCCATCTACTGTTTGAGCCCCTTGGAGTCCACCTTTTTCTCTCACACACCATATTCAGCCTGTCAGGATATTTTGTTGGGTCTCCCTTCAGGAGATATCCAGAATCCACTCCACGGCTACCACTTAGGTTCAAGATGCCATCACATCCCTTAGCAAATACACTCCCCTTCCCAGACCATTAGTCTATCCTCAACACAAGAGCTAGAGAGATGCTTTTTTTTTTTTTTTTAAACAGGTCAAAGTATGTCACTCCTCTCCTCAAAACCCATCAGTGGCTCCCTTCTTAGTAAACAAAGTTCTTCCTAGGACTCCTAAGTGCCTCCATGACGTGGCCCTGCTGTGTGTCTGTGTCACCTGCTGCTTCTGTCTCCACATTCACTCTGTTCCAGTCACAATGGCCTCTGTCCTGTTTCTCACATGTGCCAGGCATGTGCGCACCATAAGGTGTAGGTGTGGGTTGTCCTTTTCTCCCTGCAATGCTCTTCCAAGAGATGGTCACATGGCTCATTGTCTCACCTCCTTCAAAAATATGCTTCTATGTGACCTTCTCAATACAGCCCGCCTTGATCGCTCAATCACAATTTTATTCCATGCCCCAAACCTGCCTTCCAGTCTCCCTCTTATTTTTTTCCAAACACTCATCACCTTGTAATGTATAATTGAGTCCGTTATAGGGACTTTGTTACATATTGTCTCCTTCACTTTAGAAGTTGTACCAGAGATGGGAATTTGTTGTTTTGCTTTCTCTGTCTTGTTCGCAATGCATTCTAAGCACTTAGAATAGCTTCTGGAAGATAGCAGACACTCCACAAATATAGGTGAAGGATGAGCAAATCTCTCCTGAGCGTCTCCCACATGCAAATCTCACCGGGCACTCGGTTTCATCCCAATAATCTGCTCCTCTACCCACCTCCTCCTGTCTTCCCCATCTTGGCCGGCAAATCTCCAGACACCTGACTGCCCAAACTTGAGCTCCCGCCACCATCCACAACTTCTTCTCATTCACCTCCCGAATCCAACTGCTCCCCAAACCTGTAGACTTCCATCTGGGAACCCAACTTTCACATCCAAGCCCAGTTGTCCTGCCTCCTGGCCGCCTCCTGATCACTACCTTTCTTTTCTGTACATTTGCAGAATCCACTTCCCAGTATCCTGGCTTCCAGGTTTCCCTCCAGCTTTTTCTCCTTGCTGGTCCCTAGACTCAAGTTTCTTTCTTTCTTTTTTTTTGTTTTAATTTTTTTTTAACGTTTATTCATTTTTGAGAGGCAGAGAGAGAGAGAATGAGCGGGAGAGGGACAGAGAGCGAGAGCGAAAGAGAGAGAGAGAGAGACGATCCAAAGCAGACTCCAAGCTGTCAGCACAGAGCCCAACGAGGGGCTCGAACCCACAAACCGTGAGATCACGACCTGAGCCGAAGTCAGACGCCTAACCGACCGAGCCACCCAGGTGCCCCTAGACTCAACCTTCTAACAGGAACTCAGCCACACCATGGTTTAAAATCTACAGAATCTCTCCTCCCTGGATAACAAATATTGTCTAACAGTGCTCCTCAGAATCCTGAGGGTTCACAAAACCACACAGAGTCCTGACTCTCCAAGAGACATCGGAGGGACCAGAAGACCAATTGGGTGGAGCTCAGCTCCCACCCCAGGTGGCTTCACCATGAACATCTCTTGATCACATGTGCTTGAGCGATACTGTGCTTACATGAAAGCTTTTATTCGAATAAAGGGTTCTGTTGCTTACAAAGTAACGGTCTGACACCATGCTGCAGGCCAAGGCCCAGACTCTGAAGCCCACACGGGCAGCCCTCTGCCAACAGGGCTCTGCTACATTTTCCAGCCTCCCCACCCTCCTCTGCTCCTTAACTGACTGAGCCACCCAGGCGCCCTACCCTCCTCTGCTCCTGACAGACCCTGAGCCCCAGCTCTGCTGCAACCCCAGCTCTCCTGCAGATAAGCCATACACATTCACGCCCCCTTGGCTTTGCCCCACTGTTCTGTCCACTCCGATTACCTTTACCCAGCTTGCTCAGCCCCACACACCCAAACCTCTGCTGCCTTCTTCAAGGCCAAAGTCACCTTCTTTTTGAAGTCTTCCCTCACCCTCTGGGCAGAATTAATTGCTCCCTGTTCCCGGCCAGCGCAGCACTTCGCGGCTGACCTCTATTATAGCGCTGCCACATGAAGTTGGGACAATTTGCTCATCCGTCTCTGTAGCAAGACTGTGAGCTCCTGCAGGGCTGAGACCACAGCTCTGATTCATTTTATTTTATTTCCACACAAGGCCAGCATGCACACAGGAGTGCACTGAGTTACTCTGAGTTTCTTTCAAGACAGCAAACGGATTGCTTTTCAAAAATCTGAAAGGACATTCTCACTTTTTCCGCCCAGAAATGACTGTCTTGGGGACTTGGGCTCCAGAAGCTGTCCCATGAATGTGCTTTAGGCACATGATGCTTGGAGCTATCAGACCCTGGGGGGGGGGGGCGGGCTACAGCATGAAGCCTGCCTGGACACAGGGGTCATCTGGGATGAAGTCAGGATCGTCGGGGTGGCTAGTGGGCAAAGAGTCCACAGTTCAAGCTCCAGGCTCTGTCAGTGCTGGGTGCATCTCCTAGGGGACAGGCTGGGTGGGTGGGTGTGGCCAGGCATCAGCATATTCTGCAGGGCTGGAGATGCTCAGCGGTGGGAAGCTCTGGGAGCCTCTCAGCTCAGTGTGCTCAGTGTGATTGGAGCAAGGCCCTAATCAGTGTGTGGGGGATGGAGCAGAATCTGGCTCTGGATGGAGAGGGAGGGGTAGACAAAGTCTATAAGCAGGGAGAATCATTGCTGGAAATGAGAGGGCTCAGGGGTGGCAGGGCCTCGGAAGAAACCTCCAGCCTCCACTGGTAGCAGGATGGGCTGGATTGGTGCTTGAAGCCGGACAGTGCCCATCAGCAGGCATCTCGGTTGGGCAGAGACAACACTATACTGGCTTTCAGGCTCTCCCTCCCAACTGTTGGGCATGGCTGCCTGAATGTACCTGAGCACCTAGGGCAGTGGCCGGGCCCCTCCTACCTGCGCAGTGTCCATCTCATTCAGCATCACCACGGAGGAGCAGTTATAATCGAACACCAGCCTCCAGAAGTCTGCCACGGTGTTGGGTAGAGGGTGTTGGGTGACCACGAAGGCGGCGGGCTGCTTGTGGCTCTGACAAAGGAATGACATAGGCTTCATAAAATACACATCCATCAGTGATGTTCTGATGGGGATGAGGCTTGGATGGCTGCCAGAGGGCCCTGAACCTGCCAAACAGATTTCACAAAACACCTACCTGTTCTGTTATCTCTGGGTGCCCAGGTGACAAAGGAGGCCTTCTCATAATGAACTCATTCTCCTCTAAACTAAGACATTTCATTAGGAAAGTGTCATTCGGCTGGGGATTATTCAAATAAATTATTTATGTTTTGGAGCTCAGCAAATAATCATCATTACAATATGAAATGAAAGATTCTGGATGCAGATTTGCTGCTCTGCTGGCCAAAGCACCTCCAGGGACATTAGGGATACTTGCAATCCTGTGCCCACAGTGCTGGAGGAGGGGTGGGCTCAGCCCAAGGCAGAGAGCCTCCTGAAGGGGCTTCTATTGCAAGAGCCTCACTCCTGCCCCAAGGCCTGGCAGAAGATGGGTGCTGTGAGGCAATGGGCAGTGGAAGGTGCTCAAGGTTTAGAGTCTGGGGTTCAAATCCAGTTTTCCTACTAGTAGGTTGTAAGTCATATATCCATCCGCCCGCCCATCCATCCATCCATCCATCCAGGCATCATTTGTAGAGCACCTTTTTTTTTTTTTTTTTGGTAGTAAGCCCTGGCCAGTTACTAGATCTTTCCAAACTCAGGTTCTTCATCTGAAAAGGGGAATCACAACTCCAAACGGATACTGTCAAATGGATTGAATGAGATTTGCATTTGAAAAGACCAGCACATAAGACTGAGAGCCCATAGGCAGGGCAGAAACATAACTTGGTTCTTCATCCTTGGCCCTAGTGCTGTAGCTGGCACATGAGACACCCACTATAGGTCCGGCAAACAAATAGATACGCTCAGTCCCATGTTACGGATGGGGAAACTGAGGTCCCCAGAAATTAGCTTATGATAGTCTGGGCTACACTGGAAGCTATGACTTGGGCCCTATTTATTACAGTATCTTGTGAGGGGTTTGGAAAGTTTGGAGGGCTTCTCCTTTAATGGTCTGTGAAACTGGAGATTACCCATAGCCTATGTTCTTAACAAGCTTTCTTGGGAGACAGGCCTTGTGGCAGACACAGCTCTTTTCAGTAGAGTGTCGAGTCAGCAGGAAGATGGGGAGGATAGAGGACTTGCCCATCCAAAACCAGGGGAAGACCCGGCAAAAGATGCTGCCAACCATATTACATAAAGCACCTGTCCGTTCTGTTATCTGTTGATGCCCTGGGCAAAAAAATGCCTTGCAACTGTGGATGTCACGTAGGCACGAGAGTCCTGTCTTCCAAGGGTCTTCTTCTGGCCAGTGGAATGGTCAAAGGAGGGAGTCTGGGAGGGCAGAATATTTAATTTCCCCAAAAGCGAAACTCTAGCTGCAGAGAGCAGGTCTTTGAGCCATTTGTAGACACAGAAGAGAATCTAGACTTTAAAATTCAAAAGACAGGATCAGACCCTTTCTGAGCTAGTCGACCTGAGACAGTCATGCAAATACTCTGAGCCTCAGTATTTCAGCTGGAAAATGGGGACAATAACACCCAAACAGAGAATGAGTCAGGGTGAGTCCAGGGCCCGACACGGTGCCCAACATGCGGTGAATGCTAGTTCTCTTCCCTTCTTCCCTGTCTCTGTGATAAATGCTCTATTAGGCCAGCATGCCTGACAAAGCCTTATCTGAAAATATGTTCAAGATCCGCGCTCCTGCTGGGTTTCGGGGATCAGCCAGCAATCCATTTCATGGATAACATCATCCTTTACCAGGGGAAACATTAAAAATTAACCCAGAGGACTTCATATTTTTCTGCTAGGAGCAAAGCTGCTATGGTTACCAGATAATGCACAGACTGAACAGGAATACAGATAAGGACTTTTTTTTTTCTTTCTTTTTTTTTCTTTTTTTTTAAGAAAGGCAAAGGCCCAGTGATGGCTTGCAGGAGAAATGCCCTGTGGACAAAGAGAACACAATCAGCATCAGAGCTTGGCAGAAGGCATTTGGCTCCGGGCAGCATCTAACCTACTAAGTAAAGCCAGAAGCATGTTTGATCCTTGCATAGATGAGGATGCCAGGGGGAGGGAGTTGGGACAAGTGGGAGAAAAAGCAATGAGGAACCTGGAAGTGAGTATACCCGCAGGCCCCATTTCTTGCCATACACACACACACACACACACACACACACGCATGCACACATAAACATACATGCATATATTGGCCATAGAGGGCTCTAAGGTAAAGGCCAGAGGTTTTCCCTTCTCTAGCTATTTGCTCTGACCAGGACAAGACTCCCTGCTTCTGGACCTATAGCCAGGGTCTCCATGGAGGACTTGGGCACCCTGTGGGCCAAGGCCAGGGCAAGCCTGACAGAGCTGATAAGTACTGACCTCCCATCACCTGCCTCCAACACTGAGAGGGCCCTTGGGGAGAGTTTAAGGAGGGTCATAGAAGTAGTTGGCTTTGACCCCAGGACAGAGCACCCTAGATTCTTGCCTATTCTGGGAGAGAACGGGGAGTCCACGTGGGCTGGATGGACGTAACCATGGACATGGGTGGGGAGGGGAACCTGAAGGGCTTATCCCCAGTCAGGCAATGGTATTCTTGGTCCTGAGCCTTGGGAGGCAAGATGTCTGTATCTTACTTGATTGCACAAACTGTGGGGAGGCCCAAGGAAAGAATTCTAGAGTATGTGTCCTGGGTTCTGGCTCTGCCAGTAGATTTCAGGTGACTGAGCAAGTCTCTTCCTCTTTCTGGCCTCAGTGTCCTTTGCTGAAAATTACAAGGGTGAGACCAGATAATCCATGACTCCTTCCTGCTGTAAATATCTCTACATCCAGGAGGTGGACGAATGATCACTGGAAGTAGCTGAAGGACCCAGTGGGGAAGCAGACAAGTCAGGAGCATGGACTCAGTGGGCCAAGGACATGACCACCTAGTTAGGGTCATGACCCTAAACCAGGTCAGGGTAGGAGTACCCTTCTTAGACTTGCTGCTGAGGAGGCAGGAGATAGTGCCTCTGACAGAACGGTCAGGAACATGGCCCATGCCCTTTGCTAAACCTATCACTTGCCCAGTTACTGAGCACTTACCATCTGCCAGCCTCATTCTTGCCTCTGCACAGGAGTTATCTGGGAGCTACCTGGGAGCTCCCCGAGGACAGAACCTATGTATGCACCATCTTGTATTCCCATGGCTCAGGCCAAGGTCTGGCATGGAGAATGTTTCCTGAACTAAACTTAGGGCTGAGAGTCAGCTCTATGGGCAGTAGGAGGGTGTACTGGGAAGGCTTGTGCTATGCTATCATGAACGTAGTTTATGCTTTTGGTCTATTCTTTCCAGGCTTATGGGAGCAAAGAGCCAAGAACACGGCTTGTATTATAGAGCCTTCAAGAAGATCAGAAGCAAGGAGAGGCTGGTTGGGGGTGGTGGTGTGGGGTGTCAGTGCCCTGGGCTCAGCCATCTCCACCTTGAAGAAACTTCCCAGTGAGTGCCAGCCAGGGCTCAGCTTACGTCCATCAGTGCAGCATTGACGTAGTTGCTGGGTTCCCCGTCCACCGAGATAAGGAAGGGCAGGCAGCGGTCCAGAGGCAGGACATCCATACTCCGGTTCTTATCATGGTTCCGGGGCAAGAGCCCAATGCTGCAGTCCTCGGGCCGGACGCGGGGAGTCACGATGTTGAGGGTCTATAGGGCACAAAGATAGATAGGTAGGCATTACTAAGGCGGTTGCCCCAAACAGAGGAGATAGCAAGGTTCAAAGCCAGCCTACCCGTCCCTCCCCAGGACTCATTCCTCTTCCATGTGATGTTCTGCCGTCTCCTGTTGGCTGCTCCATGCAGGCTGAGAGTCCTACCAGGGCTGGAGACACCCCCATGACGCCAAGGCTGCAGAGACAGCACGCCCACACACAGAGCAGACACAGGCTGCCAACATCTGCCAATCGTTTGAGCTAAGCTGCTCATCTCTGTAAAGGGTGGGCCAGCCAGGAGGTCAGGGGGTGCGGGTGGTGGGTAGGGAATCCCTTATGCATCCTTTGAAGTGCCAAGGAAGGAGGGAAAGCATTTCACCAATGCTCCTCTTAGAGAAAGCTGTTTTCAGAATGGAAGGGTGTCTGGATGAGCTGCTTAGGATGGGTGAGAGACCCCTAGGGGGCAAGCTCTAGGAGTCTGGGAAATTTCAGGGTTGTGTTGTGCAGAGTGAGTCTTGCAAGTGTGGGGCCACAGCTGAATTGCCCAGCCAGGAGACCAGACACTCTGTGCATCCACGTGGGGGCTGTGGCCTCTGTCTTTCCCCCACTCAGCACTTGGTCTCCCCTCCCAATCAGTAAAGCTTCTGTTTGAGAGAGCACAGGCGTACTGGCCTGGTTGGGGTATCTGCCCATGGAACCAGGGGCTGGATATTTGGCCCTCAATTCCTGGAGCTTTCTTACTTCCTGCTACCTGCTTCTCAGCTCCTGATACCCAGATAAGACCCTGGCACTGACCTCAGGACAACAGGCTGGCCTCTTGGCTTACTCGGTGACTCATGTCCAGGCCTCCAGACCAAGGTGGCCACCATTCTGGCCACCTGGACTACAAAGTACAGATGTGCTATGTCCAAGCTAAGCTCTGAGATGGTGCTTCTCAAAGTTCAATGTGCAGACGAGTCATCCAGAGATTTTGTTAAACTGCATGTTCTTGTCCAGTCGATGTGGGTGGGACCCAAGGTTCTACATTCCTGATGGACTCCCAGGTGAAGCAGATGGTGTTGGTCTCCGGACCCCACCTCTACTGAGGATCTAGGACAGACGCACTCCATGTGCACAGCAATGGTAAGAAAAAAACCTGAGTCTTTCCAGGGATGGCGGAGCATGAAACTCACACCTGTGTTTATAAACCTGTTTCTACCCACAACTAGGACTGGACTAGAACTAACTTGGTTCAAAAACATACTCAGAGTTAAAACAAGCGTTGGCAGTCACTGAGTGACTAGTTAACAGTCGCTCGTGGCTATGCACTGTATGTTCGAGAATTCATTCTGCGGCTGTCTGGAGCTGCAGACCCTGGAGACACCAGACTCACAGGTCCTCACGAAGAAAACCCCATGAACGTGCTTGAAGTTGGTGGGGTCCCTGAGCCTGGGATTTGCTCATACCTGAAATTCGTCTTTGATTTGGCTGGAGTTGGTCTGGGGGTCCAGCCTGCTGATGTTGTAGTAGAGAGAGCGGAACTCACACACGGGGATGGCGGTGTTGCCGCAGAGGCACGCTTCCAGGATGGCGTCGTGCACAAACACGTATTGCTCCTGCCCAGCCAAGGAGAGAAGAGATAGGGTGCTGGGTAAGGGTAGTGGCCTGGGAGTTTGCTGTCCGAAACTGAATCCCATGGCTGTGAAGCAGGGGCAGGATTCAGGCTGCAGAATCACTGCTTCCTATCTGAAAACCCGAAGGGCCAACTTGCCATGCTTCTCAGTGATCACCTGCACAATGGTGAGTTTTGTCCCTGGTGGAAGGCTGAACTGTGTAGACACTGATGAACGTTAGAAACGTCCGAACGTGCCGCAGTAGGGCTCCTGGTACCTGCCTGTGTCCCCTCAGCTTTCACCTTTACCGTGAAGCCTACTTACTGCAAGCATGTGAGATTCATGCCCAGGGATTTCCTCTAGTCCCGGGAGCGCACCTGGGCTGGGTGCAGGGCGAGCCAGCAGGGCTGAAGAGCCAATGCTCTGGAAAGCAGCCCTCAAGCAGTGCAGCTGGAGAGCTGGGGCATAAATACCGCAGTTTCCTTCTCTCTCAGGCAGGAGATCTGGAGAGGCAGGTTTCATCCTGCCTCAGAGCTCCCAGTAGGCGTGGGCTCTGCTTGTTCACAGGGTTAAACAGCTTTGCAAAACACCTTAACAGCATCATGAAGCTTGGTTTCCTTTCCTTCTCTTTGCTTTCCAACTGGTGAGTCTTGGGATCACCTCTCAAATAAATCACTTGCCCTCAACTCCTCTTCTCAGGGTCTGCTCCTGAGCCCTGTGCCCCTCTGCCACCTCTGTTCTTTGCACCCCCTGTTCTCTTCTCCCTGAACCCCATTCCCCCTTTTTTGTGGCCCCTGTGCTTCATTCCCTCTGGACAGTCTTCTGCACATCCACTAGGTGGAAGCTGTTGCTGTTGCTCCCGGGCCCTTGACAAATGTTGAGTGCTCTCTTGCAGAACTTGGCCCTACATAAAACACTTATCCAGATGCATCACGATGATCAATTTGAATGTCTGTCTCCCTCACCAGACAGCAGGGACTGTGTGTCTAATGCCAGCCAGCAAGCCTGTCTTCCACAAGCATGAACCTGGGAACAGATAAAGCAGCCTCTTGGCTTTGCTGCAGCCTCACCAAGACGTCTAGACACTAGCCTCAGGAGTTAGCTCGGAGCGCACAGCAGGGGTCTATGTGTCTAAGTGTGGGGATTCTCTGCAGGGCCAGCAGTGACTGGCCATGCCCAAAGCCAAAACTTCCCTTTGCAGGATTGGTGATGGACGTAGGATCTATCTTAGCTGACTGTCTGGGCACCCACAGCCTTCTCTGTGAACCAGAACCAGACGATGGGCTTTTATAATAACCAGCCATGTAGGCAGAAAAGATTACCCAATAAGAGAGCATTGTTCAGGGAAAGTGCATGAGCCTTGGAGTCACATGAACCCAAGTTCAACGATCGTCCACCTATGTGAGCACTTGGGGATTCAACTTCTCAGTTTCTTTCTCTGTAAAATGGGGATACCAGTAGGAGCTGCCTGATAGGCTTGTTGTGAGGAGTAGAAACAATACCCTGAATATAAAGAGTCCCTCCAGATGCTCGGCACATGGTAGATAGATGCTCCACACTAAAAATGGACTCCTCTCATTTCCCATGGGGCTTGGGCTCTCGACCTGAACAGAGGAGGGCTTGAAGGTCTGCTTTTCCCCCAAAGGCAAATGCTATGTTATCTCTCTTGGAATCCCTGGAACCCAGCCCAAGTATTCAATAATTTTGTCGGTTAGGCCATTCCTGCAGGGACTGAAGCAATGCTTGGCACACAGCAGGCATTCTGTAAATGCCAATCCTTCCCTATCTCTCTTCCTCCCCTAGCACAGGTATACCATTCGAAGAATCCTTCGAAGTGGCCATTCAGCCCCTGCTCGGATGGCCTCAGTGCTGGAGAACTCCCTACCATTCCTCATTGGTGGGAGTCCTTGCACCGAGGGGCATCAGGGTGGGCAGTGGTGTTCTTTTACTGTGATCTCATCGCAGCAAGCGATGTGTCCCCTTCCTCCATTTCTCCGACCCCCGGGTCTCTTTCTCTAGGATGCCTCCACCCATGGCTGAGTGTTCTACCCTGCCTCTCCTTGGCCAGGGCTGCAGCTGGCCAGCCAACTGGGTGCCCCAGGACTCACCTCTGTCTGCACCAGGTTGACCCTCTGGGCCCGGAGCTCACGCACACAGTTGAAGATGTCCACTACCCCTTCGTTCTCAGCCATGTCGAGCATGGTGTCAATAGCGATGAAGCAGCCGGTCCTTCCGGCCCCAGCGCTGGCAGAGAGAACAGTGTCTGTGTTAGGGACCTTGGGGCAGGACCAGCCCTGGGGAGGCCCCCCCCCCGCCCCCTTCAGCTCTGTCCCGAGGCATGCTGTAGAGGTCAGACATAAAAGTCTGAATCCCAGCACTGCGGGAAGACTCTGAGCAAGCAAATGAACTTAGAACCTCAGCTCTCTCTTCTGTAAAATGGGAGAGCAATGCTTGCCTTTGGGGCTGTTTTATCAAAATAGCTTATATTTGTTGTAGTCATTAGCAAGTACTTATTTAATGCTTATAAACTGCCATACATTGTTCTAAGTGCTTTATAAATGTTACCTATGAACTCCCTTGTGATGTTAAGTTTCTCACCCCATTTTACAGGTGAGAAAAGTGAGGCATGGAGGGCTGACCTTACTCAAGGTCACACAGCTGGCAGGCAGTGGAGGTGGGACTTTTCACCCCAGCAATCTGGCTCGAGGGCCTGTGCACAAAATCCAAGCTTCAGCAACACATGTGCCTGTCATTGCCTCCTCTGGTGGGTGCAGCTGGTCCATCTGTACCAAACAAGGCATGGAGCCTGGCACACTGGAGAGGCCTAAGAAACATGTCTTCCCTACCTGCTTTCTGTTCCTCTTTTTTTCTTTGTCAGCAAACAGGCTGATGGATGGCAGTGAGGAAGGAGAGATGAGGGAGCAAATGGGCAGAAACCAGATCCTCTGAGCTGGCAAAGAGCGAGTCCCAAGTCCTATGTCACAAGCCCCAGGCTTGGCTCCACTTGCACCTGTTTGCCCAGGAACATGAGCCAGCAGTGTCCTTAAATTGGAACAGGGGCGGCCCTGAGACCCTGGTCTGGTACACGTGCTCTGATTCTGATGCACACTCAATGCTGATCACTGGTGTTCCTTTTAGGAAAATCTCAGGCCAAGGACAAAACGCCAGAAGAACTCGACATGACCCCACGGACCACGGGCTGGGTCCCAGAGCAGCACTGGTTCCGGTCATGGCACTGAACCAGAGACAAATAGAACATTGACCTTGAACGCCTGCAGTTTAGGACGTGAAGGCCAGACCAGCGAGGAGGCCCACGTTGGCTGCGTTTTCACATCTTGCTTCCCCTGGGGAAACCAGGGATGGGGCAGGAAAGGAGAGCAGTGCTGGCTGAGCATAAACCCAGGCAGGACAGGCCGGGCGGGACTGTCGCCCACAACGATCTGGGAAGCAAACTCCTGGGAAGCACCCTTTGTTCTTAGTAAAATTTCACGGTTTAAACTGAATTAAGTTCAACTTGTATTTGTACCCTTACACCTCTGATCCAGATCCCTCAGAAGGGACTCGGCCGGCTGGCCCCGGGGGCTGGGAGGGAGCGCAAAGAGGCACTTATCCGTGTCTTCCTGACATCTCCTCCTCAGCCTGTTCCAGGGGACACAACCAGCCTGACCTGGTTTTGAATCTTGGATCCGCCACCAGTGAACAAGCTGCCAGGTGGCAGTGAGCCTCACATGGACAACACGCCTCCTTGCAGTGTTCTCCCGAGCACTCGAGCTGTGTTTATTTCCGCCTCATGTAGCAACTGAGCTCATGATGTTTGGGGCCAGACCCCTGGAATCAAATCCTGGCTCAGCCACGTACTAGCCATGTGCCCTTGGGTAAATGACTAAACCTCTCTGGCTTCCATAGCCTCAACCATAAAATGAGGCTGATAATAATAAATAAACCCACCATGCAGCATTAATAGCACACTACGTGTGAGTTGCATGACATTACACTGAACAAGGACAATGCATGGGAACTGCTTAGCCCTATGCCTGGGTACATAGCAATTTCTCAGTAAATTGTTGCTACTTATATTCAACAAATATTTATTGAGCACCTAGTATGCACTAGGTGCTGGGATTGGGAGTGGGGGCCAATATTAGAGGCAGAGAATGGTGGTATTTTATAAGTGCTTATTATATGCCAGGACTACTCTCAGGTACCTCATATTTGTTACCCAACACAATTAATCTTCAGAATAGACCCAGGAGCGGGGACCACTGTGCCCGGTGCATGAGGCTGACTTATTACGGGGGTAAGACACAGAGCCATCATGCAAGGAGAGCCTGACGAATGTTTGCCGCTATCTCCCTTCCTCCCTTAACCCTGCTCTGGCTGCTCTCTGGGACGCAGGACTGGGGGGCGAACACTCTACTGCCGAACTGTCAGGAGATGTAGGGCAGACTATATGATGAGTATCCCCTAACCCTCGGCCACCTCGTCTGTGAAATGGGGTGTCTAATTCACACCCGCTCGTGGCGGCAGGAGGGTAAATCGATGCTGAGTGAGACGGGGCTGGCTCCCAGATGCCTGCAGTGTGTGGAGACCCTCCTTGGTTTGACTCAAGACCTTGACTGAGGTGGACACCGCCAGGACAAGGGTAAGGTAACTCACATGCAGCTGAGAACACACAGCATCTGAAAAGCTGGGTCGGGCCCAGGGTCACACTGGAAAAGGGAGGCACTGGGAGGAAGGAGTGTGCGGGCCAGCTGGCCTTCAGGTCTGGTCCAATTCTCAACGCCCTTGACATGACACTTCATCTCCATTTAGGAGGACTGGAAGATGTGCCAGTCATTCCCATGGGACTTTCTAGGTCAGAGCTGAAAATATCTCTTCTCCATAATAAGGTGAAGCCCAGTGCTGTCCATTTACTCCATTAAGGACCCTGCAGGCCGGCAAGTGATTTTTAAAATAAGAGGACTGAAGAGAAACACACTTCCGCTGAGGCACCCTGCTGCCCCGGCAAGAAGCTGAGGCTGAGCATCGGCAGCAGAGGCTGTGAACTCTCAGCTCTGCTGTCTGACACCTGTGGGCCCGAGCAGAGTGTCCACCTTCTCAGTACCTCGGTGTTCTCCTCTGTAAAATGGGATGGATGATCACGCCCACCCCTTCAGGCTGTGTGAGAAGTTGTGCAAAGTGCACATGGAGCAGACGCGCTCGGTGCAAGCCCATGTCCCCAGGCGGCTTTACTGTTTCAGGGGAACAATAATCATACCAGTTGGTACTGCTACTATTACTTTGCTATCGTTGTTGTTGTTGTCATCAGACCTTGGGGCTGGGCTTGAAGGCGAAGGATGAAGGCGACTGCAAAGACAGCATCTCCCTCCCCAAGAGCTGGAGGACGTCGCTTACCTGCAGTGGACCACGATGGGCCCTGCCTCGGGGGGGTTGAGGAACTTGACCTGGCGCACGAAGCCCAGGAGGCCGGTGGCATAGCAGGGGACGCCGTGGTCGGGCCAGCTGGTGAAGTGGAAGAGGCGGAGCTCCCGGATCTCGTGGTAGCCTTTCTGAGGAGAGAATGGGCCTCTGTTCCTCCAGCTGCTGCACCCACACGCCTGCCCAGCACCCGCGGAGAACATGCTGCTGCACTGAGGACCCAGCCTCCCCGCCATCAGGGAGGACAGGACCCTGCCAGCGTGAGCAGGGGTTGCCACACAGGGTGACTTCTGTGATCTCTTGCATCTGGGAGCCATGGAAGTAGATAACGTACAAGTGGTGGCTTTGCTGCAGGACTCCTCAGAGCCTTTAGTGGGCTCGTGTACACTCTGCATCCCCAAGGGAGTGTTACAGCCTCCCACAGTGATTGTCCAAGGGACCTGCTTTTGACGAGGGTGTCATGGGACTTATAGTCAGCAGAATAGACTCAGAGAAAGGTTGGCCTCAAACACCAAGTTCAAGTCCTTGCCAGTAGACTATGAGACTTTTTCAGTGACTGAGGTCTGCGTCCCTCAGTTCTCTAGTCCTGTCTATCACTGTCTCCATGGCTTTTAAGTTTAAAAAAACATGTCAGACTCCTTTAGTCATGAGATTCTTATTTAGAATGGTAAGACAGGAAACAGATAAAAGCAGAGCTCCTCTGACTGACGGGGGCAGTGGGGCCTGGGGCTCCAGTTTCTTCTACTTCCCCTCCCACTGCTCCTTCCAGACAACCCTCCGGGCTAAGCGCACTGCTCTGACCAGTCTGTGGTCAGGTGTCACCTGGAGCCTGAGCTTATGCAATGCCCTTGCCCACTTTCTCTTACCTTGCAATATCCTGCAGGTGTGCAGAGAACACGGAGTAGGAAGAGTGTTTGTTCATTCCTTCAGTTGAAGAATACTCACTGAGGTTATCTGTGCTGAGCGTTAGGCATCGGGAAGGCAGAAATAAAAGCCATGGTCCCTGTCTAGCTGGGGAAGCAGACCCCTAAGTGGACGATTCTACGGAAGTATTTAAAGGAGCGTCAGGTAACCCCGTCTGGGGAAGGAGAAATCAGAGAAGGCTTCCTAGAGGAGGTGATGCATGGCCTGAGTCTTGAAACACAGTATCTAACATTTATTATTTTTTAATTATTTACTTATTTTTATTTATTATTTTATTTATTGTTTTACTATTATGCTGTTTTTTAAAGAAGTTCTTTTAAAGGTTAAAAAATTTTACGTTTATTTATTTTTTAAAGAGAGAGAGTGCACATGTGTGAGTGGGAGAGAGGCAGAGGGAGAGGCAGACAGAGAATCCAAAGCAGGTCCCATGCTGTCAGCACAAAGCCCGGCACGGGGATCGAACTCCTGAACCTCAAGATCATGACATGAGCTGAAGTCAGATGCTTAACTGACTGAGCCACCCAAGGTGCCCCCATAGCTAAGATGTATTAAGCACAGACTACATGCCTGTTACTCTTCTGATTATTTCAATGTATTCAATTTTAATGTATTTAATCTGCATACCAGTCCTTATGTTGTTATATGTTTTGTGGGTGAGGAAACTGAGGCTAAGCAAGGTTAAGTAACACAACTAGGTCGCACGACTAGGAAGCGGTAACCCCGTCTGGACCCAGGCTGTTGGCCACTGCAGTCCGTACTCATAATCACTACGAGACGCTGAGTACTACCCAGCGTAAGAGATGGCGCGATTCCTCGGCAGACAGGCAGCTCGGCCATCCGCACGGGGACAGGGCTTAGTGCACAGGACACGTGTCCTGCATGGGGACAGGGCACATGCACAGACTCACAAATGGGGTGCCCCCCAGAGGATAGTGGAAGACGGGTGGGTGCTGGATCCTGGGAGGCCTTGTGTCCCACACTGGGTCTTTGGTGGGGAACTCTACGGAGGCTGCAAGGATGGGGGCACAGGAGGGGAAGCACGTCATCAGACTTGCATTTTGGGAGGACTGTGCTGGCTGCTCTGCGGAGCATGGACCTGAGCAGGTGTGTTGGGGGGCGGTGCAGAGGGCGCTGAGGGTGCCCTCCTTTTCCAGATCCCCTTTCCTGGGCCAGGAACCCCATCCCCAGCTCCTCCGAGGCTTGCCTGCAGACGCCCACAGCCACCCCCTTCTTCAGAGAATTGCTCAGCCAACTAGGAGCCACTTCCCCTGGGGGTGGGGGTAGGCGGCTGGCCTCAGTGGCTGGAGGAGAGCGGAGTGAGCAGCTGACTTGCTGAGTCTGCCCAAGACGGAGGGGTTTCCTGGACAGGTGACTTTTGGTGCTACAGCCAGGATAGTCTTGGGGATACCAGGACGTTGGGTTACCCTAATGGAGGAACAGAAGACCCTTTTGCCTTGAGACAGGACCAGCTATCTCCAGAGCTCCCATGGGATCCAGCTGACACTAGTCTCAGGCTGAGGGCACTCCCTTGCTTGGCTCCTTCCCCTGCCCCGTCCCGCCTCCCCCCTTCTCTTCTCTTCTCCTCAGAACAAGGGCACCCAAAGGTCTGCCTCCGGCCCAGCTTCCCAGAAACCCAGACTAAGATGGGGTGAGAGTAGAAGCAGAGAGCCCCGCAGGAGGCTGAAGCACGAGTCCAGGCACGAGCGAACAAAGGCCCGATGAGGGCCCTGATGGAAGAGCTGAAGTGGGAGAAAGCAGCTTCAGGAACCTCGGATTTGTCATTCCATGCTCAGAGGCGCCTCAGCCCAGGGAGGCCCTTGTTCGAGCCCTCTCCTCTACTGTGCTTATGTTGCAGGGGTCCTCTCTGCCAGCGGGGACTGTGCTCTCTTCAAAGGCAGGTGCTGCTTCCTGTTCATGATTTCTGGGTCCGGGCTTGGCCCAAGAACTGATTTTGAGCTAATGACCCAGGCAGTTTGCTGAGCACTCGCATACGGTTCTCCAAAGCCTCCCTGCTCAGGTGTGGGACCCTGAATGGGCCACCACGTCCCCACTGCTCATCTCGCTCTGCACACTAACTGCTTATGTGCCAGACAAGATGGGAGCCCCATCCAGGTCCTTTTTTGTGGCGTGTGTCCCCAGGCCTCCACTGCAGGAGTGCTGACTGCAAGTGGTCCCCCCTTTCCTGGAGCAGAGCCTCAGCCAACAGGAGCCAACTTGCGCTGTGAGTGACCTCGCAGGGGCTGGTCCACAGTCAGAGGGCAGGCTGAGGTGAGGGGGCCGCCTCTCTGGTGCAGGTCATGCTCTGGAAACCCCCTGGAGCAGGCCTAGGCTAGACTTTGCTGAAGACTCCCTTGCCCAGCTCCTTCTCCTTCCCTCTCCTGCTTCCTGCCCTCTATCACACGTTTCTCTTGAGAGTGGGCCCTGAGTCCTTGTCTCAAGCTCTGCTTCTAGGGAACCTGACCTAAGGCCACATCGATGTACCTGTTGTCTTCCTCCTCATCAAGGAGAAGGGCCCTTCCCTCCTGGCTCTTCACCTGAGCCTGCAGATGTAGGCTTTTAGCAGCACGGGGCTTTGGAGGCGGCACTCTACTCAACCATGCGTGCAGGTACCGTACCGTGCATGTGTCTGCTTCGGTCCTCAAAAGGACTTGTCCAACCCCTAACAGTACAGCTCTCAAAGCAGTGAATCCCCTGTACTCCTGCGGCCTGGGGCCTGTGGCCGCTTGGTCCATTAATGCAGGTGCTCTCAGAAAATGGCATGTGTGGGGGGCGCCTGGGTGGCTCAGTCGGTTAAGCGGCCTGACTTCGGCTCAGGTCATGATCTCACGGCGCGAAGGCTTGTGAGTTCGATCCCTGCATCGGGCTCTGTGCTGACAGCTCAGAGCCTGGAGCCTGCTTTGGATTCTGTGTCCCCCTCTCTCTCTGCCCCTCCCCGGCTCACTCTCTCTCTGTCTCTCTCAAAAATAAACAAACATTAAAAGAAAAAAAGAAAATGGCATGTGTGGAGTAGTGGAAGGCACAGTGAGCTTCAGGTCAAGGGTTGAGGTGGGAATCTGGTTCAGCCAGCTTGTGGCTGGGCAAATCTGGAGAGCTGGCGTATGTGCACTGAGCCTACTGTTTTCTTCACCTCTAAAACGGGAGTAATAACAGTACCTCCCTGAAGACGCTGTTGGGAGGATTAAATGAGTTCATGTATGCAAAGCACTTAGAAAAGCACCTCCTTCAGAGCACGTGTACCCCAATGTTCATAGCAGCACTTTCGACAATAGCCAAATCATGGAAAGAGACCAAGTGCCCATCAATTGACGAGTGGATAAAGAAGATGTGGTATATATATACAATGGACTACTACGTGGCAATGAGAAAAAATGAAATCTGGCCATGCGTAGCAACATGGATGGAACTGGAGGGTATTATTCTGAGTGAAATAAGTCAGGCAGAGAAAGGCAGATACCATATGTTTCCACGAATAGGTGGACTTGGTGAGACTAAGCAAAAACCAGGGGGAGGGGAAGAGGGGAAAGAAAAAAAAGACACAGAGAGGGAGGGAGATAAAACATAAGAGACTCTCAAAGACTAAGAACAAACTGAGGGTGAGGAGGGTGAGGGAGGGGGGAGAGGGGGTGACGGGCATTAAAAAGGGCACATGTTGGGATGAACACTGGGTGTTATATGTAAACCAATTTGAAAATAAACTATTATAAAATAAAAAAAAAAAAAGAAAAGCACCATCTTCAGTAACTGCTCAATAAACGTTAGCTATCATTATAATAGTAATTAAATTATTAATCTAATAATTATTTGGACTCTCATTCTTGCTCACTAGCTCCTGCCACCCCAGCCTCGTCTTAATGCCTCGACCGGCATTTCTCCACCCCGACATCACCGACAGTTGTTGCTGGGGCTGGGGTGTCCTGCGCATTGCAGGATGTTAATCCGTATCCTTGGCCTCCACCCATAGATGCCAGGAGCACCCCTCCTTCCTCAGGTTTGATGACTAAAAATGTCCTAGACCTGGTCACACATCCCCCGTGGGACAAAACCACCACCAGCTGAGAACCACAGGCCTAGAACATATTGGAATCTTCTTTCCCCTCGACTCTGCGACTCTGCGTGTTTCCTTCTCTCTGCCTGGCAGAGTATTCCCCCTGTTCTTCCCTCAGCTGGCTCCTTCTCATCCTTCATTGTCTGCCTAAATACCTCCTCCTCCAGGAAGCCCTCTCTGACCACATCATCTTCCTGTCTCCACTCATGGCATGCTTTCTCCCATGGCTTTTATCACCACATGGCATTAGTCCATTTATCTGTCTGCTATATTCTGTTTGTCCCTCCTGCTAGAGGGGGGAATCTTCTGGAAGAGGATCCACATCCAACTTGATTGCTGATCTATCCCTGATGCCAAACGCAGGACGGGCACAGAGCAGACCCTCGTCAGTGTGTGCCCTGAATGAACGAACGAGCTTACCTTCTGGACTGTGAAGGTACGTATGACGTACTCTGCCAGGGGTTCTGTTTCGATCAGGGTGACTTTAATGTCTCCATAGACCTCTGTGTCATCTGGCCAGTATCGCACACACTTCACCTGTGAGAAAAGACAGAGACAAGGATGAATGAGTAGGTGGCTGAGTGTGAGCAGCCGCCTCGTCTGGCTTTCCTGTTCAGATAAACCCAAGGGCGATTTGGGTGGAATTTCGGTCGAAGGGGTTCTCAGCTGGCCAGGGACTGGCAAACCGCACAGGGCCAGGCTCTCTCCCCAAGGAACTGGAGCCATTAGGGATAATGGTGGTACCTTCTTTTGCAGAGCTCCTTAAAATCTCCAAGTCCATCATCACCCTAGGTGATCAAATAGATCTAGGTGGGGTAGGCAGGTGGCATTACCCCATTTAAAGATGAGAATAATGCTCGAGTGTGGAGGTCTGGTGACTGTCCGGGGTCACGTGGCCAGTTTCTAGCTCTGGCTGAGAGCCCTCTTTCTACGAGATCAGGCTGGGGTGGCTGGGCGGTGTCAGCAGAGCAGAGATGAGAATAAAAGGTGGGAAGCAGCAAGGGGGTGGGCGCAGAAGTGGTCGGGAGAGGGACATTACTATTAAGAGGTGGAAACTGGGGGCTGGAAGGAGAAAGGCTCTCATTTGGGAAGAGGTTGGAAGGTGCCGGGCTCAGAGGGAAGTGTCTGCAGCCGCTCTGTGCCTGGGCGGCGGGTGCAGGTGCTACGGACAAGCCAGTCCCACATCCTGACTCTATGTCACACTCCGCGGGAGGAAGAAGAGATCATGATTGCTTTCCCCTGAAAAGAACAAAAGCATTACCATTCCGGGGGACGCCGCGCGGCCTACAGTGGCATTCCCCACAGTGTGTTCCGCTGGGCGCTAACAGGTGTTAGGTGAAAAAAAAAAAAAACAAAAAAACAAAAAACAAAAAAAACAAGAAACAAAAAAACAAACAAAAAAAGGTTTTGTGGTCAAATGAGTTTGGGAAATGCTGGATTAAACAAAGTTAAACAGGCCGCTCTGCTACCAGACTCCTCAGCTCGTCGAATGTGCTAACGCTAACGTGTTCTCGACTTTCCGAGAGGGGCAAAGAGTGCACAGCATTTCCCAAACGTATTTAACCGTGTAACCCTCTTCTCGCTAGACATCCTGCAGGCTGGCATCCCGTGGAACCCACTTCAGGAAATGCTGGAATCGTGCAACAGGCTTTGGAGGCAAACGGATGTGTCCCTTGGTTCTAATGCTCAGTAGCTGTGTAGCTTCCAGAAAGTGCTGAAATCTCTCCAAGGCTCAACTTCTTATGGCCAGGGGTGCCTGGGTGGCTCTGTCGGCTAAGCGTCTGACTCTTGGTTTCAGCTCAGGCCATGATCTCACAGTTCGTGAGTTGGAGTCCTGAGTCAGGCTCTGCACTGTCAGTGCACAGCCTGCTTGGGATTCTCTCCCTCTGCCCTCCCCGACTCATGCTTTCTCTCTCTCTCTCAAAATAAATAAATAAAAAAGTGATGGCTAACACTTCTTGACAACTTACTGTTTCTCACTGCTTACTAAGTGTTCTATGAATTCCTTCCATGTGTTATTTAATGAGCTTATCATTACAACCTTATACAGATAATATTATCATTACCCCATTTTACAGATGAGGACTCAGAAGCACTGAGAGGCTAAAGAAATTATCCAAGGTCATTAACGGATGGAGCCAGGATGCAAAGCTAGGCCATCTGAATAATTACCAGAAACACTGCCTCGGGCAGTTGTTGGGATTCAAAATGAATTAACAACACAGCAAGCGTCTGGCAAGGTGCTTGGCTCTTATCAGGAGTTCTGTCAAGAGACTGCTCCCCTGTTCCCTCCTCAAATCCAAATTAGACTCATGATCTGTCCATACGGGATATATTATAGAACAGGCTGGAATTTGCCTCTGAATTCTTAACTCCTAGCCTGACTTTTTTTTTGTCCACAGCAGTTCCTCCCACACCGGGCCTGGGTCCCTGGGGAGTAGTTGTGAGTGGAGGGGCCGAGATATTGGCATGAAAGTCAAGGCTCAGTGATCTTGGCCTGGTTCTGAGGACTCTGGCTAGAAGACTCCAGGGTAGTCACTCCACTCCTTTGGGTCTGTTTCCTCATTGGTAAAACTGGGGAAGGGACGAGGTAAGAGTGGGCTCCAGGATAAAGTCTCTCCTGGCCCTAGAGTCCTATGAGGCCATGAGATGTCCATAGCCCTTTCCTGGATTACAACAGCCCAGATTCTCTTTCCCATGATCTTGGAGGCCAGGACTCTTTCTTTTAATGGATTATCTGGTTCTTGCCGAAACAAAAACTTACCTGCCCACTCTTCAGTTAGTTCATATGGTAAGTGGAGAGGCCCTCTTCATTCTAGGGTCTGTGCACCTTGCCTTTAAACCCAGCAGCCCACCCACCCACACGCCACAGTTTACCAAGTCGGGCAAAAGCAAGCTAGGGGAATGGCAGTCCCATTTCCAAGCCCTAGGGGTAGCTAAGGATGACATAGGAGAAAGTCAAGATAGAGCTGAGCGGGAGACCAAGGCCTGAACCCTGAGGAATATCAAGGTTTAGAGGTAAGGAGGCAAAGGGTTGAATGCTCTGAGAGGCTGAGGTCGATGGGAAGAAGGTGGCCGTTTGTCCACATGAAGGATGCTGGTGATGTTGACGGTGTCACTATGGGTGGGATGGAGGGAGGAGTTACACTGGGCAGGGGAGAAGAGGACGGGAATGAAGACACAAAGCCCGTGTGTGAGTCTTTAGAGTCTGGCAGAAAAGTACGGACAAGAGAATCCTTTTCGTTTGCCTGTTTTATATTTTTCAGGGGGTGGTACTCAGGATGTTTTATGTTCAGGGGAACAATCTAGCAATGAGAAAAAGAGCTACTTTTTGAGTGAGTGGGGAAATGAGAAAATTCTTAGTAGAATCTGTGATTCAAGGCACTGGGATTGCCTTTGAAAGGGCGAGAGTCACTTCCTCTGTCGTATGAGGTTGAACCATTAGAAACAGCAGATATTCTACTGTTTGGGGTCAACAAAAATGGCCTTTTTTTTTTTTTTTTTTTTTTTTTTTTTTATGGATCTCCCTGATAAGAGAGGGGAAGAAGGAGACAGTTGTAGATGCACGTAGGATTGTGGCTTTCCGGTGTGAAGATGAGAGTTCACGTCTGATGGCTTTAGTTTCCTCAAAGTGCATGAGATGACATCACCAACGGGGTGAGGGTGGAGAGAGGGATGATTTGAAAGGAAAGGCCAGTCCCCAAACAGGAAGCAGGAGTGAAGATGTCTCCCATGCAGGTTGTTGCGAGGGTGAACTGCTGAACAGGGCTGGGGGCGGGGAGGCACTTGGCACAAGGCACAGAGCAGAGGAATGTTCAGGAGGGCAGAGCACGCATCCTCTGTCCAGGTGACTGCGGGAGGGGCTTACCCGGCCCACTTCCACGAGGTTTGTGACCATGACGATGCTGGCCGAGTTCTCCTGCCAGATCATTCTCCAAAAGTCCTTGACGGTCTCCTGCATTGGACCTGCCAACATAAAAGGTGACAGGGTCAAGGAAGCGGCCAAGAGGCCGTCCCTCCTGCTTGGTCAGTCAAGGCTCGGCATAGGTGAGCAAGAGCGAGGCCAGATGATCCTCGCTGGGGCACCCAAGTCACCGAGACCAGGGCCAGAGGATGGAAAAGAAAAGCAGCTTGCCGACTGAGCAGGGCGTGGACTACAGCATCCCCTGGACACATCCAAAGCTTCTTCTCTTCCCTCTGCTCTCCCCCAGCCCCCACGTGCCCTGCACCCATCGCTTATCTCTGGAGACAATTTTGTTTCTTAAAATTGGGCTCTAGAAGCTCAGTGAGAGACAGGGAGGAAATTGGGGTTGCAGGGAAGGGAGGAGAGCCGGAGAGCTGCCAGGAGCCAGATGCTCGTGGCTCAAACAGAAGAGGCCCGATTGTGAGCTTGACAAACACAGGGAGCATTCGTCTAGAGCCCAAACAGCAGGGATGGAAAAGAAACAGACAAGGCAAGAGAGATAGGATCTGAGAGTCCAAAGCAATTTCCTTGGAAATTTCTCTTGCAGTGTCCTGGGCCTTCATCACTTTCACAATTAGTAAGGTAACACGTGTGTTTGATATCAAAATCTGAATAGCATTTTTCTGTATGTGTACCTGTATTTGTATATATGTATTTTCTGTACTGTCATTATTATATGCACTTTTGCACGCTCTTAAAAATTCTGACCAAGCATGAAATGCATTCACTGCATAATTTTCTAGAATATTGAAGTATCACACTTTATTTAGCTAATCTACCGATGGTTGGGCAACTAAGATTTTTCACTTTTTTCCTATTACAGATAACACTGTGAAGAGTATCTTGGCGTGTGTCACTGTCCATATATAAAATTATCCACAGGGTTTCCTCCCCAAAGGGATTGGGAAGCAGGATCATTTTTAAACCTCTGATGATGTACTGCTAAGTTGGCTTCTAGAACGGCTGGCTGCTTCTGTCTTCTAGGCCTACACTCCTCAAGGAGATAAGGCAGCATCAGCTCCAGTCCCGGATGGTGGATACCAACAGCACATCCCTGAAGCTAGTGCTTCTGGTCTGCCCCGCCTGACCACTTCCTAGCGACATTGCCTTCATCTCTCACTCACGTCCCTCCCTTAGAGCTGAACCTGTCACCTCTTTTCTTCCCAGAAAAACACAAATGGACGCTCCCAGAAACCCCTGGGGCCCCCCAGCCCTACTCCTATGTGGCTTCTTTGTTGGTAGACGCCCATCCCTCTCTCATAGTGAAGCGCAAGGATCCTTCTGAGGAAGAGAAGCGTACTCACCCTGAGTTGCAATGTAGTGCCGAGGTCGATGGTATCCCTGGATAACAGGAGAGAAGCACAGTGAGGGCCTGCAGTCAAAGCTTACAAACACCATAATACTTATAACATAATAGTTATCCTTTCTAAGACATGGTTTCCTCAGAGGCAAAATGAGAATAGCATCAGATATTTCCCAGACAGGTGGCAAAGATTAAATCAGGTAACTCAGGTAAAGAGTTTATTAAATCACTCAGTTTATAATAGTTACTTGAGAGGGACCCATATAGGCTTGCCCTGGGAGCAAAATCTGGGTGGACTTTACTTATACCCATGCACCCAGAAAGAGGTAGAGAAGGAATTTCAAGGTTTCTGGGCGGACATAAACCACCAAAAAGTCTTTCCTGAGCCATAACTGTGTGCAGAACACTGTGTGAGTCCCTGTGGGCCACCTGCCAGAAGAAAGCAATTGAGTTGTTGGCCCCTTGCATTAGTTGCAATTAGAAAAAAAATTGGGAAGAATGCCACAATGTGACTGTCTCTGTGCTACACGGCTGGGCTTGGAATTGGAAGTCCCATTCACCAGGGAGGGCCCCGTGCAGGTGTGACCCAGAGGCTGATAAAGCCACTTTCTGATTTGGAGTCCAGTTCTTGGTACCCCTGTCTATCTCAGAGTGTCCCAACAGGCCTTGCCATGCGTGCTCTGGTGTGGGGGTACTCTGTGCCCCCTAACCCTAATCACTGGGGAAGAGGCTGAAGATAACCTCCTCTCTTGCCCGAGTATGGCCGTACTAGAAGATCCCCTTTCTAGTGCCAGAGAGGAATTATATCCTACTGGGTAGAGTTCAAGTTTGGGGACAAAGATTTGCATTATTACATAACATGGAATGTAATTAGTATTTAGTGGATGAACATGTGAATGAATGAGTGGATGGATGGATGGATAAAATTTCAAAATCAGATGCTGTTTATAGAGCCTGCTGGTGGAGAGGTTGTTACTGACAGTCCTGAAATCCACTTTCCTTTACGGTTAACTATCTCAGAAGAAAACAAGCCCTAAAGTTTGATGAATATCTACTTTTGTCTTAAATGTTGGTGATCAGTCTTTCTTTCCTGTTGGGGAGGATGAGCTGCCTCAAGGCCCTTGTACTCAGGAAATGAGCCAGAATTGCCATCTGTATGGTTTATGGTGAAACAGATGTGCCAACTCTGAAGTTCTGGATCTACTTTCTGATTCAAAGACTAGTTTCTGAGTCCTCTATGTATTTCTCCACAAGTATTTAGTAGGGACCTTCTAATCCTGGGCATACTCTAGAGATGCCGGAGTTCACTGTCAGCACCAACCCAGGCCAATGTCATGGCCTGAACTGTTGGGTTAGCCACAGTCACTAGGAGTCAACGGCCCCACCTAAACTCTTTGTTTGAGCAGTCCTCTCTTCTTAGTGAGTTGTCAGCTTCTTGAGGACAAACACTGCCTCCTAAGTTGTAAAAATATTTTCCGTAGAGCCTAGTACAATGTGAGACTCAGAGCAAATGTCCAACGAAGAAGTTGCCGAGAGGTCAGCTAAATAAATGAAGGTTGGAAGAGTTTATGTGCACATACTCTGGACCCCGCGGCCTGGTTCTGAGTCCCGGCTCTGACCCTTATGAGTTGTTTGGTGGTCTGGGGCAAGTACTTAATTTCCCTGTGCCTTGACTGATTTTTTGCTGTGAAATGAAGGTACTTATATTTATATTATAGGATTGCTGTTAGGGTTATATGACAGTTACTATGTCCCAGGCACTATCCTAAGATTTAACATATAGGACTTTATATTATGTTATTTTATTGGTTATCTGGCAAACATTTATTGGGTGCCTACCATGACTAAGAGTCTGTGTTGGCCACTTGGGAGATGGGGAGATCTCCTTCCCTCCTCATTGCTCTCCCTGTTAATGTAAAATGGAGCTCTCCTCTGACACATGGGAAGTAGGAAGGGAGGTGAGAAGTACCAGGGGCTAACTCTTCCTTCAAGTCAAGATGGAAAGGGTTTCTGAGGCTCTAGAGTTTTCTTGAGTAGGTTCAGGAACACAAAATAGTCCCTTAGGGCGTGGGAGGATGCGATTTCTCATACCCCCTCCCCCCACCAAACGCCATCATCCCTCCTAATTATAGCCCTGGTCCTTCTGAACTGGGCCATAGCTCCAGCCACTTGCTGACCTCCCTGCCTCCAGTCTGGTCCCACAGCCCATCTGCTTCCTTCCAGAGCGAACTCTTCAGTGTGCGTCTGAGTATGTTGTTTTCCCGGCCAAAGAGCCTGCCATGGCTCCCCACTGCCTGCACAGTAATGTCCAAATGCCTCAGCTCAGGACTGCTGATGCGTCTCCAGCCTCACCGCCAGCTGTCCTTCTACATCCCCTCTCCTGTTCCCTAAGCTCCCGCCTCCCCGCACTGCCCTTCAGATGAGACCTCCCGCCTCCTGAGCGGTCCCACAGGCTTCTGCAGTGCCCGGTGAGCACATGCACAGCATGTATTGCAATACAATCTTTGTACTTTTCTCTTCCTGGGCCACAGGATGTGACGACACTCAGCCGGGTGCAGTTTTCAGCAAAGGCTGGTTGGTGGTGTACATGCATGAATAGGTCTCTGGGGTGAGGTTGGGGGCACTCGTAATGGTATTTCCAGTCCATCCCTCCAGCAGTGTTCCTTATTCCGGCCACTCTTCCCCTGGCTCACTGGCTGCCTTGCTCCTCTTTGGAAACAGCAGTGATGTTTCCATCTAGAGGCCTTTGCACTGGCCATTCCCTGTGTCTGCCACACGTGTCCCCTGTTAACTCAGAGGTTTGCTCTCTCCCTCCATCCCGGCTTCTGCTCTGTTGCCAGTTACTTCCACAGAGAGCCTCCCTGACCACCCTGTCGGCCCCTTTCAAGTTTCTCTGGTTTACTTTTCTTTGGGGCACTTGTCACCAAATGGCACAGTGTTCCTTGTTTATGAACATGCTCACTTGTCCGTTTCCCCAGTGGAATGAGAGGGCCAGTAGGGCAGGGATGTATCCAGCTTGCTCATGGCTGTGTCTCCAGCACAGAGAAGTCAGCCTGGGCCCCCAGCCTTGATACACATGTATCGTATGCAGGCACACTGCATGTGAGTAAAAAGACCCTCTGATCTCCAAGACCCCATCCAGTCCCCAAAGAGAAAACATTGTAACCACGAGACTCCTCAACAATGGAGATGAAAGGAAACATATTGCTTAACTAGGGGCTTTACTAGGGATTTGCTAGGAACCGGAACAGAAAACTTCCTAACCTTAAAAGAACTTTAGGTTCACCGAAGTCCCACCTACACAGCACACAGATCCACTGCAAACCAGCCCTGGCTGCCTCCATCCGTCTGTGAGCAACGGCAAAGAGGCTTGCGTCCAAAACACATTTATCTCACTCTGGACTCGTGCATCTGTTACTTACTGGGGACCCAGATACGATATTTATTTCCAGACTGGTAATTTATAACAGATTCAAGTGGCCAATACATTCTCGGGTGTGCAAACAAACCCGCCGGCGGGATGGTTCAGATGGTAGCAGAACCATGGCCTCTGGAGGCACCGACAGGGCTGGTCCCATCCGGCTCATTATCCAAATGGAGTTGTTTTAATGGGTCGTCAAGATCCAATTGTGGATAAATGATTCTAGCATGGGCAGTTAGCTCTTCTGAGAGTCAGGACGATTTCAGCTGGGCTGGAGACCAGGGCAAGAGGGTGAGGACCTAGAGAGCTGTCTTGGGTGTGTCTTGCTGGGAATCTCCAAAGAGACTAAGGCAGTTTAAGTTTGCTGGAGTACATAGTAGGTTCACAATTAATGGGCTTCCTCACCCCTCACTCCACCTCATACTAGTGACAGTGTGCTAGGAGGGGCTTGTGCTCGGTGTCTTCTCTGTCCCTCCATGTCCCTACTTTTACCTTCCATGCTATATGCCGTGGTATGTTGACTCATATGGACCACATCATGGGCTTCTGTGGCCTCCAGCTTCCAGCTGGGTTCAGCCAATAGCAGGCAGAAGCAGGGGCTCAGAGACTGTGGGGAGGTTGGGATGTATGTTCTTCTAGGTCTGCCCCCATCAGGCCTGAGGTTGGCAGGGACTTTCTGTCAGAGGCTACTACTCCTAGCCCAGGAATACTGCTTGCCACCCTGTTGGTTTTCCTTAATCCTGCCCCTAACCTTGTTGAGCTCTCCTCAGTTATTCCCTTTGAGTGAGCCTCTGTTTCCTAAAGGGAGGGAGGTATATCAGTTATCACATCCTGCTGGGGCAGTATTATTATCCCACTTCACAGATACGAGAACAAGTAAATAATTCACCCAAGATCATAAGGCTGGTAAGCAGAAGTATTGAATAAGCCCAACAAGGGCTGAATTCATGACCCTCTGGGAGTGGATGGGGAAGGGCAGGAGGACAGGCCCTGGGTTTGGAGTTACTCCAGTCTGGTTCCTACGTTTGGTTCTGCTGCTGACCAGCTTCACGGCCTTACGAAAGCTTTGCAACCTCTTTAAACCTTGGCTTCCCTTTCTGAAAAATGGGGAAGGATTACTTGGAGGGCTATTGAGGGGTCTGCATAAACTGACTCCTTTAAAACCCTGCACCCATCACAGGGTTCAAAGAGGACTCATTTAGAGCCACTGGCTCTTGTCATTGCTTTACTGTTATTATGGAAGCCAGCAGAACACGGAGGGGCGTCACCCCCGATTCAGACTCCTGCTCTCTCTTCCTTCACATCCTAGCAATATGATACATAACTAATTGACAGCCTAAGCTAACCTATCTGGAAATGGGTAGTAATGGCATTTACTTTGTGAGGTTGTGGTACTCATTAAGGTAATGCTGATACACAAGAGGCGATGTTAGGTTACTATCAATCCTTCTTGCCTGTTGGAATCTTACTCGTTGGCTAAGGCAGCAGTGTGTCACCTCCTTCACGAGGCTTCCTTAACTACCCATCCCTACCTCAAGGCTTTGGTTTTCCTTTTTGTTGCCATAGGCCCTCCTCTGAGGGTCTCTTTTCTTATCTAAGTCTTTCACCAGATGAGTACCCTTTCAGGTCCGGACTTCCAGCACACAGGAGAGGGCCTGCTCAGTGTTTGTGAAATGAATGTTAGATGCATGAGGGAGAGGCAGGAGGTGTGATGGGTGGATACTCTGAGTGCTTTCTCCAGGCTTGAGACAGGCTACTCTGAACTGGCCATCTCCTTGTGAACTTTCCTGGGAGGGCCACAGGGACAGAGACTGTGTCTACCTTGACTTCCACTGAAACTCCAGCCCCCATTCCTGACCATGTGTAGGCCCTCTGCATGCCAGGGTCCAGGCAGGGACTAGAACCCACTCTGGGTGTTTCAGACACAGGGAATTATGACTGGGGAGCTGGGGACCTATCGGTGACAGAGGAGCTGGGATGCTAACCAGGGAACAGAGGGGCAACCCTGAGGTTGGCACCAGCAGGAGACTGGAACGGCCCCTGGAACTAGTGGGTGATGGGAGACATGAAAGCGGCTGGACCCGGAGTGCGGGCTGCCAGGCAGAGGCTGGGACTCCAGTGCATCTGCTGGGCGGAAGCAGGTGCCACAGCTGGGATGCGGCCCCTGCCGGAGTCAGCGCCCAGGGAGGTGAGGGAGGGGAACGTGCCGGTGTCTCCCTTCCTTTCGCCTTCCAGTCTCCCAATGGCACCTTCCCCAGTGGGCATCAGCTGGCTCTCCCTCCTGCCATGCACACACACACATAGTCCCCTATACACACGCACAAATACACACTCTCACACATTCATTCTCATACACAGTCTCATATTCACACATGCACACACCACACACTCACACATACACTTGTAATACGCACGCTCTCACATAGACACACTCATACACACACACACTCCCACATACACACTCAAATACTCTCACACTCACATGCACACGATCACACACACACTTTCACCTACACATACATGTACACACACATATAGGCACACACACACTCACACTCTCACACACTCACATGCACACCCGCACATTCTCACACGGACATGCACACATGCCCTCACATACATACACAGTCATATACACACTCTCACATACACACACACTCACACACCCTCACATGTATACACTCTCATGTACACACTCACACACACTCTCACACATACACTCTCACACACACACAGATGCGCACACTCTCACATACCTACACTCTCATACACACATGCACACACACTCACATACACACACTCTCACTACTCACTTTCTCACACGCACTCCCACAATCTTCACACACACACACACACACACACACTCTCACATACAGACACTTACACACACACTCGTATAAGCAATGCAAAGCGGAACGGGGAAGGATGAGAAATAGATCTGAGAGCAAACAGACAAATGACTACCATAAGGCTCACTAAATATTTGTTGAGTCAACGAATCATCTGGATGAGCCTAGATTACAGGGAGTGCAAAAGCATACCACCGCACTTCCCAGCTTGTCTGTAAAAGCACGTAGGCATTGGAGGGACCAAGGTGGCTCTCTGAGCCATGCATCAAGCTCTCAGGCTCCTGGCTGAGGTCCTGAGCAGCCCGGCTTGCACCAGCTACCATAGGAGGTCCACCTGGCCCTTGTGGCCATGCTCCACCTTTGCAAACTCTCTCCCTTCCATGGTGAAGCAGCCCCTTTCCTAACTGGGCATCTGAATCCCAGACTCTCCTCCCTCAGACTATCTTACCCTCTGTGATAGGGAAATCATCCCTAAGGTCAGCTCTGAACTGGTCACCTCTGTGATCAAGAACTTTCAGCAGCCCTCTCTCGTCTACAGAACCAAGTCCGGCTTCCTAAGTCTGACTGTAAGCCACCAATGAAAGCTCCAGCCTTATTTTCCACTATTCCCATGATGTAGCCTCAGCTCCCCTCAACCTGAGCTGCTACATACTCTCTGCTTCGAGCTGCTACATTCTGGCTTGTGCTTTTCTAACCAGAGACCCGTCTTCCCTCTTTAATTTTAAATTCTTCCTGTGCCTGAAGCTTTGGTTCACATCACATTTTGCATTCCTGATGGAAGAAGCGATTTTTCCCCCACCTCTGAATCCCTGCAGCATTTTATCTGAACATATGACACTTACCACTTTCCGTTTGCCCTGGAATTATTGATGTGCATAGCTTATCTTCCTGCTCAGGTTTTACAGGGTAGAGACCATGGCGCTTTTAGCTTTATGGTTCCCAGAGCATCTGGCACACAGCAGGTGCTTTTAAATTTGTGGTGCATAGATGGCTATCCCTTCAAATGAATGAATGAATGGACAAACAGACACATGTACAAATGAATTAATGGGTGAATGAACAAGACAGGCAGCCGTCCTGGGGCCCCATAGAGCAGGCTACTCCAGCCGGCCTGAAGGAGGCTGCGGTTTTAGACGGGTCATCGGATCATCGACTTGGGTTATGCTAACTACACACACAGGGAGGGAGCCGGATCCCTCTGGATGTGTTCTGGGAGGGCCGCCTTGTGGGGAGCCTCTGGGAGACGGTCCTAGGTCCTGAGCCTGCAGCAACCAGCCCCAGAGCCCGGCCGCCCAGCCCCATGAAGACTCTCACATCAATGTAGTTGGCGTTGATGTAGTCGGAATGCGGGTCTCCGTCCAGCACCAGCAGCCTCACTCGGGAATGGTCATCTGCAGAGAGAGCAGAAAACACCGGGGTGGGTGGTACGGGGCCTGCCGGGGAGGGGCCGGCACTGCCCTCCTGCAGAGCTGCCATGCTTTAGTAGTGGGGGCATCATACTGCTTCCTTACTCTCTCGTTTGCCCCCTGGCCCCTCCTGCAGTTATTATACCCATTCACAGATGAGGCAGTTGAGGCTCCGGGAGGTCGGCTGTGCCTTGAAGAGCACCGTGTGCACCTTCTCTTTTTTCCCACCTGTCCTTCTGGTTCTGTCATTACCTATCTGGGTGAGTCACCTGCTTCTTTAAGTCTTAGTGGTTTTGTCATTAAAAAGGAAGTAGAAATACCTTCTTCACAGGACAGTGCAAGAGAGAGCAAAACACTCAGGAAGTGACAAGTGTCGGATCTGGACCGACACGCTCCATTTTCATGCTTGCTGAAAAATGGCAAATTTACCTATTTTCCACATGTGCACAAATGCTGTTCTTTTGCCTCTTGGGGTATGGGTGCAAATAGATTGCTGGCCACATATTGTTACCAATACGATCATTCACGTCAAGAGGGCTACATCATTATAAAAGAGGTCATCGATAACCCCAAATCGCGTTACAGAGAATAACCCTTTCAAACCCAATCCAGGCACAAACAAGATTTGCAGGGTTTAGTCAATGGCATGCTTACTTCAAATAACATCAAATAAAAACTATTAAAAAAAAAAAACCCTTGTATGGAAGAATCAGGCTAGTCCTTTATGATTAATTAAAGTACACTCTGACACGCTAAGAGACGCACAGAAACGGAACACCCCGGTTGGGTCTGGTTGGAGGAGGGGCTGAGCTTGCTGTCCAGGGCACTGTGCACCCATCACTGCATGTTACTGCATCCACGGTCCAGTCTAGGCCAGGGCTGGGGCTCCCAGCGAGTGGGCTGTGGCATCCCCGGAGTCAGGGAGTGGGGTCAGCTTGTCCTGCCGAGACCCGTGAAGCACTTCACACTTTACCAGCACACCCACTACTACTAGCTGGAAGCCCCTGAGAACAGGGACACTACTGCTCCGTTCCCCGTTCCATCCTCCGTGCCCTCACATGTGGCAGGGGGCTCCACAAATCCTTGGTGAGTGTGTGAATGGATCGCTTCATCATCCTGTGAGACGAACAGTGCAGCCCTTGCTACAAATGAGGAAACAGGCTCGTGACAACGGACTAGCCACACGGCCCTTGGATGGTGGAACCTGAGCGTGGGGTTCTCTTAACTCTGAGCTCAGACATTCCTGCTTCCAAAGAGGTGGTCTAAGCACAGTATCAGAAACTTCTTCAGGTGCCCATGGCGGAGAGAAGTAATGCCAGAGAAGTGGTCACCTGGTGAAGGAAGAGCTGAGAAGCCAAATAGAGGCTGTGGTAACTCAGAGATCAGCACCAGCAAAGAGACACACTGCCTCTCTGGGGATGGCGGGGCAGAGCGAGGAGGCGAGGTTATCAGAACCTGGGGCTACGTCCCCCGCTCCATGGAAGCTGGAGCCCGTGAGCCTTTCTGGGGGGAGCTGGAGAAAAGAAGAGCCTCGCTCACTGCTGTAGGAGGCATCTGCGATTGGGATAGAGGGGGAGACGTACCCCAGCTTCTTCCTTCCCCTGCCTCCCAGTCTCTCATCAGTGCCTGGCCTTCGGTCAAACCCAGCTGGAGGCCAGCTGGCAAGAGACGGAGAGAAATGCAGCCTGCAGGGGTGAATAGGAGGACGCAAGGAATGGGTCCTCGGGTGGGCAAACAGGCCCAGGAATGGACAGGACACTACTTCTTATCCATTAATTAAGTATTCAAAAATTATTCATTGAGCCTATGCATGTGCCAGGCACTGTGACAGACACAGAGATACACCGGATGCCGCTTTTGTTACTCATCATGGGCAAGCGTTTCAGTGGAAGGAGCTAGAGGGAACAGTGGGGAAGTCTAACTCATCCTCGGCCGCGGGGAGTGGGGAGTGAAGTGGGGAGTGTGAAGTTCACCTTAATGGAGTTCTTGGCAGGTATCAGACTATACCCTTTATTCCTCACCATAGCTCTGTAGATTACTACGGTAAGGCCACAATGGTATGGTATTTTTTTTCTTCCCACTTCACAGATGAAGAAACAGGGGCTCAAAGAGGTTTAAGCAAGCTGCCAACATTACACAGTCCGTAAGTGGCGGAGCTGGTATTTTAGCTCAGGTCCCTCTCACCCTGAACCCAAGCTTCACCGACACGAGGCGCTGTCCTGGACTTCTGCTCCTGGAGTCTGTGCAGACAGCCGATCGCAGCTCCTGCAGCATCCTAGCCCTGGGAGTGGGACTTCCCAGGGGACCCCCCTGCTCTAGCAAGGACTCGGGCAAGGCCCAGCACCCGACTCCCAGCTGAGGCTGGTAAGCCCTGTTACCAGGGGGTACAGAAACTGTGGGCCTGGGGCACCTGGGTGGCTCAGTCAGTTAAGCCTCTGACTTCAGCTCAGGTCATGATCTCACAGTTGGTGAGTTCGAGCCTCATATTGGGCTCTCTGCTGTCAGCACAGAGCCTGCTTTGGCTTATCCGTCCCCCCTATCCCACCTCTCTGTCCCTCCCCTGCTGGTTCTCTTTCTCTCTCTCTCAATAAACAAACAAACAAACAAACTTAAAAACAAGAAACTGTAAGCTTTGAAAAAGTAAAAATGCACATTCTGTTTTCACTCATTGGTCTCACTAATGACTTATTGATTCAAACATCTCCTTTATTTATTGAGTTATGACTTCCCCTGGGGTCTACAGCACTGGAAACAGAGATTCTGGTTTAAAATGTTGAGAGAGAATTTTCTTAACCTAAAATGAGACTTAAAATCTGAAAGCAAAAATGATTAATAAAAACCCAAAAAGAAACAAACTTATTTAAGTTAAATATTCTTAAAGATGAAAGGGGCCTCTACCCACCAGATGATGGTGTTTGTCAATATCTTCTCTTCATTCACTCATGAAGAACCTATTATGTGCAGGCTGGGTGGCCTAAGGAAGTGTTGTCAAAGTGACATGCATGCTAAGAAATCTATCAGTGCTGTTCAGAAGGCAGACTGTACACAGAAGTAGAGTTTCAAAGTCTAGAAAGTGGAGAGAGGAGGGCTTTGTGAAGTAGTATGTGAACTAAAAGTGGGTAAGGCGTGGGGTGCCTGGGCGGCTCAGTTGGCTGAGCATCTGAGTCTTAATTTTGGCTCAGGTCATGATCTCACGGTTGGTGAGTTTGAGCGTACTGTCAAGTACAGAGCCTGCTTGGGATTCTCTCTCTTTCTCCCTCTCTGCCCCTCCCCTGCTTATTCATGCGCTCTCTCGTTCGCTCTCTCAAATTAAAAAAAAGTGGTCAAGCTTTGACCAGTGGACAATGAGAAAGGATCTTTCCATCAGAGGGAATAGCAATCGTGAAGGCAATACTCTTGAAAAAGCAAGGACCCAGGGAGGCTGAAAAACGTTTTGTGGACACAGTGTGAGGGGATTAGTAACAGGAGAAGAGAGAGAGGAGGTAGGCAGGGGTTAGGTTACAGAGGGCTCTCCCTGCCTGATAAAGGTACTCAGATGCAAGTACCCATGCTGGGCTCTACAGGGCATCCAAATACAGGGTAGCTCTATTTTCCGATGCTGTGAAAGGCTATTTGATTATGAAATGACAACAATTCATTCCCACATGTGCTAACCTGTGGCAAGTGGGATACACTGACAATGAGAGGTATGGAGCTGAGGGCCAGATCTGGGTTCACATCTCAGCCCTACCACTTAGTAAGTCAACTGATCTTAGCCTGGGTTCCTCAGCAAAGTGGAATCAATACTATATAGCTCATGGAGTGCTGGGGGGATTAAATGAGAAAATGCAGGCATGAGAAGTGTGAGGACATGAAGAGAATGAAAAGACAAGCCACAGACTGTGAGGAAATACTTGCAAAAGATGTATCAGACAAGGGATTTGTATCCACAATATACAAAGAACTCTCAAATTCAACAAAAAGAAAACAATGCAATTAAAAATTGGGCAAAAGATCTGAACAGACACCTCAGCAAAAAAGATAGACAGATGGCAAGTAAGTATATCAAAGAGTGTTCAACATCCTATGTCATTAGGAAATTTCAAATTAAAACCAGAATGAGATACCTCTACACACCTACTAAAATGGCCCAAATCCAGAACACGGACAACATCAAACGCTGGTGAGGATGTGGAGCAACAGGAACTCTGTTCATTGCTGCTGGGAACGCAAAATGGTACAGCCACTTTGGGAGACAGTTTGGCAGTTTCTTTCAAAACTAAAAATATTCTTATCATATGAGATCCCAGCAATTGCTGTCTCTGGTATTCACCCAAATGAGTTGAAAACTTATGTCCACACGAAAACCTGCACACAAATGTTTATAGCAGCTTTACTCACAACTGCCAAAACTTAGAAAACAACCAAGATGTCCTTCAATATATAAATGAATAAACAAATGCAGTATATCCAGAGAGTGGAATATCCTTCAGTGATATTTAGAGATAAATTATCAAGCCATGAGAAGACACAGAGGAAACTTAAATGCATTCTGCTAAGTGAAACAAGTCAGACTGAAAAAAGCTTCAGACTGTGTGATTCCAACTCTAGGACATTCCAGTACAGACACAGTAAGCAGCTCAGTGGTTGTCAGGGACTAGGTGGGGGGATGAACAGGTGGAACCCAGGGGAGTTTTAGGGCAGGGAAACTATTCTGCATGATACCGTGATGGTGAATACCTATCATTGTACATTTTCAAAATCCCATCGAACTACATAACCCAAATAATAGACTCTAATGTAAACTGCAGACTTCAGCTAAAAATAAGGATCAATACTGGCTCATCAGTTGCAACAAATGTATCACACTGATGCAAGGTGTTAATAACAGGGGAATCTGAATGTAGGTGGGAGGGAGGGAGTATATGGGAATTCTTGTATGTTCTACTCCTTTCTTCTGAAACCCAAGACTGCTCTAAAAAAACAGTGCCTGATATGAAGCAGATGAGTAAGAAATGGCGGCTCTGGGCTGAACGTGAGGCAGGCCGTGAGCGGAGGGCTGAGACGCTTAGAGACGTAGTGTTCCCATTTGCCCTTCGGTACCAAATGAAAATTCATCTCCTGCGGAGGCAAGGAGGTACTGCATGTACTCTTTAAAGGGCAGAATTCAGCCATAGGCTCCCCAGAAAGGGATTGCAAGGGGTAGTGGTGTCCTCATGGTTTATTTATTCCTTCTGGGAGATGCTAATATTATTCTGCGTCCCTTTCTTCTTCTAACTTTATATAATTAGAAGGATAAAAAATTGTGTTTATCCACAGGCACATGGAGAAAGATGGGGCAGCGGGCGATGGGAAGGAGTTTATACAAGGTAATTTATAAGCAGCCCAGAACGTTCATTATGCTTTATCTACATTTCGCAAGCCTGAGAAACAGCTAATTTGCTACTCCTCGTTTGATATTCCAGACAAGGAGAGGAGTTGAGAAGAGTCATACAGAGGAGAAGCAGACTCCTCCGTGGTGAGGTGAGCGGAGGCTGGCCCCACCTGGTCTCAGCTGAGGTGGGAGATGGGCAAGAATGGGCTTGTGGGGAGGAGACAATGGGTGGCAGCCAGAGGGGGGAGAGACATAACTGCGGCGACTCTACAGAGATCCAAAGAGCTCCCCCAAACACGACTCCAGGGGAACAGAAACACTGTCCCTCTGGAATCAATCTGTTCCTTGTCATTTTAAGACAAAGACCAGGGGTATGCTGCTAAATGTTTAACAAACAGCTCTATCGAGGGAAAAAAAGGCCTTGATCAGTACAGTCTGCTGATTTCTGTGGTATAAATACTCCCACCACGACTAATTTCAAGCTACCAACATGGCATGGACTAGCTCACAAGATTCCTGAAAATTTAACAATCTGTTCCTGCAAGCTGGTATGTATCAGCTCAGGACACCAGTGACAGGGAACAAAGCCTCACCAGCGCCCGGGCTGCTTTGCATCATCTGACAGTTTGGGACCCACTTCCCAGTCTAGCCTCATGTCCCCCTCCCTAAATGCTAAGCTCATAACTATGCTCTTTTTTCAGTTGCTCAAATGCACAATGTCTGCTCTGACCACAGGGCCTTTGCACATGTAAAGGAACACCCCCAACCTACCTCCGCAAGTCTGGGAACATCTTTTATTCTTCAGGTCTCAGCTCAGTGTTCCTTACTCAGAAAGTTTCCTATGATATCTTCACCTCAGACTCTGAGAGCTCCATGTACTTTTCTTCAGAGCTCTTAGAACGGCTATATTCCTGTGGCTCCCCTCTTCACATCCTATTTAAGGAAGGGTGCTCTATTTACCGAAGTCCTCTACAGTGTGTGGCACATAGCAGGTACTCAGTAATTATTATAATAGTGTCTGAGAGGCTGAGAACCAGAAAGGGGCAGGGCCCCTTGCTTACCTAAGAGCCATTCAGTTGATTTTAGGTAACCTGGCCTTGGACACAAGGCTCTTTCCTCTACACAGAACTGGCAGAGTGTGCCTGGATCCTGGGCTTGAATTTCCCCCTTTCCCCAAAGCTGACCCCTTGCCCCACCCACAGATCCATTCTGTCCTGTCCCAGATTGGCAGCCACTCCTGCTTCTGTAGGCGAGACTAAGGGATCAGGTAGACTCGAGGCAGGCAGGAGGTCTGTCACACACTAGCCCTATCACCTGGGGCATGTTTCGTACCTTCCCCGAGCCTCCATTTTTCCAACTATAACATCAAAATCAAATCTTCCTTTGCAGAGATACTGCAAGGATTCAAAGAGGGAAGATATGAAAGCACCTGGTGTGTTGTAAGAAATCAAAAACAAATATGTAAATTCGGTTTAATTATTATTCTAGATCAGTGGTCCTCCAAATGTAGTCCCTTGACCAACAGCTTCCGCAACGCCTGGTAGCTTGTTAGAAATGCAAATTCTTGAGCCCCAGCCCAGACCCGCTGAACCAGACTCCAGCGGGGGGCCCAGAAATACGTATTTTAACAAGCCCTCTAGGAGATGCTGATGCCCCTCGCGTCTGCATGTGCAGATCGGTGTCCAGTTAGGTGGCATCGAAGTGCCCTGGTTATTCACTTCAATCTGCCTTGGGAAAGACCAAACGATCTTAGTGGAATTGGGCCCTGAGACTAGAGACCCGCCCTGTGTCAGGTGGTGAGGCAGAGGAACTTACCCGTGTGGAATGAGTACCATGTTCCAGGTACTAGTTTAGAAGCCTACAGAGGCTCTGTCACTTGATTTTCGTAGTAACCCTGTGAGGTCTCTATGTATCATCACCCCATTATACAGATGAGAAACTCAAGGCTCCGAGAAGTTGAACAACTCAGGAGAAGGTCTAAGATCGAGCGCTTGCTCATAGAGTGGTGGGCTCTATACTCCTCTTGGAACCCCAAGACCCACCGCCCCTATATAACCCTTCCAAGCTGGTTTTGGTCCCAACACCGCCCATCCCACTGTGTCCCCACACCCACCCCAGAGGAGAGGGCTCTTTCCTCCTGCATGCAGCGCTCTCTCTGCAGACAAACCACACCCTCTCCTCCCTTCCTCCCCCATCAAAGGTAACCCAGCGAATGGGCCTTCTCCAGTAGAATCCACTTAAAGAGAGAATCACTTGAGTGAGGTGGGGCTGGGGAGAGAATATCACTTGGATATATGATGTTCTTTCTTCCTGTCTTCCGGGCACTGAGGAAGGTAAAGGAAAGGTGTAATTTTTCAGAGAGAAGAGATTTGGCTCATTACGATGAACTGCGGAGCTGAAAAATCATTTCCTAGAAGGATTGGAAATGTTAATGCCATCATCTTGCACGAGTGGATAGGGCGGAGGGAGACGATTCTGCTGAGACTGCCTGGGTACCTCATTGAAGCTAAAGGTCTGCACATTCAATCTTGATTGATTACCATTATCAGAGAGAGGGTGGCTGGGGAAGGGGAGGGAGGGAAACAGCCGGTGGTCTCCATACCTCCTTGTTCTGCCCCTTCTGTGCTGGCTGGGTTGGGTGGCTCCCTTCTGCAGGGTCCTAGATGGAGCCTCTGTGGGGTAGAAGGGTAGAGGGGTCGAGCACGGCGGGGCAGAGTGCTGGGAGAAGTCAGAGGCCCAGTGGCCCACCTGATGCATTTACTGCTCCATCCTGAGCAGGCTATCCAGCCTATACCCAGTCACTGAGGGAACTTTCTGGAGGGAAGGAGGAGGGTTTCTCATTTAGGTTCCTTTGGAAGCAGAAGCTGAGATAAGGACTTGAGGGCAAGTAGGTGGTATGGGAGGTGATCCCGGGAAGGGGAAGGGAAAGGACATGGAGAGAGGGAGGAATCTGGTAAGGGGTGTGTCGTCAAGCAAGCTGCCACCACAAACGCTTCGCCCTGCTGGAAGCCCAGTGAGTCTTTCCGCTTCAAGAGAGAGAGGCCAGTATGCGAGCACCCGCTCTCCCACTCAGTGGCTCAGGGCGGCCCCTGGGGACAGTTTGTGTCCCAGCACTTCCGGCCTGCCCCCCAAGCCAGCAGAGGGAGCTCCAGTGGCCAGAACGAGTATTCTGATGAACAAGGGCACCGATGACTTCTGCCCTAGGATCCATTTGTAGGACCCCGGCAACGGACACCCTCAGAGACTGCAAAGCAGAAGGGGGGCCAAGAGTCGGGAGCACTGAACAAGGCACCCTTTTTGTCATCCCAGCTCTGTCTCCCCAGGAATGAGCAGAGAAAAGCCTCTGGGTTTGTTCTGAACCTGGGTTCCTCCCTGGAAGTGAGAACGGCCTCTGCGAATTGCTCATTCCAGCCTGCCATTTGTTCTGAGCTTGGAGCGCTTAGCATGTACCCTCCACACCTTGCCACCTGTGCCAAGAGCATGATGTATCTTGATGCAGAAGGACTCTTTGCCAGGGACCATGTGGGACCCTGGCAACACCAGCCAAGACTCGCTGTGTGACCTGGGGCAGGGACTCTACCCCTCTGGACCGTCGCACCTCGCCTGTGAATTCAAAGAGACTGGACTAAGTCTCAGCGGGGTTTAAAAGTCTCTGTACACTACCTTCGGATTTGGTTTTCATTCATCTTGTTTGCCCTCTGTGCATGGAGAGAGGGGAAACTGAGGGGCAGAGAGATGAAGTGACCTTGCCGAAGGTCATGCACCAGGTCAAGGGCAGAACAGAGCAGAACCCGCCTCTGCCTGGCGCCGTGTCTGGTATTCCAGTTCACCAGGGCCCGGCACACTAGGTCTGCAGATTCCCTTGTCCTCTGGCTTCGGGCTGCGTGTGGCCAATGGCGAAGCAGCTGCACAAGACTGGACGAGCAGAGAACGCCATCCGGGTGCTCATTTCCTCAGCCCTGTCTGCTGGGGTCACCGGGGGCTGGCTGTAAGGCCCCTGAGGGCCGCACCTCTGGTCAGGTCGTTGCTCTTTCTGGGGATTCCTGGGGGCTTCTCCGTGGGGATATTTAGCCTCAAGTACTGCACTGTTCCTTGCCATCCCTAGAAGTAGCTCACACCTTTATACAAAAATCACTTGATTAAACTCTCTTCAAATCATCCTACTTGAGGGGCCTGTCTGTTTCCAGCTGGGACCTTGATGGATCCCAGAAGGGGAGCCTCATTTGATGACATCGGCAACCCCTGAGCAAACCTCCTCTCCTCAGTGTAACTTCTTTCTAGCAATCCAGGAAGCCCCCACCAGAACTTCCGCATGGGAACGCTTTGGTCTTCTAGAAATTTCCCCTTGTCCACAGTCTCTGCCCAGAGCTGCTTGAGAGCAAAGGATTCTTTGTTCTGTTTGCCCATTCATTTCCTTGCCTTTCGCTTCCTTGCCACTTGCACCCCCTGGAAGCCCCACTGTCTCTGTTACTAAATTCTGAACAGCCTCGTTTGGAAGAAAGGGCTTATTTAGCCAAGGCTTCTCTTTGTTTCATTTGCAGGCAGTGCCCTCCCTCCTTCTCTTCCCCCTTTAATCTTTTCTGTCCTCCTGGCCCGGGCCTTTGTCCTGCGCTCCAGCCTCCCTGAGCTCTGGGTTCCTTAAGATGCTAATCACACCCGGTTTTCTTCTTGTGCCAAGAATATTTCTATTTATCAAACCACGGCAGACTTTGCCTTTGGGAGGGACACATACAAGGGCAGGAACACTTGCCATTCTCCGGGCTGTTTCTCTTTTTTACCTTTCTCGTTTCAATTCCAGGACTCTTCCTCTGCTCGGTTCCCCGGTATGTCATCCAGGGCTTTTGGACACACTGGTTTGCCTGATACGGTCTCCTTTCGTACTGAGTGCAGAGCCTCTCTGGCCACAGGGTACTGTGGACTGGACTGGACTGTAGAATTGCTGACCCTTGAGTTGGAAAGGAGACTCGGGTTTGTTCGGGGCTGTCGAGGTGGTGTCGTTGGGTGTCTGAATTCCCTCTGCCTCCTCTGGTTTCCCCGGAAGCAGATGTGAGAAGAGGGCTGCAGGGCACAGAGTTTAGAAAGGAGCGGAGGCAGCGGCGGGGAGCGGGCAGTGAGATGGCCGAGAAGGCAGCCCCCCCAAGGGAGAGTTTTCGAGTTCGTTCCTGCAGTGCACAGCTGCAGCTCAGTCCCTGTGGGGTCTCTGGAAAAGGTGCAGAACACAGTCTCCGTGGGATGGTGAGGAGCTGGGCTGTCTCACGGGCCAGGGAGAGACTGTCTTGCGCACAGAGCATCTTGCCCCAGTTTTGGAGCAAGTCCTCAGGTGAAGAGAGGCAGACAGGGCAGCATGAGGGGGAATCAAGGGAGGCGTCCAGAGCACACACCTCAAGGGGGCGCTCGCTCTCCGGGTACTGCAGCCAAGGGTGGCAGCTCCTTGAATGTTGCATGGTGGGTGCCTCGCCTGCTCCCCCTAGTCTTGGCCCAGGATGCCAGACTGCCTGCTGGTGAGGCCATGGGGTGTGGCCTGGACACGTGCTGATAGCATCTTCTGCACCCCCAGTGACAGAGTCAAATCTCCTTCACTGTTTTCCTTGCTACCTGGAATCCTGCGTCTAAGACGCAGCTCTCATAGAGGACAGGACTGTTCTCTTTCTGCCCCTTCCCGTGTCCTCTCTCTCTACCCCTACCCAGGCTCGGGAGTGTCTTCCTTACCGGCAGAGCATCGTGCCCCATGTTGCCCCATCCCAGTCTTTCCCCATCCATTCTTCCTGGGTATTTTCCATTTTATCTGAGAAGCCAGAAGGGAGAGGGCCATGGCTCAAGCCCTGTGGGGGTTTTACAGAGAGCCTGCTCGCCAACGTTAAGTTCCTACTTACTGAGTCCCAATCGTATGCCAGGTTTGGGGACACAGAAGTGTGAGACAGTCATCCACCTGCTGTCACAGAGCATCTATTTCAGTGAGGAAAACAGGCAGTCAACGGACGGTCATCCAAATGCCTCTCCAATCACAGTGATGATGATAAGACACGCATTGTGCTCAAGGAGTGAATAATGAATAATGAGGTTGTGACCAAATCTGAAGGTCAGAAGAATTCCCTGAGCAAAGGATGACCAAGTAGGATGAGAAGAATGAGTAGAACTCAGTAGAGCAAAGAGAGGAGAGAATGGCACTTTGAAAGAGAGAATAGAATGTGCAAAGGCCCAGGGGCACGAATGAGCACAGAAAGCTCAAGGGACTGAATGAATTGAGGAAATTGTGATGGGAACATATGGTATGAAATGGGAGTGGAGAGCTGGCTGAGGGCATTTGGATAGGAAGTGCTTGGAAACAAAGGAAAGAGGGGGGCCTGAGTGGCTCAGTAGGTTATGCATCCAACTTCAGCTCAGGTCATGATCTCATAGCTCGTGAGTTCGATCCCCACATTGGACTCTGTGCTGACGGCTCAGAGCCTGGAGCCTGCTTCCAATTCTGTGTCTCCCTCTTTTTCTTCCCCTCTCCTGCTCACACTCTGTCTCTCTCTCTCTCAAAAATAAAGAAACATTAAAAAAATTAAAAAAATAGAAATGAAAGAGAGACATTTGAAGGATTTTCAGTAGGAAAATGACAGGACCCAATTCACATTCTGAGGAGGTCCCTCTGGCTTCTGTCGGAGGTCAGATAGGCGGAGGTTGGGGGTCGGATTAGGTGTGCAGCATCAGGAAAAAGGCTTGGGCAGAGCCAAGGTGCTGGGTGCCGAGGATGAGGCGGGAAGTCTGAAGATACACAGCTTGGCCTGGCTTCTCATCCTTGGGCCCCACAGCCTTTTGCCTGGATGCCTGGCCCAGTCTGGATACTCTTGCCTCTCAGGGAGACAGAGTCTCTTCATTATGTTCTAGTCATTTACCTTTTTCTTGTCTGCACAACGGCTTGGGAAGGAAGACATTATTGTACCCACTTTACAGAGAGAAGAGTAAGGTTTGGCATAGTCACCTAAGGCTTCACAGCCTATAATATAGTGAACTCTGTCTAAACTCACAGTCTGATAGGGGGAACAGACCAGTGTCCAGGTATTTTAGGGCATGATATGCACGGTGCTCAAGCAAAGGATGGTCAGAGTGAGAAGCTACATGTGCCCAGAACGGGATCCTGGGAGCAAAGACTTAGGGCCCGGCACAGGCGTGGCTCAGAGGAAGCTCACGCATCATAGGTCTTAATAATACATTTTCTGATTGTTTGATCATCTCTTTCCAACACTTTACTTGCAAGAAATCTTCTTGCCTGCATTACTATCTTCCAAGAGACAAATTATAAGTGTTTTCTGATTAGTTCTACCATTCATAGCCCATTTCTAAATCAGCACAGGAAACAGCTAAGCTAAAACTCCTGCCTCTTTCTTCCTTTGCAAGCTGCCTGTATCTTATGCGTTCTTCCTCTGAGTTTTTTTCTTAGGCAATGTCTAGACAGTTAAACACAACAAAACACTGAACTGTGCTAGAAATAATTTGTTATTCGGGGTCCTTTTTTCTCTTCCTTTTTTTTTTTTTTTTTTGGCTAGATTGGGTTATCCTGAGAGCTGAGACCAGAAATGTGATACACACAATCGGTGAGATGTTAAAAGATTCAGGTTGACTACAGCATGGTAGACAAAGGCAGTTAGAGACTCTTGTTCTAGTCAGACCATGTGGTCAACACTTTCTATGAGTAACTTTGTCCTCACTGTATTAATGTTGCTTTGAAGGCTGTGCATACTGATAGCTGGTAGGGATAATACTGTGTGTGACCTGTGTGTGGTGTGAAGCTCCACTCCAATATCTCCCTCCCTTCGCTTCTTACACTGAATATTATGCATAGTCACACAAGAGTATTGTCACTGTCCTTGTTCAGGCCTCATCATCCATTGCTAGGACCACTGCAGTAGCCTCTCAACTGGAGCCCTCTGCCTCCGACCTCTCCCAGTCAAACCCAACCTCCCAATCAGCTACCCTCGTGATCTTTCCAAAACCCCCCACCAACCTGGCTTATCCTACGTCCCCAGATGGGTAATAAGAGAAGGCGGAACTATCTATCCACGCTGCTCCCCAGTGACCCTAAGAAACTAACTCTATGGCACGGTGCAAGGGTTTATGTAACTTTTTAAAACTAACCTATCTTTATTATTTTTTATCATTTCAAAGGTGAAGAAACAGAAGCTTTGAGAGGTCAGGTAACATGTTCAGGGCCCTTCAGCTGGGGTAGAGGCCCAGGCAATCTGACTCCAGGGGCTCTAACTGCTCTGCACCACTGCCTTCATCAAACTATGCATCAGAGGGGATTACAGACGGGTTAAAACTCACTGTGGAGCAGAAGGCAAGGACTGTGCATGCCTCCCCTACCTCTGCACAAAACTTGCTCTCCTCCTGCAGGCTCAGCGCCACCAAGTGCCCTGGCCCATGCCAGCCCTGCACGGCAGGCACTCACCTTACAACACCTGCCGCCCTAGCAGTGGGGTCTGGCTGCAGTCATAATGCCTTAAACCCTGGCTCTCGTGTGACCAGAGTAGCCTGGGGCTCCTGTGGGCCCTGAACGGGCTGCTTTCCCAAACCCTCAGGGCACTTACAGGATATGATGTTTCCGTATCGATTCTTATTGCGGTTTTCATCCTCTTTGGCTGTGTCCCACGAAGCTGTCTGCCCCTCCGGCAAGGCCTAAAAGGGAAGGAGAGAGTGGTTAGAAGAGCCTGAAAAAGGGACTTTATCCACATGCAGCTGAGCCGGGTGGAGAAGGAGACCCACTGGGATGGGTCACTCAGTATAGTATGAGCTCCGTGTTCTCGGATGTGGCCTGGAGGGAACACAGATTTGGCCCCTCCATGGACTTAATCACTCATTCATTGACTCAAATGCCATTGATGTCTTCCGTGTGTTGTGGGCCCAAATCTGGCCCAGTAGGGGAGTCATTTGCTAATTAACCCATTTGTTCATTCGACAGAGATTTATTGAGTTCCTAATATGTGTTTGGCACTATTCTAGTTACTTGGGATACAGATAAATAGACAAAGTCCCCCTTGAGCTTCCAGTCAACTGGAAGACATCACAAGGGAAAGAACAAATATAGGTAATTTTAGATAGTGGAAAGAGGTAGGAAGAGAACAAAGCAGGGTAAAAGGATAGTGATGGAAGATGAGAATTTCTTCAGATTATACAGTCTTGGAGGGCTTCTCCGAGAAGGTAACACTTAACCTAACTCCATAATGACGTGGCTCTCATGCCAAGCAGCAAGATGTGTCTTCCAGACAGAGGGAAGAGCAGGGGCAGAGGTGGTAACAAATGACCGCATTCAAGGATGAGGCAGGGAGGGTAGTGACAGGCTGGGACGGTTCAGGTTATATAAGGTATTGAGGTCACCGGTAATGAGTTGGGTATTATTCTAAGCGAGATGGGAAAACCATTGAGGGTTTTGAGCAGTGCTGTTAGCTGATCTGATTTAAATGGGATACATGTATGGGATACAGGCTCTAGGAGGCCTGGGGAGCAAGCAGGGAGATCAGTCAGGAAGTGGCTGCGACAGTCCAGGTAAGAGATGACAGTACCTTGGACCCTTTACCAGGATGGTGGCAGTGGATGTGGTTAGAAGTGATTATTTTCAAGATGTTCCACTGAATATTGCAGATTTTGATTCCCTCAGAAGCAGACTTGGAAACAAGGATTTGAATATGAGATCTTACCTGGGAGGCAATCCTAAGGAGCATGGGTGGGAGAATGAGGAAGTGAGGCAATCAAGGGAAGGAAGTCGGTATAGGGGACCCCAATGAGCAGGTCACCACTGTGTACACCCAGGGTTTAATCTCACAGGCCCATCTCATGCTGGAGTACTTAACCATCAATTCCCACCTACCATTGGTTAAGGACAACTCTTAGGAAATCTCTTGGCACTTCTGACATGCTCTGCAGGCAAGGTGTGCATATTCTTTTGTGTTAAGGAAGTCCTTAGGTGAAAAGCCACAGCTAGCATTGAGATAGCCTGTGTGGGAACACTGAGTGTAGAGGGGACATGGGCAGGCCACCAACACATCTACTGTAGGTGTGGACTATGAGAGAAGGAGGGGAGAAGGCTGACTCTCAGACTGCTGGCCCGAAGAACTGAGTGGAGGGCCATGCCATTTGCAGAGATGGAGAAGATTCAGATGGGGAGAAAGAGAGCTGGGGAGGCAGGAATTCTGGGTCATATCCCTAAAGTGCTCAGAACAGTGGCTCGCCCTTGCTGAGGGCGGTGTGCTTCTTGAGGTGTTCCAGCAGCAGCCACGTTTGGGCTGACTATTTGACATCCAAGCTGAGATGCCGAGAAGGAGGTTGGGCGCAGAGGTAGAGGTTCACAGCTGGAGTTGGGGGAGGGAAGGGATGGGAGTCATCAGTCCAAGAAGAGACAGAGAAGTCAGCAACCATGTGGAAGGATCAACAGAGTTATGAGCCAAGTGTCACAGAGACAGACACAGGAGAGTGGGCAGTCACTTATCACACAGGGAAGGAAGATGGGCATTTAAGGGAGCGGGAGCCACTTTAGGAAGTCTGTAGAAGCATGAAGGGCAGGCTACATTTTGATTTCTGTTCCCACCCTGCACCCTGTGGAGTGGCTGAATGCCCTGCTCATGGGTGCCGCACTGCCACTGAGGCTGGGTTTGCACTGCTCTCCATCTACACAGCTCCCTGCCTGCAGTGCACGGGAAGGGAGCATCCACTCATCTTATTGCACTCGACTTGCCTTTGCTCATCCATCCCTTACCATGTTCAGCCTAGACAAGCACTGTGCAAGCCGATTGGTCAGTAATTCCACCAATCAGTGGGCTGTGTTTTATAGGCAGGCAGGACCACAGTCTGTTGAAAACCCAGCCCATGCACAGTACCCCTTTCTTGCTTCCAGGCTCCCATGTGTTAATAAGCCAAACTGGGTGATCTTCTAGAGAAGAGGTTGGCAAACTTTCTGTAATGGGTCAGAGAGGGCTTTCTAGGCCACGTTCTCTGCAGCAATCACTCACCCTCTACTGTTGTAGTGTGAATGCAGTCACAGACAAAATGCAAACACATGGGCATGGCTTTGTTCTGATGAAGTTTTATTTACGACAGCAGGTGTTGGACTGGATTTAGCCTGTGGCTGTATGTTGCTGATCTTTTTTTTCTAGAAGCATGACTATGATCCTCAACTATGCAGTGCTTGGGTAGGTAGAACTGGTGCTCATTCTGCTACCAAGCTATTCCAGATGGAATGGAGATGGGGCAGGAGGCCCTTGCCAGGGCTGCCTGGCTAAGCTGTGTTCTCCAACTTCGCGAGCACCAGGGTTTCAGACTGGGGGCACTCGAGTGTCTTCCCAGCTATTCACTGATAAGTATTTTGTTGTTTGTGTGGCCGAAACCCTCAGGCACCCTGGAAGAGAAGCTAAGCATGTTCTAGGCTCTGGTAACCAATTTCTGCCCTAAATCCGAGTGTAGCAAAAGTACCACAGAGGTAAGAAAGTGCTCATTTTACAAATGGAGGACTTGTCTCTCCTTTGTCTTCTCTCTCTTCCTCTTCTTATTCTTCATTACAAATGACCATCACCCTGCATCCCTCTTGCCACCAGCACAGGACATCTCTAGACCTCATATGGTTCTTGCTTGTGCATGTAACTCTGGAACTCAGGTTCCAGCCCAGGGCCTCCTACCCCAGCCAGGTAGTGCCAGCTGTGTCAGAGAACCTGCCAGGCCTGTATGTTCTCGGCTCTCTGCGATGGTGCGCTGTGCTGTCTCACTGGTAATGTTGGATTTCTCAAGGTTTAAGCTGATACTCTGGGGGTGGATTTTTTTTTAATGTTTACTTATTTTGAGAGAGAGAGAGAGAGAGAGAGAGCGAGAGCGAGCAAGTGAGCCCAACAGGAGAGGGGCAGAGAAAGCTGGAGAGAATCCCAAGCAGGCTCTGCGCTATCAGTGCAGAGTCCAACATGTGGCTTGATCCCATAAATCATGGATCATGATCTGAGCCAAAACCAAGAGTAAGATGCTTAACCAAGTGAGCCACCAAGAAGCCCCTCTGGGGGTGGATTTCCTAGTTTAAAAAAATTTTTTTAAATTAAAATTTTTTTTTATTTTTGAGAGAGAGAGAGAGAGAGTGTGAGTGGGGGAGAGGCAGAGAGAGAGGGGGAGACACAGAATCTGACGGAGGCTCCAGGCTCTGAGCTGTCAGAGTCCGATGTAGGGCTTGAACTCAAGAGTCTTGAGATCATGACCTGAGCCCAAGTCAGACACTTAACCAACTGAGCCACCCCGGTGCCCCCAAGGAGTGGATTTTCTATTTGTACTCTCTGTGATAAAAGCCAGTTGTTCATTCAATTATATCCACCTAAAAGTACTCCGAAGCCAAGAATAGGACACTCCAAATAGTTTCATAATAATTTTTTTTGGATAAAAAAATCTGTTGAGTACCTACTCTGTGCTAGGATTTAGGTTACAGTTAGCTTAAGGTTTTGTTACGGCTGTACATTAGAACCATCTGGGGAAGCTTTAAAAAAAAAAAAAACTCCCAAAGCCACAGCCTATTAAGTTCAATCAGACTCTCTGGGGAGGGGACACAGGCATCAGCAGTGTTTAAACTCCCTGGGTGGTTCTAACGTGCAGCCGTGGTTCTTGCGAATAGTGAATTTACCTGGAGAAGCACTTTCCCATGAGTCTCCTCACTGGTTTCTTTTGCTTTGGTTTTGTCTCCTCCAATCCATTCTCCACTATAATCAGAGAGATCTTTCTAAAATGCGGATAGGACCCAGTTACTCCCCTTGCCATTATCTTCAGCCTACATTCCAAAGTCTTGAATACAAGGTCCTAGTGACTTCACCCCACACACCCCTCCAGCCTCATTTCTTGCCCTTATATTAATGTTCCACAGATAAGGAGGCAAATGTTAATGCCACGGACAATTTCAGGTGTTTCAAACGTCTGAGGCTGAATTTATATACGCTGTTCCCTCTGCCTGAGACTCTCTTCCACCTGAGGCGGCCTGGTAAGCTCCTACATACCCTACAAAACCCAGTTCGAGCATCTTCTGTTTTGTGAAAGCTTCCCGGCTCACCCTCCCACCACTCTGCTTCACTCCCACTAGTCAATCACTTCTATTATCAGATGGGCTCCTTTACGTCTATTAATTTGAAAATGTTCTCTCTCAACTTGGGCCACTCCAGAAACAGGGCAGCGTCTTGCTCGTGTCTGAAGACTGGCCTTGTACTTCATTATTTGTCTGAATCCAGTTTGGAATAAATGAACAGATTGGGCAGATGGCTGAAAACATTAGTGGGTGAGGTTGCTTCTGCACATTCTCTGGAATCTCAGAGGTTTAAGTGACTTTGAAAATCATCTGGTTCCCTCCCCCAGTGGCCTTCTAGGCAGCTGATAAGCTGATGTATAGCATCTGCTACTTGGATATCCTCAGCAACAGAGAGCTCACTACCCCATAATGCTTCCTGTCTCACTTTTGGACAGCTTGGACAGTATTTTGTTTCCTCTGCGTCCATGTAATTTGCCCTTTACCTTGGGCGCCCCACAGCATAAGCACGTACCCTCTGTGCTGTGACACTGCGGAGACCTGATGAAGATCCCTATCCACCCCCAAAGTCCTTGAATGGCACGATGTGGAAGTCCTCTCAAATTTGCCAATGCCCTTCAGGACGCACCCAGCACGGGGATACCATTTGGAAAATGTTAAGCTAAACAAAAGCAGTTGTGATGAGTGGCCCTTCTCTGTGGGAGACCACGCGGGCCCCTGCCACAGCTCTGGGAGCCTCTGTGTCTCTTGGTGGGGCTGGGCCGGGGGAAGGTGTGAGCCTGGGGGCTGTGATGCTGTTGACCAAGGCGGAGGAAGCAAGGCCTAACACTGCCACCCAGGAGTGAGCCCTAACACCCCTCTTCTTGGCTGACTTTGATCACACATCCATTTCCCGTTTTAGGGAGCTGTGACATAATAGGGGATAATCTCTTGAAGGAAAAAAACAATATGAGGGGGTAAAAGTATGCAAGGGAGACTCCTCTCCATCTTCAAAGTGAGCCAGCCAAGGGGCATTATTTTTACATTAGCGGCTAGTTACAGTAGATTGACCGGGGAATGGTGGCAGTCATTAGGAGCTAATCACATTCTTTTCAGACCAAAATTGCCATCTCATTATATTCATCCATTATCACTCTCCACTTTCCTCTTCTCCTTCCCTTCTCCTGAGGGTGTGGGCTCTACTTCACACTCTTCTCTGTGTGTGGGTATGTTTCCTACACTTCAACAGTGTTGCTGTTCTAAGGCAATCATTTTCTTTTCTTTTTTTTTGGTCCTAAAGCATGCATTTGGGGATTCCTCGTCCCTGGAGGCCTGAGCTGTGGTACTCACAGAATCCTCAAAACTCAGACCTGGAAGAGTCTTCTGAGAAAACTGTTGTCTCACCTTAGAAATCGGCCAAGTAAGGTCCAGAAACAGGAAATGACTTGCCTAGGAATACAAGCTGAGTGAATTCGCCCCTCCGGCTTCCTTTCCGCCCTCCCTCTCTTTCTCCTTTCCACGGTGACCATCTGGATGTTAGGTCCCAGAAATAATGGCAGTGGTCACGGCGCACAAGATCACATGAACTTTGTTCAGTTGCAGGAAGGCGCAGACAATAAACAGACAAGATAGTAACTGCTTAGAGCCGGTGCTGTAAAGGCAATAAATAAGGGGCCAGGAGAGACGATGACTGGGAACGAGGGACTACTTCAGACTGAGTGGACTGTGCAGGACCTTTTGAAAAGGAGACATTTGAGAAGGAAAGAAACAGCCCCGGACTTTCAGCAGCTGGCCTGGCACTCACAGCTGGACCTTGGTGCGTTACTGTTGAACATAAACAATTGCACAAAATTCCATCAGACAAGGCTTGTCTGAGAGCAGGATGGGGCAAGGCAAAAGCATGACCACTGTGTGGTTGTATCTAAACACATAAATATATGAACATTGTCCAAACCAATATATATATATATATATAACATATACACACACACACACACACACACACACACATGCATATATATATACATATACATATATACACATGTACACATGCACATATATACACACATATACATACACATATACATATATATACATATAAAGATCAAACATCCCCGGCTAATGTAAGTGATTGCTGCTTCTCTGCCACTTGCAGTTTTAGCCTCTGTCTGGTGTCCCTTTCTTAGAGTTAAGATTTATTAAGGGCTCCAATCTTACCACTTCCTAACAACGTCCAATCCAGAACAAAGCCCCGAATCACCCGACACAGCCTAGGCGGCCATTCTCGCATCCTCTTCCTGAGACGTCCTGCAGGTTTTAAACCCAGCTTGTTCAACCCCAGGTATAGCCCCCTTGTCTCTTGGGGACACTTTTGGGTTGAAAACTAAATGAGGAGAGCAGGCAGCCATGGCAAGAGCTGGAGGAAGAATATTTCAGGGCTGAGGGAAGAGCGAGTGCAGAGGCCCTGAGATGGAACGAGCTTGGTGTGTTCTAGAACTTGAAGAGGCGCTCTCCGGGGCCTGGAGGATAAGAGCGAGTGATGCATAACATGGACGGGGAGGGTGTAGCGCAAAATGGTGGTCAGTGGACCACCACCAAGAATACGTTTTCTTCTAGGTCAATGAAAATGCTTTGGACATTTTTTTTTAATTTTTTTTTTAGCGTTTATTTATTTTTGAGAGACATAGAGACAGAGTTTGAGCAGGTCTGAGAGAGAGGGAGATACAGAATCCGAAGCAGGCTCCAGGCTCTGAGCCGTCAGCACAGAGCCCGATGCGGGGCTCGAACCCACAGACCGCGAGATCATGACCTGAGCCGAAGTCGGCCACCCAACCAACTGAGCCACCCAGGCGCCCCTACTTTGGACATTTTTTAAGATGAGGAGGCTGAACCAGTCCCAGCAGCACAATAAGTGGCTAGGAGCTCTCGTGTCTTGAACCCTCCCTTCATCGTTGCTCACAGGCTTCACAGACTTTGAGATAAAATTATTATCTGGGTGCCTGCTCCAGACTAACTCTTCCTATGGCTGCAACCCACCAGCCCACCCATCCATCCTCGCTCCCAGCCATGGAGCTCAGTAAGCCGGACACTCAGTGTACCTAGAGAGACCCCAGTGGGGGTCATGGGCTTCTTAGGTCCTGCTGTGCTGAGTCAGTTCATAGGACAGTGCAACCTACCTCAGTTTCCCCACTTACTACTTCTGTTCCATGCTCTAAGCATTGCCCCTAATGCCTGGCTGGTTCCTTCTACATGTTGGTTTGGCCCTCCTAAGACCCCAGAGGGTCCTTTCTGGAGCTTGCCATCCTTCTTTAGACACTCTCCGTTGTATCTAAATCTCTTTGAGTCATGCCCAAATAATGAGATGTCAGAACACAGAGCTTCCAAGAGCAACTCACCTCCAATCCAAGGCTGAGAGTGTCCTGGTCCATTTCATTTACCTGTTCACCCACTATCCTCAGCAGATTCTGTCACTTACAATTCCCTTCTTCCTCCTTTTGGCTTGACTGTATTCCTGGAGATAATTGGATATGATACGCCCTGGGGTACAGCAAAACCAGGCCCAGGGAATGCTGACCAGGCAGTTCCTGGCTGATGCCTCAGGGCACAGCTGAGGGCCTTCTTCCTGCCCGAGCTGTCCAGCCGGCCAGGACTTTCCTGCATCCTGCCCACCACGGCCTTCTCTATGTGCAGAGGAGACTCCAGAGAGTCTTTACCAAGGAGGGCACCATTTTATCCGGGTCTTTCATTCATTTATCTTGTCAAGAATACCTCTTGCCCACCTGCTGTGCATATGAGTCGGGGAAAAGGCAGGGCTTTGCAAAAGGCAGACAGACTAGAGTGAATATTCCATCACTCCCAGTCTCAATAAACTTTTCTAAAAATTGAGTCAATAGTACACCCTTCACAGCCCTGCCATGTTTCCGAGCCTGGCTTCCGGGCTGGGTGGCTCAGTGGGTGGGAATGGCGGCCTGGCAGGGGCTGGGCCTGTTCTGCTGCACCTGTGACACTGGGGCAAAGAGGAAGTGGCTATTTCTATGCTCAGTGCTCAGAACAGTGGGCACTAAGAATGGTTTGTAGCCTAACGTCCCCCCCCCCCCAAATACACCCTTCAGGTTAGGGGAGGGGGAAGGGCTTGACTATGTCAGGCAGCATGGGGGTTATTATTGTTATTTTGCCCATGGAACTCTTATACATCCTGTTGTTTACATGACTCTGTGCATTTGTTAAAATTCAGAGAACTGTACACCTCTCTTCCCCCAATGATTTTATAGCATGTAAATTAAAGAAATGAAAAACAAATACACCCCAGGGAGTTCTGTGATGGTTAGAAACTACCTGGAATAACTGGTGGGATCCTAACACCATGCCTGGCACACAGTAGGTATTTGGAGACTCTTCCACTCCAGTCTTGCCCATCAAGGATGTGCTCTTGAGTGCCTGTGGCTGACTTCTGGAATTTACTATTTGCCTCCCTTCGATCAGCAACATCAGTTTACTGTCACAAGACCAAACATGGGGACTCCTTACAACACCCATCCTGGTTTGCCTTGGACCAAAGGGCTCCACAGGGCATATGACTTTCAATTTAAAACTGCGACCAGCCTGGGGCAACTGGGTGGCTCATTCGGTTAAGCATCTGACTCAATCTTGGCTCAGGTCATGATCCCACGATTTGTGAGTTCGAGCCCCATGATGGGTTCTGTGCTGACAGTGTGGAGCTTGCTTGGGATTCTCTCTCCCTCTCTATCTGCCTCTACCTCATTCATGTTCTCTTTCTCTCAAAATAAACAAAATTAAAAAACAAAAAAAACAAACAAATGAAAAACTTGGACCATCCTGGACAAACTGGGCCAAATTGTCCACCCTAGAAACAGGTAAGAATGAATATTCAAGAAGTGAGAAAGAGTTTTATGAGCTGTTGACAGCCTAAGGTCTCATCTCAACTGATGTCCATAAGTTCAGCAAACACCCACATTTACTGAAGTCCATGGCTAGCTGGTAGATGGCAAGGGTCACTGTGGATGGCTGTACTGGTTGTGTACAATGCAAGAGCATTGCATCAAAGGAGGCATAACACATCTTGTAGGCATGATAAATTTCTGGATGTATTATGAACAGGCATCTCGAGACAGGTGCACCTTTTGCTATTTCACTCTAAGGAGCTGCATGAATTAGTGGTGGCCCTGGTAGAGGCCAAGTTTGCAACAAATGCCTCTTTCTGTGCTGAAAAGCACATGCCTTAGGGATTATAAATGTGGATAGAGGAGGCAGGAGAGGATGACTAATGACGTCTACTCAGGGTGGCATCAGGAGAGCAAATATTATTGCGACCATGTCACTAAATAGACGGTAATTTATGAGTTCTGCCGGGGAAGCTGAGTAGAAAATCAGATAGCAGCAAGATGCGGGTATTTGTCTGTGACAGGAGCTTTGGTCAAGGTGGAATAGTTGAGTACATGTGTGTCCATGTGCAGTGTCACAAAGCACCATTTAAAAAGCCCCCTAAAAAGCTACAAGGTCTTGAGGCATCTGAGTGGCTCAGTTGGTTAAGCATTTCACTTCGGCTCAGGTCTTGATTTCGCGGTTTGTGGGTTCAGGTCCTGCATCGGGCTCTGTGCTGACAGCTCAGAGCCAGGAGCCTGCTTCGGATTCTGTGTCTCCTTCTTTCTCTGCCCTTCCCCTGCTCATGCTGTCTGTCTCTCTCAAGGTTAAACATTTAAAAAGTTAAAATAAAAAGATACGTGGTCTCTTTTAAAAGCAAATTTTACAGCAGTGGTTCTCAAACTTTGGTAGTAATTCAAATATCCTACAGAATTTAGTCAAATGCAGAGGGCTTGGTCCTGTCCTGTGTCAATGATCCTGTGTCCTCATGTTCTTTACTAACTCTCCAGGTGATGCTGACACACATCACTGTTTGAGAACCACTGTCTTAGGCAGTAAGGTAAATGGAAACAACATGTTCCTGGGGAAAAGTCAACTTAAATTTTAAGGCAATACACAGTGTACTTATAGAGACAGCCCAGAGATGTGTGAGTCTTTCTATGTTGGTGTCTTTCTTTAAGCAATACTGCTTTTTCCTTTTTTTTTTTTTTCCTGGATGGAACTATTCTTAATTGCAAAGATTTCTGCCAGCACTTTGTAATTCCATTAAGTTAATATTTCGTATTTATATACTATTTTGAAGATGCTTCAGAGAAGAGAGATGAGTAAGACCCTATCCCTCCCTTCATGAAGCGTACAGTCTAACAGGGAAGCTGACACTAGTGTCCCTCTTTTCCTCCCAGCTCTGAGACCATTATCTGGGGGATCCCTGCATCCCATTCTAGGTTACAGCCTGGTGGACCCCTCCACACACTGTCTCTGTCTTCATGCATGAGCTTCAGGGTGGCTGTCTCTGGGCCAACAGCTCTCCCTGAAACAAAGTCATCCAGAGTTGAGGGGGCTGTTAAACTATGGTTTTCTTAATTCTGTCCAGGAAAACTAGGCAAAGAGTGTAAAACCCCTCTATATCTCCTCAACTGGCTTCGTTTTTATTTCTTTTTCATAGGCAAGCAACTACTTTTCCCTTCTCAGAAGTGGTTTGCAACATTTCAGTGATTTATTTCCAAGATTCCCTCTGTCACCCATGCTTTTTCCTCTATCCAGCCTTCTTCTACTCTTCTTCAACCCAGTGTCTCATCTTTTGTAAAGGTTCTGATTGATATTGGCAGTAATCACTGACAAAAAGCAAAAATAAAATAAAATAAAATAAAGTAAAATAACTGATAATACCACCACCACCCCCCGCCACATTCATCCTGGACTGCCCTTACCCACCTGCAAAGCATTTTAACTAGAGTTTGTTATATAAGTACATGGTGTACTAAGACCATGATCTTCCTTTAAAGTAGGGTCTTTTATTTCCTTGGTTGAGCTTTCTAAAGATCTCTAGGTCTCCAAACAATGTAAGGTACACAGTAGGTACTCAGTAAGTGTTTCTGGCCAAATGAAGTAGAGGCATATGCTGTCATCCTTCAGGAGTCCACGCTATGCAGTCAAATATTTCACAAGAGATGAGGTGGGGACCTGGGGTTGGAGGAATCTTGTCCAAGACCACCTAGCGTGTCAGAAACAGACTGAAAATCAAGTCTTGACTTTTAGTCAAGGGAACTTTTCTCTGGTACCATCTAAAAATTGCTTGGTTGGTTGGGGAGGACTCTAATATCAAACATAGAAAATACTGTTTTTTGGGTTACAAGCAGAATTATAAGTAGAAAAATAAAATTAAGCTCGAAGGAAACCACTGCATTAATAGTCTCTCCTACACGAGCTTTTTTCCTGCTAGAAAATCTTTCAAGGCTGAACCCACATCGGTTACTGATATCTTTGGGCTACCCTCTGGAAATGGCCCATTTTCTCCTTAGTTTAACTCATAGAGAGTGGAGGGAAATGAGCAGGTGGAGTTGGCGTCTTCCTATTTTGGTCATTATGAGTTCCCGCAGTTGGAGTACAGCCATGGTTTTCCCTTTCATGCCCTGAGGCATTTGCTGCTAACTCCCCAGACTCCTCCCCAGAATCTCTCTTCATAAACTATGAGGAGGTGGACCAGAATCTCCCAAGAATCACCTGCAGCAGGATGCTCTGTGACTAACTTCACCAGCCGAAGAGAGGAACAGTTGTGAAGGTCTATTCTGTCTCTGTTCAGGTGGCTCTGAGCAGACAAGAGGGCACTGGGGTGTCCTGAAGCATCATCTGTATGGTTACATCCTATCCGAAGGCTGCCTGCCACCGCCACGCACAGACGACTAGCAGACACATGACAACACCGGCTTCACCCCTCAGACGCCATGCACATGGTGTGTCTGTCCAGAGCTGGAGAATGAACAAATGTTTGCTCTTCATTAGGCTGAATCCTATTCCTCACAGCTGTTCCTTGTTGCCTTAAATAGTCTTAATGGGACTGTAATAACCAGATACCTTCTGGTCACCCTACTGGGCTCATCATTCATTACGATGACAGACTGCCTGGATTGGACTGGGATTAATAGGCTTCCCTTCTCTCCATGACAAAGTCACCCTTCCTGTTGTCCCCTCATCTTCCTCCAGCCTGCTGCTCTTCTGACCATGGTGATGCCTGGGCTTTAGGGAACTCTTCTCTCCAGCCAACATTTCTTAGCATTTGTTAGTGTGCTAAGGCTTTTGTTTTGTAGCTGGGGATGGTAGGAGAATCTGGGCTGGGAGAAATAGGACAGAGAGGAGGGAAGAAGACTCTGCAGTCCAAGATCATGAGCAGAAGCCCCTTAGCTTCAATGTGGTTGTGTTCCATCACCTCTGTGAGGGGTTATCACACACCCCATGGTGTCAGATGTGACCAGCAGCAAGGAGGGTAGGTGAGGTGATGGGTCTGGGGGCACAGACAGTGCATGCTCTGGGGACTCCTAGGGGTCTCCTTAGGACAGTATACTTCAGCCTTAAAAGTTCATGATAGTTATCTGGAGAGCTTAGTAAATACAGATCTCTGGATCCCACCTCTAGGAATTCTAATTAGTCTGAAGGACAGCCTAGGTATTGGTGTTTTTAAAACTTCCTTAGGTAATTCTAATGTGTGGCCAAGACTGAAAACCTCCAGACCTCTTATTTATATGTCAGGTGAGGTTAATTAGCCTTAGGTCTCCTTGAGTTCCTAGGAACCCAGGGCCTCCTGGTCAACCATGGTTGCTGGCACTTGAGATGTAACTATGGGGGTGGTAGCCCCAAAAAGGGGTCTAGCTGGACTATCAGTAGGAGAGACCCAGCTGGCCTGGACAATTAGTTCTACTTAGACTCACAAAATATGCGGGACATAATCATTGTTTGGATCACTCTGACCAACCACTTTCCCTTTATTGCATACATATGGAAATGGAGGCCCAGAGAAGGAGAATGATCTGCCCAAGGTCACCTGGATACTTTATTAAAGAGACAGGACTTGAATCCAGGCATTTTGACTATTAACCATTAACTCAGAACGATTCATATACGACTTCAAGTCATTAAACTTAAAATATATATTGAGAGACTCAGGTTTTCACGCCAAAGAGCATGAGCTGATTTTATGTGTCTATAGGAGAGAATGTGTGTGGGCTTGTCTGGGCTGTGGGCCCAGTCTCTTGGTTTGAGCAATTCCATCTTTTCCTTCAATTACTGTCCCAGCCGCCTACCTGCCTCTGGTCCCCTGCTCTGATCGATGCCAGACAGTTACATCTAGAATGTGAATTCAACTTAAAAAAATGTTGCTCCCTTCCATGGCTCTGCATGACCCCTAGAATAGAATCCAAAATTCTTAGCCTGAAAAATATCCCCTTGCTTCTCCACCCCAGCCCACTCCTACTGACAGTTCCAGCCCATCTCCCTCCATGCTTTGTGTACCAAACATAGTTTGTGTACCAGACTGCTTCTGGTTGTTTTAATTCAGCCTGCTATGCACACCTCCATGCCATAGACTGGTCTAGTCTCTCTGCCCAGAACACCCTTTCTTTCTTTCATTTGATGATTCCTATTTCTCAAGCTTTGGTTTGGGCTTTATGTGTTCTAGAAAGTCAATGGCCACCCATCCCTAGGCTAGGTTTAATGCACGCCACGCCCAAGGGTTCCCACCAGCACTCTATTGTGATGTTTTCCCAAGATACTGAAGTGATCAGTTCATATGCCTGTGTCTAAGAATAGGCTCTAAGTTCTCCCAGAAGGCAGGGGCTCCATCTCCCTCAGTTCCTAGAGCTTAGTACAATGTCTGGCCTATGAAGAGTGCTCGAACATCTTTGAGTTGACATTCCACAAGACTTGTCCTTGGTTATCAGCTCTGTCAATGCTCACTTGCTTCGTGACCTCGAACACCCTTGCGGCTTTAATATCATCTATACAACAGTAACTCCCAAAGTTTCCTCCTTAGCTCAGACTTCCTTCCCAAAGTCCAGACTCATATGTCCAACCACCTACTTTCCATCTTCATTCACACGTCTAATGGGCATCTCAAACTCGGGTTCAAAATTGAACTCCCAATTGTTCTGTTGGCTCTAAGTCTGTTCTCCCTGCAGCTTCTCCATCTCTGTTAGTGGCAACTTCATCCTCCTTGCGGTTCAGGTAATAGCGCTGGAGTCACCCTTGATTCTTCTCTCTTTAATGCGCCATGCTAATGCATTAGGAAACCCTGTTGGTTCTATCTGTAAGCTATGTTCAGAATCCAACTATTTCTTACCACTTCCACTGCCACACCGTGGTGGTGTCACCATTGTCTCTTGCCTAGGTTACTGCCATGGCCTTTTAACTGGTCACCCTGCTTTTACTCTTGCCTTCCTATGTCTCTTCTCAACACAGTAGCTAGAATGAGCATTTCAAAAATAGTGTCAGATAACTATTTGTCTTCTCAAACCTCTGCAGTGGCTTTCCACTTCATTCAGAGTAAAAGTCAAATCCTCTTTACGAGGCACTATATGGTCAGATTCCCCTTAATTTCTCCAATGTCATCTTTTATTACTTTTACTCCTTGTTCACTCTACTCACACCACCCTTGGCTTCCTCGTACTCCCTTGATCTGGAACCTTCTTCCTTTAGATTTATTCCACCATCTCTCTGCTCAAAACTTATCTTTTAATTAAGGACCACCTTTCTGCCCTATTTAATATTAGAGCCCTGTTTACCTTATGTCCATGGAATATACAATCTCCCTTCCTTGCTCTATTCTTTCTTTTTCCATGGTACTTGTGGAAGTATCACCCAAAGATTGTATTTTCCAATATCTCCTGTTCTGCATTTCTTTCTAGAATCTTGCAACTGCCCCTCCATCTATCAAGAGATGGGGTTTAATTCCCCTTCCCTAGAATATAGGCAGTTATTACTTGCTTATAACCAACGCAATGAGATAGTAGTGATGCTTTGTGATGCCCAAGGCTAGGTCACGAAGGATGTTGTACTTTCTGCTGTTAGCTAAGAGGCTCACCTTTGGAGCTATGAACTACTAGGTATGAAGTCCAATATCGTGAGGCTACCGTGCTGTGAGGAAGCCCAGGCCACCTGAAGAGGCTGTGTGTAGGTGTTCCAGCTGACAATCCTAGCTGAGACCCCAGCGGACGGCCTGCAGCGATCACTAGATATGAAAGTGAAGACACTTTCTGATGATTTCAGACCCCGCCTTACAGGCTTCCACGTCAAGGTTTCACACATCAAGGAGCAGAGGTAGGCCCTGTTGTGCTATGTCCACATTTCCGACCCACAGAATCAATGGGCACCATAAACTGGTTGTTTATGTCACTAAGATTTGGCATAGTGTGTAACACAGAAAATAGTATGTTTCCCTGTTTAACATACTGTATTATTTACTAACATATTAAGTGAATTCTTATAAAATGACTTATCTTTTTTGTCTGAATTCTCAATTATAATCATTTTTGTTTTATAGTTACACTATTCACAAGCCATTTCCCCTTACCTGTGAGCATCAAGAATGGTGAAACTAGTTCATCTTATATCAATATGCATTTGTAAGACATTTCTCTGTCCTCCTGTTGAAAAACTAGAAAATATTACTAAAGTGTCAAAGGTACCCACACTTCATCTGCTCCAATATCAGCCCAGGTCTAGAGTGAAGAGAAGTAAACATCTTCTCCAAGACTTTTAATAAAATAACTTGTTTTTAAGTCTGTCATTGATTTCTTGTTTCTCCTGCGAGAACACAAGTTTCATGAGGGAATGAATCTTTGTCCAGCTTGTTCAATTCTGTATCCCAAATATCTAGAACACTCCTTGGGAATGGTAAATACTCAGTGAATACTTATTGAACGAATTTATAAGTGACTTACAGCTGAACTGAATTTTAGAAGATACAGTTTTGCTATAGTTGAGAGGTCCCTTATATGTCAACTTGTCAAACTCACCCATTCATATGAAAAAAGCTGAGCAGGAGTGACAGGTAAGAAAGAGCACAGAACATGTTGGTTTGAGAGTAGGACTGGAGGCTCAGGATCCTTACGCTTACAACAGGGCATGGTCTTCAAGCAAACCTGTGGCTCCTAGGCCCATTATGCAGATTCCAGACATCATGGGATCTTTGATGATCAAAGCCATATCCATCTAATGTCTAGGAAAGGGGAGTGGCAGGTTGTGGAAAGATTCCTATTAAGTAATGCTGCTTCCCACTTAACCTCCAGTTAAACAAAAAATATGTTAACTGGAAGCTAAACATTCCGGTTAACTGATTAATATAATTTGAACTAACTGAAGGCAGGACTAGTCCAGTTAATGATATTTCCGTTTGGGGTCTAAATGATGGAACAATGTATATTGTTATAAAGCATATCATTTCCACCCCAGGAAGTTTGGAAAATGCAAAAAGGCACAAATAAAAACTTTTACAAAATCAACCCAAATCCTACCACACAGGGATGTGTTTTCCAGAGAGATATTATCTTGGAAGGAAATGCACTAAAGGAGTCATATATATTTGTATTTTTGTTTTCAAATTTTAGACCTCGGGTTCTTAGAACAGTGTTTCTCAGTCTTTGATTATTTGTTCCCCTTTCTGATAAGTCACTTGTCTCCCTTAATGCTATTGGAACCTTAAATGAAATAGTATGACTAATGACTTACAAACCATCATGACACTGAAAATGCCTTTACCAACAGCACACTCTCTCCCGACACTCACTCACCGAACAGATCTACACAGGTGTACCCCCTCCACACTCTCAGGGACAGAGACCTTTCAACGAACACCCTGGGAAGTAAGGCCCAGGGAGGGGAGGTGATGAGACCATCTCCTTCAACTATTATCCTGATTTCCTCCCCAAATTTGTGGATTGGGGATATGAAAAAATGCTATTTTCCTAGGACCATATTTGAAATTAAGTGCAAGTTCTCTGGAGCTGGTAATTACTCACATCCATGGACATAAACGTTTTTGTTCTCATAAATGTGTCAAACATGCCCCTTGCCACCGTGTTTTATACTCTCATAAAGTTTTAGGACCAGACAGGCCCTTAGAAATCACCTTATCCAAACTCTCCATTCAACTAATAAAGAATTTAAAACTCAGGTTGCAAAATGATATGCTAATAACACTCAGTTTATTGTATTAGAATCTGGCTGTCTGGACTCTGCTACCCGCCCCCCCCCACCCCCCTCCCCTGGTTTAGCACAATTTCATGAGCTCACATAGCTTCTGAGATACTGCTTTGTAAGCTCTTTCTCAGAATATAGTCTGAGAGATAAACTTAGTCTGCATTATCAAGAATTCCAAATATGTAGAGTCTGAGTCAATGCATTTGCACTGCACACAGTGAAACTGAACCTAGCATATTTGGGGCACATGGTGCCTGTGGAAAAAACCCCACAAAAACTAGTACACATAACTCTGAGCCTGGCACACAAAAGATGCTAGAAAGATATTTTGGGAAGGAAGGAGGAGAGGGAGAGTGAGAGAGGAAAGGAAAAGTAAAGAAAGAAATGCTTGTTTCCAAAGCTGGCTGCACCAGGAGGCTTGCAAAAATTCTTCCTGGGGAGCGAGGTGGTGCTCTCTAGTTCAGGAAAACGCCTTAATGAATTTTTCCTTCTATTTGATTTTCCTCTTTGAAAAAAGGTGAGGCCTGACAGACAAGGTCTGAAGCAAAAGGAAGGAGATAGAGAAAGCTGAATTGTTTTGCATAAACAAATGAACGGGGGGGGGGGGAGCATAGGGTTTCTTTTCCTGGCTGCTGGAAAAAAGTAAAAAAAAGGAAAATTTGAGGACACAACAAAGAACTTTTGGGACACAGTGGAGACCTGTCGGGAGACCGGAACCTCAGGAGGATTTTATCAGGCACTTCCTGTACTTTGCTGCGATGCTCCTGTTATTCCCCAAACCTCAGTAACAGCCACTACTCATAAGTTCTTTGCACTGGAGATGCCCTGGGGTGGGAGGGAAGGGATGTCCGAAGCCGGGGTGAGGAGACGGTACAAGGAGAGAGAAGCAGATAGCAGAGGTGATAGTGACTCGGACAGTGGGTGTTGAGAACACAGCAGAAGCAAGGTAATGGGGCCAGAGGGGGCTATGAGCAACCAGATCTCCCAGAAATCACTGGCAGGGGAGACAGTCTGGCTTTTTTTTTTTTTTTTTTTTTTTTAACAACAGGTGGGATATGGGACTTGAGCCATTCTACCTTCCTATTGAAGAAAGGCAGGAATCCAAATAGATTCAGTAGGTCTGGGTGGGGACCGAGTTGGTGCCTTTCCAACATATTCCCAAGCAATGCTCTGTAGACCATCCTTTGAGTAGCAAGGATTTAGCACCCATGAGCCTCTGCACCCACCATGAAGTTTCTCCACAGGCTGGTCTCTTACCTCGTACTCCTCCTTAAACCCATAGCCCTGGCCTCTCTTCATCTGGGTGATATGCTGCAGCAGGTCAGCCACCCGGATGGCAGGCTGGAACTGGTCCCGGGGATAGCTCATCTCCACGGGGTCGCAGGCCCGGTAGGGGTGAGTCTGGATCGTGAGGGTGGGCTGGGACAGCTCCCCACGGCTGCCATCTGCTTCAAAGAGAAGGAGGCAAAGCACACATCACCTGTGAGAGTTTCATCCTCTGTCCTCCCCGCACCCCCCAGGACTCAAGTGATCAGGAAGCCGCAGGAAGAAGAGAGACACACTGCTTCCCTTGCATGGCTGTGTTGGTAGATTGAAAAATTAGAACAACGAACGAACCAATGAACACAACAACCCTGGGTTCGTTTCTGTTTCATGGGTGCTTATCGATGGAGCAGAGACAAAGTTCCAGGTTGGCTGTCATCCCCTGGCTGTCCCAGTTCTTCCTCCAGGCTTGACAGGGTAGTCCTGGCCAATGAAGGCCAATCCCAGAGCCAGTGAGAAGCCACACAGAGGTTTAGGAAATCGGATGCCCGGAAATCATCTGTGGTGCCTGCCTACAAGATCAGAGCCATGTGTCTGCTCTTGCTCCATTTGCCTGCATTCTTGGGAGGAACTGAAGCCAGCTCGGATCCCCAGCAGACAGCAGGGACCCTGACCCTCCCAGCTGCTCTTTCCGGCTATGGGCTCTGCAACAGTGATCGGCGTCTGCCTGCTATCTAGTTTCCCCACCACTTCGTACTCTTGATCCAGGAGATCAAGGTGCCCCATCTCCTTACATCACATCTCTCCTATAAGATCTGTACTCTCCTTGATAATAATCTTTATACCACAGAGTCATGCTAACTGCCCTCTTCTGGCTTGGCCATCCTGGAAACTGATGCCGAGGGGACATTTGAATCCCTCTGTTCCCCTTGGACTAGGACAACCACATGCTTGCCCTACTGACTCCCTGCCAAGCGTACATTGTTGATCGTTCAGGACCAGTTCACAACCACCTAGGCTTCGTTTCCTCAACCTTCTCCCAAAGATGGGGACTGTCTGTGCCCCGGACCCGCCTGTTGTGGCAAGTATGAGATTACAACCCCATAGTTGATGCGCCTAATCCTGGTGTTTTCGGGCACCTTAAGGTACCCTCGCAGACCCCATTAAGCCTATGCCACGGTCACTCCCAGGGAGGCTTCAGTGTATATTCCTGACTTTTTACAACTTGTCTTTTCAAAATCCATGTTTCCCTTTAGCTTGTGTGTCGCTCATGTCATAATAATCCCTCAGAGAGTGATTCTGTATGTGGAGTAAATTCTCCTATGTGACAGCAAGAGCTAAACCCTTCCTAGTAAGGAAAGAATTGCCAACAGAAAGATCTAGAGTGTACAGGCTTATGTATGAGGAAGAAGGGCCTGGGTGAGATGTTAGCACAGCTTTCTGGGCTGCACGGAAGAAAAATCCTGCTTCCTTTTCCTCCTAGGACTGTAGGTAACATGTAGAACATTTTCAATGGCACTGTTTGTTTGTTCAATTTATTTATTGTTTAATAATTTTTGAGAGACAGAGACAGAGTGTGAGCGGGGGAGGGACAGAGAGAGAGGGAGACACACAATCGGAAGCAGGCTCCAGGCTCTGAGCTGTCAGCACAGAGCCTGATGTGGGGCTTGAATCCACAGAACTTGAGATCATGCCCCAAGCTGAAGTTGGACACTTAACTGAACCAAGCCACCCAGGTGCCCCTTCACTGGCATTGCTCAAATGGAGAGCTTTGCAAACGTGGGGGCTGCTTCTACTCTCCAGCACACCTTGTGATCAGGAGGCTGATTTATTGAGAACTCACTGTGAATGTGCCAGGGACTGTGGTAGGTACTGGCAACGCACACAACACAGACTGTACCCTTAAGACTTGATAGTCTAGTACGGCAGACAGACAGGAAGAACCACCTTGAAGCACAAGAACAGAAGCCGGAGAAGGGAAGCACATTTAGGGAAGAACAAGGAGGCTGAGAAGGAGTGAAGGAGGTGGGTGGGCACGTGATGGGGGCAAAGCTCTCAGAGATGGTGTGAGGCAGGTCAAGAAGGCTGGGACTGTGTGAGAATCTCCAAGCCAGAGGGAAGCTGTTGAAGGGTTTCAAGAAGAATTCATCTCTTTAGGGACACACTATTTCTTGGAGGTGCCCCAGCGGTCATAGATATGAGGCACCCTTCCAGTGAGTACCACTCCTGTGACACTATGGTGGGTTGGGGATGGAGAAGGGGCATTTCTGTTTCCTTCTCTAGATGCTGCACTTCACGAGGCCCAGGAGAGCATGAGCCGGAGTCAGTGCCTGGAGCCCTGTGTCTCCCACCTAAACTGCCATCGCGCTGGGGACAGATGTCTTCAGAGATCCATGGTCCTTCAAAGGACCCGGGGCATGGACTGCCTGAAAGACAGACTCCCTGGCAGAGACAGGCTTCTTAGGAATGGGCACCTGGCAAGTTTTGTGAGATGCCAAATGTTCCCCAAACCAATATGGATATTTTCCTAAACACAGTGCTAGACAGACCGTAAACTTGGTGTCAGCAAAACCAACACTGGAATGGAAAGTAAATGCATTTGAAATTTAACAACTTTGTATTGCTGTAACATTTGTAATAATGTCAACGCGGGTGCTAATGATGCTGTGAAGGCTCGGAACCAAGGGGCTTTCAAGGTTTATTAATTCAACTAGTTGAACTCCCTTCTCCAATGTATCTTACCTCACCTATTCCCTTATTAACCTCCGATAATGCAGAAGTGATGCCTTTTATCACAGCCCATTTCACCAGACGCACTATACTTAATTTTCCATCATTAGGTTTAATGAAAACCCAATTTCACAACTCACTTCTCTCAGGAACCTACAAGTAATGCTACGTTTTTATCAGCCCCAATTAAAAAGCGTTATGATGTTCCTATTCGAGAGGGAGCCTTAAAACTAACGTGTGATTCCGCGGCTAATTCAACAAGGGCGCTGGAATTCACATGCTGCTCATAAAATGTAACTCAAACCAGCTGGCCCAGGGAGAGAATGCTGCTCATTTTTCTCCTCACCAGACCCTTGATTTTCATGCCATTTCAACTTCTCCTTTATGGGTTTTGCATGTTTATTTATCACATAATAGTATTTTGGATTTTTTTTGCACTTTTTCTATAGCTGTCGCCTAAACCTGAGTTCCCCTGCAACGACTTCTGTGGTTGCCTGTGAGGGGCTAGTGGGTGATGCACAGGAGATCATGGGTCACCACCGTCCCTTTATTTCCTCTGTCCCTTCCTCTGGCCTTGACTTTTCTATTTTTTTTTAAATCCCCCTTATAGATCTCCCTCGAGCTCCAAACACATATTTCCAATTACTTGCTAGGAATTGCCACTCTGACTGGTTAACAAATATTTACTGAGTACCTACATTGTCCAAAACTCGGTGTTAGACACCACGTGCATACAGGAGGGTGGAGGAAAGTGTGTTCAGAGGGAGATAAGCACAGCACAGCCCTATGCGAGAAAGAAAAAGAGATAAGGTGTGTATAAACAAGTCTAACAAACGTGGGAAGGGACAGGAGCCTGGGAGATGGGAGGGTGATATGCTGTGGAGCTGGGCACTCCAGAAATGTTTTTCAAGCCATAGGCATTCACGCTCCGCTTCTGTGGTGTTTGCCATAACTATGTATAGCCCATATCAGCTCTGTCTGATAGAACTTCCCATGATGAGGAAAATGTCTATCTCTGTGTTTTGCAATATGGCAGCCACTAACCACACGTGGCTCGTGAGCATGTGAAATGTGGCTACTGTGAAGGAACTGAATTTAAGTTCCATTTAATTTTAATTAATTTCAGTTTAAATATCCACATGGTGGTTTGCGGCTACTATATTGGGCAGCACAGATCTAGAGAAAAAGAAAAAAGGGAAATTGAGAACACTCGAGTTATGTAATAGGGCAAAGAGGTCCAAGGAAATATAACGCAAGCCACATAAGTAATTTAAAGTTTTCTTGTGGCAACGTTAAATAAGGCAAAATGAACTAAGTGAAATTAATCTAAAAAATAAATTTTCTTTGACTCAATTCACAAAATAATATTTTGACAGTCAGTATAAAATCATTAACGATATATTTTACACTCTATTTGTACTAGGGCTTTGAACTCCAATGTACAAAATTTTGTACTTCCTTCAGTGTAATCTATAAACATTTTTTAAATGTTTATTTATTTTTGAGAGAGAGACAGAGTGAGAGCAGGGGAGGGGCAGAGAGAGAGGGAGACACAGAATCTGAAGCAGGCTCTAGGCTCTGAGCTGTCAGCACAGAGCCTGACACGGGGCTCGAACCCACAAACCACGAGATCATGACCTGAGCCGAAGTTGGACTCTTAACAAACTGAGCCACCCAGGTGCCCTGCTTCAGTCTTATTTCAATCCAGACTAGCCATATTTCCAATGCTCAACAGCACAGGCAATTAGTGGGCAATGCAGGTGTACACAGACTTATTCAGAGCCAAGTCAAGTTCTAAACAGAGCTGATTTAGAGTTACAATGAACTGAGACACTGATCTACTGTAAGGCAGCTCTAGCACATGGGTGCGATATGCCAGTTTACTTTTAATGCTCACTAACATGTTTACATAACTTTTAAAGAAATGACCTGACCATATCCCATGAGAAGAGCATGACCCTGAGAAATGCTGTGAGTCTAGGTCCCAGAATCAGACAGATTGGGGTTCGTATTTTCTTTTTTAATTTTATTTTTGAGAGACATAGAGACAGAGTGTGAGCAGGGGAAGGGCAGAAAGGGAGACACAGAATCTGAAGCAGGCTCCAGCCTCTGAGCTGTCAGCACAGAGCCCGACGCGGGGCTCGAAGCAACAGACCGTGAGATCATGACCTGAGCCGAAGTCAGCCCCTCAACCAACTGAGCCACCCAGGCGCCGCATGGGGTTTGTATTTTCAATCAACCAGTTACGGGCTCTATAATCTTGGTCAAGTGACTACAATTTCAGAGCTCGGCATCTTCATCTATAATACAGGGAAGACAGGTGTTTGAGGATTCGATGAGATAACGCCTGCAAGTGCCTGGTTTCTGGTGAGCAGGCAAGAAACAATTGCTGTTCTGATGTTGTACAAGATGTGCTGTTTGGCACATGAGAATCGCAGACAGGCGAGAGCATCTGGGGAGTCTTTTAGGGCTTCTCTCTTCTTTCCTTCATGACACACTCCATGGCCATCTAAATATTTTACTCTATTCCTGCTGTTACTGTCCTAGTTTGAGTCCCCATGACAAGACTATTCCATCAGGTTCCCCAGGGGTCTTTCTGCCTTCACGGTTCTTTTTACACAGCCTTGATCAAGTCATTCTTTTTAGCAAAAGTCTCCGCAGAGTCAAGACAAAATTTCTTAACTAGCCAACCAAATTCCTATAGTTTCCATTTCTTATTTCATCTAAAATAGTTCCTCTCAATCTGTGTGCCCTTTAGGGCAGGAGAGCATGAAGACTGGATGTGTGAATATCTGGACACTGCTTGCTGAGAGGGGAGAGTCTGAGGCCAGAGAGAAGGTTTGAGGTGGGGATGAGTCTGGCTCACCTGCTCGGAGCAGAGACGTGATTAGAACAAACACAGTGGGGGCGCTGTTCCAACAGCATGTGTCAAGGTCAAAGCATAGATTCTGAAGACAAAACCTGGCTTGAAATAGGAACCTCACAACTTTTGGGACTTCAGCTGGATTACTAAGATCTTTATTTGTACTGGCATTAGAGATGGTGATAACCATCATCATCACTGAAGGTCTTTGTAACCTTAAATGGGATCCATTGGAAGACATCTCAAGGGGGCCCCTGGCTGCTAGCAGGCAATGCCTCTTCCCCACCACTGCTACCAAATATCAATAAAGCCTCAATAAAATAAACTTATAATAGCATTAAAATGTAAGTCTGTGAACTTAACCTAGCATCAGAATTTGGGAGGAATATCCATTAATTATGTCAGTATCACACTGCACATATGGATGAGATTTCATTTTGTCAAAGTTTCTTAAAAATCACTGAAATTGTATAAAATCACCTTTCACCTGATTCACTGTAGGGCAATTTTCTCTCTAGGGTGGAAAAGGATTGCAATTCCTTTGGCAAAGCAAAGATGAAGTAGTTGGCCTGGGTTTAGGAACCATGTCATAATATTTTGTTCTGTATTTCCAAATTCTGGACTTCAACTAGTAGAAGTATACAGATTTGCACGTCTTGAGACAGAGTAGATCCACACCCCCCATCTCCTAGCCATTCGGGATATACTCTCACTCAGTGTAATGGCAGGTGAAATAACCTTCTCTTTCTTTGCATTCAGTACCCAGTGCCTCCTGGCCCTGGCATCTTGCAACCACTACGCTGCTTTCTGTCTCAATAGTTGCTTTTCTGGAATGTCATGTATATGCAATCATACTGCATGCAGTGTTTTATGGCTGGGTTTTTATTTTAATGTTTATTTATTTTTGGGAGGGAGGAGAGAGAGAGAGAGAGAGGGAGGGGGGAGGGAACTCTAGCAGGGAAGGGGCAGAGAGAGAGGGAGAAACAGAATTGGAAGCAGGTTTCAGGCTCTGAGCTGTCAGCACAGAGCCGGACACAGGGCTCAAACTCAGGATCTGTGAGATCATGACCTGAGCCAAAGTCAGATGCTTAACCAACTGGGCCACCCAGGTACCCCTATTTTTCACTTAGCATGATGCTTTTGAGTTCTTCCATGTTGTTGCTGGTAGCTTGTTTGTTCCAATTGCTACACATCCTCACGAGCACTCGTTTTAAGGTTTTATTAATTTCAGGCATTCTAGTGGTTGTACAGTAAGATCTCATTGCAATTTTAATTTGTATATTTTTATGTGCCTGTGTGACATTTGCTTTCCTTCTTCGGGTGAGGTGTCTGTTCAAATCTTCTGCCCATTTTTTTAAATTGGGTTATCTTATTATTGAGTTGTTATCTGGATACAAGCCTTTTATCATATGTATGTTTTGGAAATCCTTCCTCCCAGTCTAAGGCTTGCCTCTCTATTTTCTTAAGAGTATCTTTTGAAAGGCAAAAGTTTTAATTTCGATCAGGTTGAATTGATCAATGATCTTCTTTTATGGCTGGTTATTTTTTTTTGTCTTGTCCAAGAAATCTCTGCCTAACTCAAGGCCACATATATTTCCTATGTTTTCTTCTACCTTCTCTTTCTTAAGTCTGACCAAATGGCGTAGGGCTGAACTTGTAAAACTAGTAGTAAGCACAATGCCGCCTTGCTGCACCACAGTTTACAGAGCTGATATGGAGATGATATAACTGGCAATAGACACTGACATTCTTTGTTACTTCAAGTAACACTAGCCTGAAGGATAGAAAAAAATCTTCACCTTCTTATTTCCTTTTCTAGGCTCTGATAATCATAAGCAACCAAATATGGGGGGCTGGGCATCTGGAGCCCTTTCTTCCCTTCAATTGTCTTCACTGGGGTCTCTGACACGGTTCAGGCACCAGAAAGACATTTTCAGAGAACAGAAAACAGACATAGAAAAGACAGATAACTGGTGTTACTAAAGAAGAGAATAAATGACACAGAAGCAATAATAAAAGATATCTGCAAAAACAGCTCTTTGGCAGAATAAAAAACCACCATCTTCAAAAGCAAAAAGTTCTCTGTGTACAAGTTTTTTAAAAGATATTTTTTGTGTGTTCTTTTTGTGTGTGTTATTTGTTTCTTAAATTTAAATTCAAATTAGTTGACATACAGTATAGTATTGGTTTCAGGAGTAGAACGCAGTTAGTGATTCATCACTTAACACATAAGACCCAATGTTCATCCCAACAAGTACCCTCCTTAATGCCCATCACCCATCTAGCCCATTCCCCACCTATCACCCCTCTAGCAACGCTCAGTTTGTTCTCTGTATTTAAGAGTCTCTTATGGTTTACTTCCCTCTCTGATTTTATCTTATTTTTCTTTCCCTTCCCCTATGTTTTAAGTGTTTTTTAAATATCTATTTATTTATTTTGAGAAAGAAATAGAGTGTGTGTGTGGGAGAGAGGGAGAAGAAGAGGGAGAGGGAGAGGGAGGGAGGGAGAGGGAGGGAGAGGGAGGGAGAGGGAGGGAGAGGAGGGAGAGGGAGGGAGAGGGAGGGAGAGAGGGAGAGGGAGGGAGAGAGGGAGAGGGAGGGAGGGAGAATCCCAAGCAGGTTCCACACTGTCAGCATGAAGTCCAACGTGGAGGGTCAATCCCACAAACTGTGAGATCATGACCTGAGCTAAAACCAAGAGTCAGACGCTTAACTGACTGAGCCATGCAGGTGCACCTCTCTGTGTACAACTTAAAAGACAGAACCAATCTTCTGATATAACTGCTTAAATATTATTGATGAAAAAGCACTTAGATAAACATCTAGGCTGGAAAAAATGGTTATCTATAAAGGAGAAGAAACAATGCTAACTCTATTTTCTCTTGCCCAAATTTAAATGCCAGAAAGTAAAGGAAGAAAGTTTTTAAGGGAGAAGGTTGTGACCCCGAAATTATACACTAATGTAAGTTGTTTTTTCATTTGTGAGGTTCCAGAAAAATATTCCCTGCTGTACAAAGACTCAGAAATTATACTGGCTTTGATTCTTTTCCAGAAGCTTGGGGAGGAGGTGAAACAAGGGAAAAAATAAAAAGTAAAAACCCCACGAGATTGGAAGAAATCATGTTATAAAAGAATGGGCTTGTTCAACAACCAAGTCATTTAAACATAGATAGGAAAATAAAAATCAAAACAAATGTGAATCAAAAAGAAAGGAACACATATGTAAAAATATCTAAAATAAAAATTCTTGCTAAAATCTGAAATTTTACCAACAAAAAGATGTGGGTAACTGATGAATCACCAGAAATAAAAGCATATCAACTCCTTCATCTTTCATAAATGGATAATCAATGTATATTATTTCAATCTTGATCTTAGTTCAAGGATCTAATTTCAAGTATAGATGGGCATATCTAAGTGTGTGTGTGTGTGTGTGTGTGTGTGTGTGTGTGTGCGCGCACGCGCTGAAGGTATCAATTAGTAGAATAAAAACAAGGATAGATAGCTTTGAAATAGAAACAAAAAAACAGGGGCACCTGGGTGACTCAGTCGGTTAAGTGGCCGACTTCAGCTCAGGTCATGATCTTACGGTCTGTGAGTTTGAGCCCTGCATCAGGCTCTATGCCGATGGCTCAGAGCCTGGAGCCTGCTTCGGATTCTGTGTCTGCCTCTCTCTCTCTGCCCTTCTCCTGCCCATGATGTCTTTCTGTCTCTCAAAAATAAATAAACATTAAAAAAATTAAAAAAAAGAAACAAAAAAACAAAAGAAACCCTGGACGTCCCCTACACGTGGCTCTGGGGTCCACAGCTACTTGTGTGATGAACTGCTAACATAGAAACCAACATACAAATGCCCCTGTCCTGACAGGCAAATGAGAAACCACCCTATGGAGGTATTTTCATAATGCAAGACATGTGAGTTCCCCCAGAACAAAACTACTTCCACTAATGATGAACTTACAGTGAGAAAATAAAATAAAAAGAAAGACAAGCCATGTGAAGAAGCTCATCCCTGTGAGGGAGAGTCGGCAGACGTGGTACACAGACAAATATGCCCCCCAAGAATTGAAAATAATAAAACAATCAAAGAGGCCATAAAATAAATACATGCAGATTGATTAAAGAGAAAATGAGGGGGGGATTATGAACCACAGCAATAATGCAGCGTATCATGGAAAAAGGATGAGTCAATTTGAGAAGTACAAACTTAACTTTGAGAGATGAAAATATAGCCATTGAAAGTAGAAAATAAGTAAATAAATATAAGAACAGATGTTAATGGAGCACAATAGAAGTTAAAGATAAACAGAGATGCTGAAGAAAAGCAAAAGCTGGCTCTTTCCTTTGAAAACACCAATAAATCAGACAAACTTCTGCCAAAAATGATGAAGGAAAAAAAAAAGACACAAATAAGCCACTTCACAATTGCTAGAAACTGGCAGGACGTTTTTATCACATGCCCGATTACTGGCGAGTGAGTAAATGCCTGGGAAAACCAGGAAGGACATCTGAAGACGGTGATGGATGTGACCAGGGCCAGAAGTTCTACATCAGCCCCTCGCCAGAGCACCAGCTCTTTTTAAACAAGAAGTTTTATTTTGAGATAATTGTAGATTCACATGCAGCCGTGATACATAATGCAGAGAGTTCCCTTTATACCCTTCACGTGGTTTTCTCCAACTTTAGCTTCTTGCATAACCACAGCACAACATCACAACCAGGAGATTGACACGGACACATTCCACTGACTGCGTTCAGATTCCGCCAGGTTTACACGCATGTGTGTGTGTGTGTGTGTGTGTGTGTGTGTGTAATTGTGTTTAGTTTTACACAATTGTATCACATATTCCTGTGGCTGCTACCAGAGCCAAAATGCAGAAGCATTCGGGCATAAGGATCCTTCACGCAAGAGAACCCTAGCCTTTGAGTTTCTCTCTTGTTTCTAAGCTGAGAGCTGGTTGCTTGACCAAGGGTGACTATAGCAATAATGAAAAGAAATATCTCTCAGTGAAACCCTAAAGTCTCCCAGAGCCCCACAAGCTGGGGCCCCATCTTTACTGATGCTCCTATAATCCAAGGGCCTGCAGGGCCAACACAATGGCTGTGTGTGTCGTGCACTGCTCAATGTTAGAGTGTCATTCATGTGATAGCCTTGCTCTTGTGATCCATGCCCTGTCAATTAAAAGCCACCAGTTTTTTTCCTGTTGAAGTGACTAGTGGTTGGGGTCATTATGTTCATTTTTTTGTAAAACATACACTGGAAAGTTCACCTATGTGGTCTAGAGGGGAAGGAACAAGTGAATTCTTTAAAAAAAATTTTTAAATGTTTATTTAGTTATTTAGTTATTTAGTTATTTTTAAGAGACATAGAGACAGAGCATGAGCAGGGGAAGGGCAGAGAGAGAGGGAGACACAGAATCTGAAGCAGGCTCCAGGTTCTGATGAGCCATCAGAACAGAGCCCGACGTGGGGTTCGAACCCACAGACGTGAGATCGTGACCTGAGCCGAAGTTGGTCGCTTAACCGACTGAGCCACCCAGGCACCGCTAAATGTTTATTTATTTATTTATTTATTTTTTAAATTTTATAATAGTTTATTTTCAAATTGGTTTACATATAACACCCAATGTTCATCCCAACATGTGCCCTTTTTAATGCCCATCACCCCCTCTCTCCCCTCCCTCATCCCCCTTACCCTCAGTTTTTTTCTTAGTCTTTGAGAGTCTCTTATGTTTTATCTCCCTCCCTCTCTGTGTCTTTTTTTTCCTTTCCCCTCTTCCCCTCCCCCTGGTTTTTGCTTAGTCTCACAAAGTCCACCTATTCGTGGAAACATATGGTATCTGTCTTTTTCTGACTGACTTATTTCACTTAACATAATACCCTCCAGTTCCATCCATCCTTTTGAGAGAGAGAGACAGAGCGTGAGTAGGGAAGGGGCAGAGAGAGAGGGAGACACAGAATTTGAAGTAGGCTCCACGCTCCAAGCCGTCAGCACAGAGCTTGAGGCGGGGCTTGAACTCATGAATCGTGAGATCATGACCTGAGCTGAAGTTGGATGCTCAATCAACTAAGCCACCCAGGCGCCCCAGGAACAGGTGAATTCTAAGTCTGTGGACTTGGTGTCCACACTGAGCAAGAGTTAGGAAGGGAAACCTCTGTTCAGAGTCTGCTGTGGGTCAGAGGATTGGATCCGTGACGAGTTTTGCGCATGGACATGTGCATGCATGTGTGTGTACGTGCGAACATGGCCCGGTTTTCCCTCACCTCTTCTCTAAGCAGAGCAAAATGGTTTTCTGTTTCATAAAACAGACTTCAGGGTATGACTGTTTTTGAAAAAAGAATTTCACTATTAAAAAGAAAAAACTTTGAAAACCGTTTTTTTGGGTCACAATTTCAAGAAAATCAATGAGAGAACAAAACAGCCAACGTGCTGATACCAGTATTCCACCACACAGGTTTTATAAACTGAATTCAATAGAAACAAAAATGCAGATCATTGGGCGTTGCCAGAAGCAGCATACATACAGCATACAACAATAGTGTGTTTTGGGGACTTGTCTATTTAGTGGTCAAACTAGGAAGTAAGAGGGGTGTGTGCAGGATCCTGGAAACATACTATTGAAGCACAAAGGAGAAGGGATATAATTCTGGACTTTCAAAATGCTTTAGCTCCTGCAGACACAATTCCTTTCCTGCAACATCTAAGTCTAATGCTTAATTATTCCATATCCACCATTTATTTGTACTTTCGGAGACACTGACATTTCAAGGTTACCTGAACCTTCACTTAATAGAAAAATACCCCACAAATAGACACAGAGATATGTACCTAAACAATTTTGTAAACTTTGTCATGAGTTTACATGGCTCATGAAAAACTGGCTGGGAAGGAATGGATTTCTGGGGAATGTATTACTCACCAGACGAGAATGACGTCTATAAAAGTAAGAAGAAACTTAGAGGTCACTTAACATCAGGAAGATTAATATTATTGTGAAGTTCTTTAATATTATTGGCAAGAAGTTCCGTATATGGCTATGCATGTTAATGTGAACAGAATATTCGAAAGAACTTCAAAGAACATATTTAGTCAGTTGCTTGAAGTACAAATAACAAAGACAAGTGAATTGTGTAGTTTTGCTATTCTTGCAAACATAAAAAGGAGTGACATTGGGGTGGCTTTGGAGAGGAGTTTGAACAGAGGGAAACATTGTGATTGTATGAGGAAGGATGTAAGACAGACAGAGACGGACTGGCTGAGCTGCAAGCATGAGAAAATTCACGTGGCTCTTGCATGTCAGTTCTGTGTTTGGCAGAGCGCCGGCCGGAATAAATAAAAATAAATAAAACCACATATAAGTCATGTTAGATTCCCTGCCCCGATCTCCAATCTATTGCTTAAAGGAAATTCTGGGTTCCAGATGATGAGCTTGTCCTCAAAATACACCCAAGTTGGTTGGGATTGCTAGCAAAGTTTTCCACCGTGAAAATTATGGAGTGGTTGAGGAATCTGATATAACGAGGGAAGAATGATTCCAATTAAAAAGGGTGAGAAACTCTCATCATTTCCCTGAAGACAGCAAAGTGGTGAAAAGTGTATAGGCTTGGAACATTAATACACCTGAGGGAGAACCATGATATCACTGCTCACTGGCTGTGTGACTTTGAGCAAGTTACTTAACCTCTTTGAACCACAGTTTCCATAAAAGATTTCTGGCTGGTATCACTGAAAAATGAATATAGAAAGGGAAAAACCAAACACTATGATTTTTAATTGTTGGAAGTGCAATTATCTGAGGTTAGCCCAACAGAAGAAGGGATGGACACAGCCTGGGGCCTCATATATGCTACCCTTCTTTCTCTGTAACAGCTGGAACAGTGTCTGCACGTCTCTCTGAACCCCTTCTTGTCTCTCCATGTTCTGTTCTCTACAGTGAGTCATGATAGCTTTTCAGAAGTCCAAAGCTGAGCATGTCATCTCCCTGTTGAAGGCATTTATTGGTTTCTCACTATCTTTTAGCTACATTCCTGATCATTAATATGGCTTCAAGGCTGCGGTCTAGTTTCTGCCTTATCTAGAGTCTGTCTGTCCTGTGCTTACTAGGCTGCAGCCATGCAAGTTCTTGTTCACCTGAGAACCTGTACATGACATGTTATTTTCCTGGAATGGTTAAACTTCCTGAGCCTTTCAAGGCCAAGTGGACTCCTACTCATCCTTTAGAACTCAGCTCAAAAGCCACTTCCTCTTCTGGAATAGACAAACTGACCCATGGTAGGAAAAAACATCAGAACTGTGGTCACCTATTAGGTGGAGTGGGGGCAGGGTTTGATTGGGCATGGGCATGAGAGGTCTTCCTGGCCTGCCTGTATATTATTAGGGACTTGGGTTGTACAAGTGTATGCAACTGTTGAACTCATGGAATTGAAAGCTTAAGATCTGTGAATTTATTTGTATGTAAATTTTACCTGAGAAGAAAAAACAGAACACTGAGCTTACATTATTGATATGCAAGTGTAGTACTGGGGGAAAGGGAAGAGTACTAACGTCTAAAATTTCCTTTGCAATGCACAAAAAAATCAAGATAGATTGAGAGATGGATTGATGGGAAATAGGTGATCAAATAAGTATGGTAAAATGTTAATAGTAGAATTTAGGTGGTGAATAGTGGATGAGTGTTTATTAAAAAATCTATTAAGTTTTATGAATACTTGAAGATATCAAGGAAAACATTCCTATCTGCCACTATCCCTATCTGAGAGTATCATGTTACATCCTAATAATATCATCTTTATGAATCACAATGTATCTTCCTGGATATAGATGTCATCTCCATGAATCACAATAGTGGTTGAATAACTAATACTGGCATTATTTAATGTCTAGTATCCTTTTCTAGACTGTAGGCTCCATAAAGGCATGCCACATCTCTGTTGTTTACCGCTACATCTCTAGCATCTGCTGGTTGTTCAGTATATAGCTGTTTGTTTGGTAAGGACACCTGCCCCTCTGAAACCCACCTGCCATCTTGCTGATAGACATGATGTCTAGTTTCATGGTTCATCTCTCATGCCTTTTTTTCCCCCTATGGTGAGAGTAGCAAGAGCTTTATTTCTTGCCTTAGTTCAGCCTTGATGGGTGTAGGTAGCAAGAAGCCACATTTACTCCAAATGCATTTCTTCCCCAGATGGGCTTCTGGTAATTCTACTTATCACCAGATGCATTGTGCTTCTCTCACACTGAAGGTTGTTAGTTTCTCTGTAACTCCAGCTTAGGCTGGAAATGAGTCATTCACTGTCTCCAGAGTTGTGCTCATAGTAAAATTGGCCAGCCTAGCATTTTGTGTTGTGTATGCATCGCTACACTCCAAGACCCCCATCCTCATAAGATGTGTGATGAGAGGAAAAAAACCTTAAATAATGCCCGACGCTGAAAACACAGCTTATCTTATTTTCTCCCTCCCATTCATCAAAATCTTAATAAGACAAAGGTATGCAAAACAGTTCCGAAGTAATACTTAGCTAAACTAGAAAAACTAAATTTTGACAGATTTTACAATTTTCAGTCTGACAGGTGACTTTGTCTTTCATTGATGTGTAAGAGAGAGAAAATGAAATGGCTAAACTTGTCTGGGAGAGGAAATTTAAATGTGCAACAGCTGTTTGAAATGAGTTTACTGTTGTACTGGGTGGATAGCAGCCTGCTTTCCCCATTTCAAACTATGCCCTGGATACGTACACAGTTCGTGGATATAATAAACCACTAAGACAAGAGAGCATTAACAGAGTGGGAATAACACAGTTTTAGACTTATAAGATCTGGGTTTTCATCCTGGTTTGGCCACTAACTTGTTATGCACCATTATTTTCACCTTTGTGTATCTTAACTTTAAAATTACATAGTTGGAGTAGACCAATGCTTCTCAAACTTTAATCTACATTATCTGGAAATAGTTTAAAATGCAGATTCTGGCTCAGTGGGTCTGGAATGTGGCCTAAGAGTGCAAATGTAATGAGATCTCAGGTGATGCTGATACTGCTGGTCCATAGACCTGTACTTTGAGTAGCAATGGATTAGATGATCTCATTAAGGTAATTTTCAGTTAAATACAATCTGCACATTAACAATCCTAGAGTTGCTCATGAGAAAAGCAAACACTGTCCTTTCTACTCTTAGTGAATGAATGAGGTACTACAGCTTAGTACTGTTCAAAGCCAACCAAACAAAAAATTGCAAGCGCCCAAAGATAATGGCCTTTGTTTTGGGAAGAACACATACCTGATAGTTCCCTCATTAGAGCTAACAAAGCAACATGTACCAAATGTGTGAACTAAACAATGCATAAGTAGCATGTGAACTAATAAAGCACATCCCAGTTTAGCCTAGCAGTCCTCAGCTGCTGTATTATAGAAGTTGACCCATGAAATGGCAACTTACTTTATTTAATATAGTGGATCCTAATCCTGGTACTGCACAGGAGTCCCTCAGTGAGCTTATTAAATATAAATCTCTTAGCTTCACATTCTGGACCTAATAATTCAATAGCTTTAGTTTGGGCCAATCATGTTTAGGAACTATTGGTTATAACCATACAATGAGGAAGCAGGGCAGTGACTGAGGGTCAGAAAGGGAAATTTTGACTCAATTCCTGAGAGAAACATGGTAAAGAGAGTAGTTCCACAAGCAAGCTTTTCCAGAATCCCAATGACATCCTCTCCAGGTAATGGAGGTGTGCAGGTCACAAGGGAATCACTGTTCTAGAGAAGCAGCCTCTGAATAGAATAAAACTTAAAGACCCCTGAAACTTGTAATGAGGTGTCTTCACTGTAGTTCATGTTCTTTTTTTTGTCTACGGTGATCCATCAGAAGAGCTGGGGTTAAATGCTGGCTCTACTACTGATTAACCAAACGGTTTTCAGTAAATTATTGTAACATCACACATGCTAAACCATATAGTAGCATGTAGCCACATAAGAAATGACTCCCAAACTTAGAAACTTAAAATAACAAATATCTACTGTCTCACAATTTCTGTGGATCAGAACTCTGAGTGTAGCCTTTAATGAGTACTTCTGGTTCAAGCTCTTATATGAGGCTGCATTCAGCTGTCAGCTGTGACTATGGTTGCATCTGAAGACTCAGCTGGGGGAGAATCCATTTCTAAGTTCACTCATGTGATTTTGGAAGACTAATTTTCCCATGTGACATTGAAGTTAAAGGACTCAGGTCCCTTCTGGCTGTTGCCTGGAGCTTTCCCTCAGTTCTTGCTCAGTGGGTCTCTTCACAGGGCAACCCCTAACATGGCAACTGGCTTCCCACAGAGCAGGTTAATGTGAGAGTGAGAGAAAGCATCCAAAAGGAAGCCATGGTATTTTTTATAACCTAAACTTGAAAGTTACATCCTAATACTTTGCCATATTTTATTCATTAGAAGCCAGTCACTAGATCGAGCCTGCATCCAAGGGAAAGGAGTTTATAGGACTTGTAGTAAGAGACAAGAATCACTGGGGCTGTCTCAGAGGCCGCCAACCATAAACTCCAGGGTCACTCCGCAATGTTTTTGAGAGAGCCCCCCCAAATTAATATAAATCAAAGAGCATTTACAGACATTACAGCAATAGACATGTATAAGAGTATAATAATTTATTCAAATAAGTCCAATGAAAACTCTCCAGCTAATTTTATTCAGCTTTGCCAAGTGTTCTGAGTCTTTCGGTTAATGAAGGTTCTTTAATTCTTGCAAGGTTCTAAACTACCCTCTCTATACTTTTCCAAAGATTTTCCCAACATCTGATACTTCAAGGGAAATAAATGGTTTGATTTTCCTTACAACATGAATTGCTACTAACAACAGTCTTTAATCATTAAAGAGTTAACAGTGCACTTTGAATTGCTTTACCCGGATAAAAAATTCATTCCCTAAGTAAATGAATTAGCCACATAATTGACAGTCAATTCCAGTAATAAAACACTAATTAAGTGATTCTGCTAAGTAAAAAGTACAATGTGATGAATTTGCTAAACAATGGCTTAACTAATAAATTTTCATGCTAAATAAATGACTTGGAATGGTGACTAAACACTCACCATGTCTAGGGTCAGTTGAAAAAGCAACTATGCTTTTAGAAAACAATGACAGAAATGATTGTGCCAGCTAACATTCTTGACGGCATTACACTGGGCTCCCTGCCAAGCAGGGACCAAGTGAGTAAGTCTGAATGGGGTACATATACTAGACTTGGGGGACAGGCAGGGGAATAACTATGGGCATAGAGTGGGTGAGTAGCTTAAATGAGAACTTGGAACAGTCCAGTACAGCTAGATTGGCGTCATAGCAGAAACCAGTAATAGGCAAGTGGAAAGAGGAAGGACCTTACTGGGCTAGGATGAGAATCGGCACCAAGGAGAGATCCTGAAGGCAGTGGCCTCAGCTTCAGAAGGCTAGCATGGCAGTAGGACTCAGCCCTCATAAGGTACAAGGGTCTTTGTTGTCCTTTAGAGGCATCTTAGGTTAATCCCATTTACACTGGTGCTTTCTGGAAGGATTTGGAATCATATAAGTCTGTGCTTTTCTTGGAAATCCACTGGTTTGGACTTGCAAACTCTATATGATGAAGAATAATGCAGACTTTTCATCATGAAAATTTTGTTATCTAGACCCTTGAGCTGGAATGGGGTCTTGGTTTCCTTGCTTTTCCTTGAACACATCAGGCACCTTGCTTTGGAAGCCCTTAGCAGGAACATTCTTTTCTGATTTTCCACAAGGGAATAAAGCTGGAGGAGGGTAAGCAGTGATTGGGATGGGGCTGTGGAAAGAAAAATAATTTAGAAGGACAAAGCCCTTTGGAAGAGAAAGAGAAGGTTGTGAGGATAGGGGCAAGCTGGGGTCACACAGTAGTTCTGAAGAGTGCTCCTTCTGTATTCCAGGCCTGCACTGAGTGGTGGAGTCCAAGGAAGTCAATTATTTGGTGATGAGACCTTTTTAATTAATGATTAGGACAAAGATACAAAGATTAGAACTTCCTAAGACATGGAATTTTAAAGTTTACCCCATATATCTTTCTCAGACTAGTGCAACGGTCTCCTGTCTGGTTTTCCTACACCCACAATAGGATCAAAGCCTGAGTAATATTAGTCGTCTCCATGCGAAAAGGTCCTTGATTTTCCAGCAGCACACAAGAACAATTGGTCAAATAAAGAGTAGTCAAAAGCAAATAGTTATGATCCATCTTATCACAAAATTAACAGTGATTCATTCAACAGATACTGATCAAGTATATATTATATACCAAGCACTATACTAATCTCCAGGTATACAGTGGTAGCCAAAATAGGAGTAGCCTCTGCACTTGGAGATTATAAGCTAGTGAAGAAGGCAGACATGAACCAAAACACTCTTCAATGAATCAACATTTGCATACAACATACTTGTGATACATGCTAAGGAGTAGAACATGGCGCTAGTAGGAAAAAAATGGTCACTGTTTAGATTGCAATTAGATAGATACAAGCTCTCAAAAGGTGACAGTTAATCACAGATCTGAAGGATAAATAAGGGCTAAACCATGAATGACAGGAAGAATGTTCTGGGAAGAGGGAACAGAATTGTGGAAGTCACAGTGTTGGAAAATACTTAGCATTTTCAAAGCATAGAAAGACAATCAACATAATTGGATTATAGTGAGAAATCTGGAGAGTAGTCAGAGATGAGACCAAAGATATAGACAGGAGTCAGATCATTCTGAACTGTGTAGCCCATGAGATGCATTTTAACTTCATCCTGGGAACAATGGGAAGCCTGTGTTAGGCTTTTGGCTGAGCAGTGGCATGGTAAAATTTGCATTTTTAAATTGCAGGACTGGCTAGGCAAGTAGCTATTTTATAAGTAAAGCATAATAATGATATTAAATTATTAGGCAAACCTTGGCTGATGATCAATTTGAGAGGAGAGTGATGGATAGAATAAGAAGGGTTATTAATAAAAGAGAGCCCAGGGACCAGATTTGCAAGTGCATACATTTGCTAGAGCACAGCTGGCTGAAGACTCGGTGTAGAGCCACACAAGTCTTCACTACAGCAGCAGCAGAAGTGACTCTGCTAGTCTGGAATGACTGTCTTACTTTCTGAGCCTCTGTCACATCTGTAGATCTGAGGGAATGTCATCTGACCTAGATCAAAGACCCTGAAGATGAAAGGGGCTTTCACCCTGGAAAAACTGAACTGTCCCAATGAGACATTAGCTGAATAAGGACACTCATTTAAAACATGTCCAAGCATTTCCAGGCATCAACGCATCAAAATATTGACTGATCAAGAAAATATGGAGCAAGCAGGGAGATCTAATCAATACTTCTGGATTTAACAACAGTCCCAAGAATGGAATGTCACAAAGTATCCTTTCTCTATCACCTGCTTCATTACAAATAGTTGGTCACACTAGTTGGGATGTAGCAACTGTTAATGCTGTAATCAGGTATGTACGTATGTGTGGGTGTGGGTATGTGTATAAAATAAAATTTACCATGGGTACCACTATTTTGTGCTAAGTCACTTTCCCTGAATCTGATATACACAGAGATAATACTGAATTTTACTAGTCTTATTAACTCTTACTCCAATAACATTCTCCTCACTGTCTCTAGGATGATCTTTCCAAAATTAGACTCACCCCTGCCTATCTACTTCTTAAGATCTGTGTTAGCTCCTTGCAGAAAACATAATAAATTTCCAACTCACAGGTTTTCGAGACCATTTAAAACATAGTCCTTGATTACTTTTCTAAGTTAATCTCCCACCACCTAACCTCATGCAACTAACACTCTAAAAGATCAGAACACACCTAATTACAAGTCCAAAGGAAGGGACTTTGTCTGAGAAAAGGGTCAGAGTGCTGGACTTCAAGGACAATCAGCACCTTGGACAAAGATCTTACGCTCTGTCTCTGCTCTTCACATTTTCTCTCAGGCTCTGCAGAGAAGTTGACATTACTGATCCTTTTGGACTCTGTATTTTAGGGAATGCATTTGCACTTATAAGGAGCTACACAAGAGACCAAAGGCTCTTTCTAGATTCCGAAAATCTTTAGAGACACTGCTGAATTGTGCCAGTAATCGAAGAATTATCGATCTAACTGGAGTTCTAGAAAATATTTCTATTTATATATTTTTTTAATTTTAGAAAGAGAGAGTGTGAGCAGGGAGAGGGGCAGAGGGAGAGAGAGAGAGAGGGAATCTTAAACAGGCTCTATACTCAGTGCATAGTCTGATGCAGATCTCAATCCGACGACCCTGGGATTATGACCTGAACTGAAATCAAGAGTCAGGTGCTCACCTGACTAAGACACTCAACTGAACAGCACTGCTCTTCTTCATTATAGCCACATAGACTTTCTCACACCTCTGTGCCCTTGTACACGTACTTTCTTCTATTAGAACATCGTGGTAATTTATCTCCAACATGACGACAATTGATTCTCTCTCTTCCTGTAGGCATATGCCATTTCCCTTATTGAGAGGTGGAACCTGTTTCTCCACTTTTAGGCTGGGCGGTCACTGGTTTTAATAATGATAAGCCAAAGAAATGATGTTAGCCAGATCTGGCCAGCAGAAGTGATGCCTAGTTTTTAAGAAGACTACCATTCCTCCTGGCTTTCTTGGAACACTTGCTCTGGGGGGAGCCAACCATCATGCAAGAAGTCTGATTGCCATAAGTCTGCCATGCTACAAGGAAGCACAAGATGCACAGAGAGGGAGCAATGCCAGCTAGCCCCAGATATTCAAGTAATTTCAACAAAGGGGTCAGATGTACAAATAAAATAGCCATTTGGGCATTCCGCCCTAGCAGATACCACTTAATGAAGAACTGAACCTCGAATAGCTGTCCCAGTCATTTCCAGCCATTAAAGTCATTCCAGCTGTCTCTTCATTTTCAAGCAGACACAAGATATCCCTGATGTGCCTTGCCCAAACTCCTGGCCCACAGAATTGCAAGCAAAATACACTGACTGTTGATTTAAATCATTAAATGTTGACTTGGTATATTATAACAAGCCAAATAATAGTGATGTATTTCCTCACTTTCTGTCTTGACAAACTCATAACACTCATCCTTTAAAATTCGACTCCTCCATGTTTTTCTGGATCAATTTGATACAGCCTGAGGAGCCTATTTCTTACTGATGCTCTATCAACTCCCCTTGGCTTCTTCTCATCTAGTAAACCAACATGGTCCAAGCTCCTTCCTTTCTATTAAGTTTGTTTCAATAGCCAAAGAAACATCTCAGCTCCCAGGACAAGTGGTATGAGGAAGCCAACTCTCTTTAAGCATAGAAATTGGATCCATGTAATAGGTGTTCACTGTCTCCCAGAACCTTCCCAGACAACTGATGTTCCTATGGCTAATTGTAAGGCTATCCAGCCAATGGAGGACCATAATCTGTTGTTATATCTGCTTCCTGTATTTATTTATTTAATTATTATTATTTTTTTGCTTCTTCCACTGGCAAAGCCAGAGAGCAGCCCACCTCAGTTTTTGCCTGTATTTGTTTGTGGTCTAAACACTATGAATTGTTTTCTTTTCTTTTTCCTTATATTGAAAGAATGATTGCATAACATTCCCAGACGAGCCAATAGTTGAGCACTTGAGGATATTTTGAGTAGCAGTTCCCACTTTTGCAAGAACTATGAAAGGAACTTGTAAAATTCCCTTTGGTGCTGACAGACTAGGGATTAGTGGCAGGAGGTAGGAGACATGCTAAAATATGGATATCATCTGATAGGCAAAAAAACATTCTTTGATTCCTTTGCGTATACTCAATTCTGGATGTAGAAAAAAGGACAATAGTATATAGTGTCGGCTGTACTAAGCTTTCTAAATATTACTTTTTATTCTGACTTAGTGTATAGGATTGCTTTGTCTGAGTCCTGTCTGTCTATACATCTATCCATTCATTTATCCATTCAACTAAATAAACATTTTTGGGTATATGTTCTGTGCCACACACCATGCTATATGCTGGGGATACAGTAGTATGCAAAATATAAATGGTCCTCCCTTCTTGGAACCTGCCATCTGTCAGAAGGGTTGGACCTCAAACACATTTGGAAGATGAAACCAGTGCTGAGAAGAAAGGGGGAACAAAATTCTATGAAGCACCTAACAAAGAAATTCAATCCGGTCTGAGGAGAAAAGGGTTAGGAATGTTAAAAATCTGTGAGTTGAGATCTAAAGGAGTCAGTTAGGAAAAGAATGTGGGTATAACCAGACAAGGAGGTAGAAAACATTTCTGTTAAGTGATAGAGAACAAATAATTCAGACTTTGTGGACTAGACAGTCTCTGTAGCAATTACTAAACCCTAGTGATATAGCACAAAGGCAGCTATATATAGTTAGTAAACAAATAAGCATAGGTGTGTTCCGATAAAACTTTATTTACCATAATAAAGAATGGGCTGTTTGTGGCCTATGGGCTGTAGTTTGCACACTCTGCGTGAGACAGAGCAATAGTATGGGCAAAGGCCCTGTGGTAGGAGTGTGGAAAAGGTGAACTACTAAGAGAAGAAGGTAGCATGACTGGAGCTCACAGAGAAGGGTGCAGTGATGTGGGAGAGCTTTGAAGAGGTGGACAGAGCAAGACCTGTGTGTAAAGTAAGGATGAGGACTTTGGTCTGTAGCTCAAGAATAATGAGAAGCTATAGAATTATTTTAATCCATGGAAGGATAAGGCAGCATGGTCCAATTTGCCTTTAATACATCACCCTAGTTGTTAAGAAGAGTGTAGACTAGAGAATCACAAGGATGAATATGATGATTATTTACAGGCTATGGATCTTACTGAGGTAAGAGATGGAGGTTACTTGGACAAAGATGGAGGTGGTGGGTGTGAACGGGTTATAGCTATATGGAAGACATAAAAGAGTCAAAACTTGAGGTGGAGCTGGCTGTAGAGGGTGAGGGAAAGGAACATGTCAAGATTAATTTGCACTGTATCTATGCTGAATGTATCTTTATTATTACATCTAATGCATCTCCTCTTGCTGTGGTACTAAGGAACTGAAATTTTATTTTCATTTCCCGCCTCCACATAATTAGGAAGTCAACTCACATGGTTGGTGAGATGAAAAGTAAATCACTTGAAGAGAGATGAAGCACATGGTTAATGGGCAAGGATAGCTTCCTTTCACCAGACACCGCTCTCCTTGAGCTTCCTACACAGATCTCTCCTGGAGGAACCATGCCAGATCACTGTTGTCTGCGTTCCCTATCAAATCACGGACTTTTTAAGGGAGAATTGCCTTTTTCTTGTTTATGTTACCAATAATTCATCTTCTGGTCAGAGGATCTCCTTACTTGAAATCTGACTGCTGTAGACATAGGTACTGGTTACAGATGTATTAGATGTGGTGTGGATAGTTCTCCCAGTTGAGTCAAGAGCATCTCACTGAAAGGCAGCCTCAGTAACTAAACCTCATGACCCCCTCCTCCAGAAATATGTAGGGCACCACCCAGAGAATGAGGAGGTAGTAATACTGGGACAGAGGGTTTTGCCTATCTATGGCCTTCTGATCTTTTCTTCCACTTCCTCAAATGCTACTTCTTAAAGATGTCCCCTTGCCAAACCTCTACTTCTATTTTCCCCTCATACCTGCTGCCCACCTCTGTGGGCAAAAATTTTATGTGGGCTGCTCAAACTCTGTGACAGAGCCAATCCTATGACTACTCCTTTATTGACTTTCCAAGATATATAGATCCACGCCCAACCCACTAACACAGAAATCAGACTTCAGGTTCTTTTAACTTTCTACTTCGAATCAGAAAATTCTGCTTTGAATATTGAGACTCTATCATAACCCAGGCTGAGTAGACAGCCATGAGACCACCTAACCCATTAACGACTTCTTCACACACTCTGAGTTCCATCTCAGAGTCCTGATGGATGACCAGAAGGTTCTGGGCTTGGGTCACATTCACACAGTCCTATTTAGAGTCCCGTGTTTTGCTCTCAGCTTTAAGCTTTAATTTCTTTTCTATAGGCACTCCTAATATAGAAGTCCTGGTTCAACATTCTGGCTCTTCCATTAACTTGCTAAGTGACCCAAGGCAATGTGTTGCATCTCAGTGGGCCTCAGTTTCCTTATTCATGGCAAAGTCTTCAATCACCTTGTGTACACAGTGTAGCAAACATTTATATCTCCAGGCTGCACTCCTTCAGGCCCACAGAACCAACTGCCTACTTGACACTCCTTCAATGACTCAGTAATATATACAACCTTACCTGTCTAGATGTAAACTGCCCCTCTTCTGCTCCAAATCTGGCCTCTTCTTGTGTTCATTATCTCATTTAATTTCATCACCACACACTTACATTGAGTATGAGCAGAAAAGAGAAGATTCTGGACTAAACCCTGGGATGTTTCAGTGGTTAGATGTTGGGGATAAAAGGATTAATGGAAAATAAAGGATGAGAAGAAATGGCTGGGGAGGAAGGAGGAAAATCAGAAAAGGAAAAGTAAAGTAAGGAAAATGTTTCAAGAAAGATGGGCTGCTGATAGGTCAAACCCAGATTTGATTTCTTGGTAGCTGGGTGCCCTTGAGCAAGTTACCTAAATTCTCGGAGTCTTAGTTTCCTTAAAATGCCTCACAGAGTTGTTGAGAATATGAAATGATGCATGTAAAGTGCTTTGTCCAGTAATTACACATAAAATGTTAGCGAGGAGAATTACTATTTATGCTTTCAACTCATCAAGACTGTAGCACTGAGCTGAGGGAAAACAAAAAACAAAAAACCTGGTCTCTAAGTTTGGTTTATTCTGCTACCTAGCAACTACATATTTACATGTTCAACTTCACTTCTTTATCCCTGATTACTTTAACAAGCACTTTCTAAGTGCCCTGTTGTGATTCAGGACTGCCTGTGAGGTTCAGAGCACAATCTATTTGCTTCTCAAGATGTAGTGGCCTAGCATAAATTGTCAAAAGCAACTTCAGCTTTGGAGCTTTACTGAGATCTCTTTGAGAAGCAGTGGCTGGGCCAGCTCACAATGAAAGTAAAGGTCTGTAGCTGATACAATGCCGTCCCTACTTATCTACAATGGAAAGCGAAATCCATAGAAATCAAAGGTAATATGAGGCCAGGTTCCAATAACATGCAGGAGCACCTTACACTGAGAACATTTTCATTCCAAACAGGTAGCCCTTCCTAGAAAGTGAATTTAAGTAGGCTACAAATATGACTCTCCTCAGGTAGGTTCCAGCTACTATTCCGGCCTATCTCTGGCCATATCCTCTCAACATAGAACACCTTGTACTCCAAGCCCCCTTTTCTAAGCCCAACATGACCCTTGCCCAAGCCTTTGTCCCCTTGTCCAGGGACAATCTTCCTCTTGCACCTCCTTCAAGTCAAAACCCATTCTCTCACTAGTATCATCTGAGGCAGAATCAGTCATTTGCCAAGACTGTGATCAGTGTTCCTAGGGCCCTATACACAACTTTTCTTCATCACTCATCACATTTGCTGAAACTAATCCACTTACAAGTCTCCTCTTGGAGGACAATAATATCCTTGAAGGCAAAGACTATGCCTTATTTATCTTTACAACCTCTATACTGCTTGGCATACAGTTGGTATTCAATGAATATTTAAAGTAAAACCTTGGCTCCCAAACCAGGAGATGAAAAGTATAATTCAATTTGAGAAGATTCTATTTGTGCAGAAATTGGATTGGGGGTCTAGAGAAGATAAACCATAATTGACCATATTTCATTCATCTGAAGGAGACTGTGGGACAAGGACTAGAGTGGTCATAGTCCCCAATACTAGCACAGATTCTTCTGCTAGTGACTCAATAAGTGACCTTGAGGAAACTCACTGGGACTCAACTCTTCTTCAAGATGGGAAGGTTAGATCAGATGGTGTCTAAGGTAATTTTTAGTTTTGATGGTCTATCATGTCCCTTTTTGAGTCTAATATCTTTCTCTGAAACTTGTGTTAATTTACCTCAGTGTTTGTGATAGACAGTTTGTCTACTTATTCAAGGCACTTAAATTTCCATTTTGCATGTCCAGAGAATAAATAATTCCATTCAACTTTGGATTACCAGGAACTAAGTAAGTGTGTCCTTTAATCTGTCAGCCAAGTGGATGATTGCAAAATATTCAATAATCTCTGTAAAATACTCAATAAAACTGGAGGTGGCAAGCTTATAACATTCACTTCTTCTTCTAGATTCAATTTAATCTTGGAGCAACCAGAAAATATAATTGTCCCTGCAAACACAATTTTGGGCATTTTTTTTTTTCTCTTCATGATATTCCATTGAGCTCTTGGTTTCACTGTGTGATTCATGATTGCTTTTTCTTGTAAATTTCCACTCCTTCCATTCTGTTAGGTTGTTTGCTGTTTGGATAAAAATAGCAAAAGCTCCAGAGACTGTTGAGAAAGAATCTCTGGGCTTTGGGATCCTCGAAGCTATAATGGGTTTTAGCAACCTTAAGGTCCAGTACCTCCAAGTGGCAATGCCTTCTTGGTGGCTCCATCCCAGGAAAGAGTATATTAGCCATTCTCTCCCAATGTGCTGTAACTCTACCATTAGCAGAGACAATTTAGCACATAAAAAGCAAAGACTTTGGAGTCTGACAGTCCTGGGATTTACCTGAAGCTGGTGATTCAAACTCAAACATGCATCAGCATCACCTGGAAACTTTGTTAAAAACTGTAAGGCTGGGTCCCACTCCCAGCACTTTGGGTTCCTTAGGTCTGGGGTGGGGCTCAAGAAGTTCCTGTCAAAGAATTCCCACATGATGCTGATGCTTCTCATTTGGGGACCGCACTCTGGGAACCACTGCTTTGAACAAATGACTCACTACTCAGTATCTGTGGAATTCAGTTTCCTTCTTTAGAAGATGGGAATAATAACACCTGTGGTTTAATGGAGTTGTCTTGGCTGAAGGCTTAGGTGTGTCAGATCCAGGGTTCAGGTCTAGCTCTGCTACTTAAAGCTATGAGCCTTAGGCAAGTTCCTTACTGTTTAAACCTCAGTTTCCTCACTTGTAAATCACCATGGACAATTATAACAATTATTTCATCCTCCCAACATACCAATGAGATAAGATAATGCATATAAATACTCAGTTGGAGGATAGTTGGTATTATGAATATTAACATATCATGCTCAATAGAGGATAGTTGGTATTATGAATATTAACAACCTAGTAATAATTATATTTTGAGGCTCCAAACTGGGAGGATTAAGTGAGCTCATTGGCTGACACAACAAGAAATCAAAAATATCTCGGTAGGCTGAGATAACAGCATCAAATCTAACAGAAAGACACACAGAGATGATATAGAAAGTCCTTCACTTGGGCCCCCCAAATCATCTTTACTTGGGCTGAATGAGGAAGATTTAGTTGGAAGCCATGAGGTATGCCTTAGGCAGATATGTGATAGATATTTGGAGGTTCATTCAAATGTGAGCTGTGTACTCTGAACCCAGGATTGGAATCCAGAGTGAGGGTGATAGTGGCTCTCTAAACTCCCAGCGATTCAACCTAATGCAGAGAATCACATTCATCTTCGAGACCATGCACTCCATGGACATGGACCAAATGGAGACAGAGGTGCCAATCAAGATTTCGAGCAGACTGGAAAACAGAAATCTATCCTGAAGAAGGCTGATGGCTGATGTGGGCTGCTCAGCCTGAGGGAAGGACCTTCAGGACACACAGTGGCCGATGTCCCACAGCAACGGATGAGGGGGGCAGTGGGTACTGCAGGAAGAGAAAGACTGCCTTCTCTACCTTATGTGACATCAGAGGGCAGACAAAGGCAAGTATATGGTTGCTGACCAATACATGCTTGTGTACAAAAACAGGAATGAATGGATGGAAGTTACATAAAGCAGACTATGGCTTAAAGAGAGAGAATTCACTACCAGAAGAGTTGGAACCAGATATGGGCATGGAGCTAGCAGATCTTCATTTGAATTCCAGCTCCATCATTGGTTCTCTCATTCATACATTCAAACAAATGCTCAGTGGTTATCAGATGGGCCAGAGAGCTGGGCAGGGGTCAGAGTACATGCTGGTCAGCCAAGGAATCCATGCTTAGGATTTTAGCCTTTCCTCATGGACTACAAGGAGCCACTGAAGGGTTTTAAGCAAATGGAGGGAAGGTCAAGTTGGAGTACTGAATATACGGGACAGCAGAAATGTATTTAACTCTACTGAGTTTAGGTTTCCTCATTTACGACATCGGGATAATAATTGCTACCTGGTTGTAATACTTTGAGAACTAAAGATAATATGTGAACAGTGTCTAGCAAAATGACTGCCCCAGAAGATGCCAAACAATGTCAAGGCATCATTAGAATTCCTTAACATCATACATCACCAAAGGCATAGTTTCCCAAGGGAAGGTCACAGCCTGACCAATTTTCTCAGAGACCCATTTCTCTGGCTGGCTCAACATCCTCCTGACAGGGTGAAGCTCCCTAAGGGGAGCTAAGGGGTTTACAGCAAACTCAGCCATTAAATTTTTAAAGTCAAGCTCTGTATTCCCCATTTGAATTTCTTTAGTTCTTTAGTTTGATCTTGATTATTTATTTCTCTTAAATCATGTTCCTAAAATCATCAGGTTAAAATTTTGCCTGGTGCTTCCCTCTGCCCACCCCATCTCTGTCAAACCATCCTACAGGATACCAAGCTTAGACATTCCCTGATGTACCTTCAAGGACACCCTTTTAGGAGCTCTGTGGGGTGGAGATCAGAAAGGCATCGGGTTTCAGAACCAACCCTCTTCAGCAGCAGCAATCATCTCTGAGGCTACTGCAAGCTCTGAGGTTACTGGATATATTTCTGGTTGTGTTGGAGGCACAAAGTCAGAGGAAGAATCTTGTGGCTCTTTATGCAGGCAGGCTGCTCTTGCAGCCCCTGTAGGGCTGTGCAAAGATGCCTGTTGTTGGACCACTTGTCCCCCTCATCAGCTGTGAGTCTCTGTCTGGGGCCATGCCTTTTATCTAGAGCTTGGCCCAGATCAGGGATGCCTGAAGATGGGGCCATCTGGTCTACAGTCTTATCTCCTGTTAGAGCTTCCACTGGACAGCTGTCTTCCTGCGGGAAGAGCTTCGGGCTGCGAAGAGGAACTAAGAGGAGGCACTGTCCTACCAGCAGGCTGGGCTATTCCCCTTAATCTCCTTTCTCTCCTTCACCTAGCTTTGTGGTGGGCAGAAAGCTAAAGGTAACAGGAAAGACAAAGACGATCGGTTCTGAAAGAAGAACATCTGGTTTGGAGTCCAGACCGCACCATCTACTCATCATGTGACTTGAGGAAGATCTTGCAGTATCTCAGAGCACCAGTTTCCTCAACTGTAAAATGGGTTTGATAATAAACAAATCACCGTACAGGGTTCTGTGAGGACCAATGAAGATGCATATCTGAATGTGCTTATCACAGAGGCTGGCAGCTTGTGGGATCTGATGGGCTCGCTGCCAGTGCTCAGCCCCAGGCCTCCATGGTGGGACATGGCTCTGATGGGCTTGCTGTCAGTGCTCAGCCCTGGGACAGGCCTCCATGTGGGACACGGCTACGGAAGTAGCTTCTGCCCACGTGGGAGAAAAGCTGGCTGGCCATCAGGAGAGGAGTGGTGTTCTCCCTTTCTCCTGGCCATGAGTGGTCACCATTTAGACTGCTGAGTAGTAGGCTACCATTCATGGTACAGGACAAGGGGCACTGGTTCTGGAGTCAGATAACCCTATTTGGCTTCCAATCCCATCCCCACTCTGTGCGCATGTGATGTTGGGCTTACTTATTTTGGTTCTCTAAAATTCAGTTCCCTCATTTATGAAGTGGGAATAATATCTGATTTGTTGGGTTCCTAGGAGGCTTAAGAGTGGGATTTATATAGAGCATATGGTCTAGTATGTAATGGGTGCCAAAGAAAGTTACCTTCCTATTTGGGCTTTTGCTACTAGAAAGCTCAGAGCCAAACTAGAATATCAAAGTTACCAGCCTACATATTTAGATTGCTTTTTAATATAATAAATTACATTTTAATACAATCTGATATTGATCTTGATTATTTATTTCTCTTATTACTGTTTCTCTGTAGGTACTTTTATTGAGTATGTTCCCAAATTCTCTGCAGAGCTAGATGGATAGAACCAAACTGATGTCAGAAGAAAAAGACCCTTAACTCTGCAAATGGTTGTGTGATTTGGGGCATGGGGTCTCTCTGAAACTCAGTTTCCTTATCTGTAGAATGGGGGTGATAATAAACATAAAAGCTATCTTATGGTGCAGGAATGAGGATCCACGGCTCCAGTATTTTGCAAAAGGACTTTCGTAAACTATGAAAAACTGAGTAGAAACACTTATGTGCGAGACAATGCCCATTTTTATTCCTTGGTGTAATTACTCCCCTCCCCAAATTGTGCACAGGACTCATACCAAAGGGACTGGCATGCATCAAGTGCTGGGCAAATGGCCACTGAATCTTACCCTCCAGGGCCTCAACCATGCCTAAATCCTTACTTAGCAGAGAGCTTGATGGCCCAGCCTCCGATGCTGCTTAGAAAACAATTGCCTTCACACCCACTAGACATGCAGCCTTTCAGAACAATGGAAGTGAAATAATGAAGACAGAGTTTACCAATGGCACCCAGTGGGCAAATAAGTCTGTCAAATGCCAGCATGAGAAGTCTAGACAACTGAGCTCCATACTGAGATAGGAAAACTGAAGGACTACATAAAAATCTGCTTTTGCTCCTTTGCTAGGACCTGCACCCCACTCTACACATGCCTCAGAGTGCAAACAGTGTATGTCTTCCTTGTAAGGGACAAGAGGTTAATGGTTTCCTTAGAACAAAGAATGACCAGACCACCAGCACTAGATGTCTCCATGCCAACACCCGACCCCTCCAAGGAATAACAGCTAGGTCCCTGGCTTTGTTCAAACCAGTTCCTGGATGCCCGAGGGGACACGTACACCAGACTACAATCCTCAGTAAAAACCTCCAGGCCCCGAATAAAGATGAGATTGCTTCTCTGAGTCTCCCAGACACTCTGTACCTGCACTTTCTTTATACGTTCGATAAACTCCGCTTTCACCTCCTGCTGGCCCACATTTGATTTCTATCCTGCGCACAGCCAGGGACCCTCTTGGCTGGTCCTGCGGGAACCCCTCAGGTCCTTGGACCCGGCCTGCCGGAAGGCATTACTAACATAGAAATTCAACAGGAATTTGTTTTGAAGCACTTTGATTTGGACTGAAAATGAACATGGAGAAGATGACACCATGAACAACAGATATAAAGAACAAGAAATAAGCATGGGTGTAAAAATATAGCATCAGAAGAAAGACTTGGAAATTTATCCAAGTCAAAGATTTTTAAAAAAATAATAAATAACAATCAGGTATACAGGGCAATAAGATCAAAATGAGATTACTTAATAAAAGCCAGCCATTTCTTTAAACTGAAAACAATGCACATTGTTTTGCCCTTGAAATGTGACACGCACTCCTTTTTCAAGAACCCTGAAGCACTCCAAAGCAATGGTCACACCTGACAATGGCAGGGGCCCCATCACCCTTGCTTCCCAGAGGTCATTGTTTCTATACAAAATCCTGAGGCTTGAGTGAATGGATGCTGTAGAACTTAACAGTCATTTGGAATAGAAAACCCCTAAAAATCAGCCTATGCAGTGAGAAGCAGAATTTGAATCAGGCAGGAGCTCACCTGTTCAATAATGAAATAATTGCTCAGGGCACATTCTTCTGTAATCTTTCCTGATGTGACATCTATTCTTGTGCTCTGTCTTTCTCCTGCTTCCTTAACATTTGCAAATAATCTCAGGGCCTCCTAAAGCTGATGCAGAAGCCAGACAGTCACTTCCCTAATGCCGCGAAAATAGATTCAATTTTACATACATCAGGGTGATTTCAGAAGCAATTTCTACATCTCTAGTGTAAGCATTACTTACATTTTTTTCCCCCTCAAATCTCATCCCAGCAGTTCCACAGGGCATTTTAAAAGGTACCTGATGCATTCCAGGGCATTAAAAAAGAATCCCCAGAGCGTGTTTGTGGCTATAGCCTGAGGATACCAGATGCATAGATAGAGTCCTAAAATATTCAGTGACTCAAACAAATGCAAAATTTCTTAATAATTGAGTATACTGTCAATTGAAATTTTTTTCAATTTCAATATCTTTTTAAAAGCAACATCATTAAAATGTGTCTCTCTGTGTATCTGTGTGTGTATGCATATAAAACAAACATACGTACCAGTCATTTGGAAATATTGTCTCCAGACTTGAAAATGTCTAATTAGATTCTATTGGATAGATTTCTCCTCCTCTTTGGCTGGCTAATCTACCTCGGTCTTGGGTCCTTTCCTCTTAAGAGTTTAAGATTTAGCCCATGGGGAAAACAGTGGTGAGGTTTCCCCTTGAAATCCAAGAAATCAGTGTTACCTAGGTTTCCATTTGAGATCAGAAAACTTAAGATCAAATACCTACAATTTTGAGGTCATGTATCTTTGACTATAATAGTTTTGGCATTCAGTATTCCCAGGGCATTTTTACACATACAAAAAAAGTGTGCGCAAGAATCTGGCCTATACAGGAAAGATTTTGGGTGAATGGCTACCACTTGGCCAGGATATTCTATCAGCTAGACTTGTTATTGAATTTCCTTTCCCCCAGGCCAAAAGCAGGAGAATCAGTGACAGATGAATATAGGCAGAGACTCTCAGGGAGCTAGTGATGGGCCTTTCTTTCAGGACACACCAAGCCCAGCTCCTTGTCAACTCCTTTTCTGCCTCTCTGGCTGCCATGTCACTATCTCCTTTCCAAGGTCCCAAGGGAATGTATGAATCTCAGCGAGTCATTTGGGTTGAGAAAGGAAAAAGGGCTGGCTTCGTGGGTAGGCAGACTGCATGCTTGCTCTGTTCTCTGAGGAAAATGCAAGTTAAATATTTGCTCATGAAATAGTCAGTATGCGCCGTTAGACTCTGTGTTTAAAGCCATTACACAATCTTAAGAAGTGTACAGACTTAGCGCTGCCAATAACGGGCGAAGTAACAGCATTTGTCTGTTGAGATGATGCAAAGGGAAGTACATGACACCACCTATGTCAAATTTTTGACACCATGTTAACCTGAATGTGATCTTGATGAAGAAAATCAGATAAGTCTGGATTGTGCCACATTCTAGGAGACAACTGGCCTAGACTTTTAAAAGGTGTTGACACCCCAAAAGAAAAAAAGGAGGGAGGGCTGTTCTAGATGAAAGGTGATAGAGAGACATAATGACCAAGTATAATGTGAGCACCTTGAGTGGACCCTGGATTAAAGCAACAACAACAACAACAAATATTTTAGGACTACTGAGGAAATTCAACTATACACTGGCATATTAGATTCTGAAATAAGGTTACATTTCTTGGGTCAGATAATTTTATAGTGGTTATGTTGAAGAGCTGTCCTAGTTCTTAGGAATTCTCTGTAGGTAGAGAGTCATGATGTCTGCAACCTACTTCTAAATGGTTTTGAAAACTAAATATATAATACATATATTATATATACAGGATATTTTTATATTGTATACATATATAATATATAGTTTAGGGACAGAGTATGTGTGCAAATATTGCAAATGTGAATAATTGGTGAGTCTAGGTACAAGGTAAAAGAGTATTCATTTTACTATTTTCTCCATCTTTTTATAGGTTTAAAACTAATCTCCTTCCCAAGGCAGCATGTCAATATTTGAAAACGGCTATTGCTTCCCTCAAAGTTCAGTGTTCTTAATCAGTGTGCCTATAAGAATCATCTAAGTGGCTTTTACAAAATCCACATCCCACCTTACCCCTCATCTCCTTACCCTCTTCCCTCAGGAGACTGATTTAGTGGGTAAGGTGTGGGGCCTAGATATGTATATTTTGAAAACTTCCTCAGGTGGGTTCTGTGCTACACTTGAGATTAGCAACCATGGGTCTAAGTTACCCTCAGAACCTGGATCCATCAGGAATTAGCTTTGTAACTCTGAGAAGGTCAGCCACATGCACTGAACCTTGGATACCTTATGTACATAATGGGAACAATCCTATGCAGTATCTCACAGGGCCATGGTGAGGATGAAGACAGCCTATAAATATTTGTTTCCATTTTTCCTCATTTTCTCATAGACCCCTCCCCCAATTGGTCTTATCTAAATGATTTTTACAAATTATGGTTTCTTCCATTTGCCATTGATACAGTGTGTGGAGGACATTTGTCTCTGTTCGTATTCCTTTAGATTTCCTGAATTCCCTAATCTGGAGCAGAGGCTGGGGAATCTAGCATTTCTATGAAATCCAGGAAAAAGAACTGGCTTAAAGAGAGATGAGAACAAAAGTTAGATTTAGTTATCCAAAGATTTTCCTTCGAATAAGGTATAACTCTGAAGTCTTAGCCACTTTTATAGGCTTGGGATCCTGTATCGAGTCCGCATGAGAGCTCAGGTGCTTTTGACTAAACGCCCCTTGGAACACTGGCTATAGCTTGGACCTGGCCAGGCTTGGGAGGCATGGGTTCCAGATTTGGATAGGTTTACTCATTAGCCCTGGGACATTGTAGAACTTGCTTCTCTGAGCCTCAGTTTCCTAGGCACTCAAAGCAGAGATGCCAATCATTAGTGGCACACCTACCTTACATGGTTTACATGAAACACTGTTTTGAAAACTGCAAGACACTCATTCAGTGTGGCATGTTTTTCTCCTAATGGGCATAACTATGTCCTCTTTTTTAAAAACCTATTATTAGTTTTAACCTGTGTCTACTTATTTCCACAAGCAGTTAAGAGAGCTTGCCCCATTTACATCTACTTTGGGGGAATATTCTTAAATCCTCCTTTTCCCTCAAGATGGGCTGCCCCAAGTCCTTGCCAAGGAGAACGTTCATCCCTGAACCTCCAGGGAAGCATCCCGAGCCCATACTCTACAGCATCTGACCACTGTGGCAGGTCCACAGCAGAGCTACCAGGGTCAAGCTGAACCCTGTATTTTCCCTTCCCCTCAGCTGGCTCAACTTACTGAATCCATTAACGTCCTGAGAGCTAGAGGAGAAGCCTTCATCGTTGCGGCTGGCGCTGAGCTTGGTGGTGGGTTTGTCGGCCGAGGCCACAGGCCCCATCTCCCTCTGGGCTCCACTCTGTGTTTCCTTCTGCTTCTTGGCCAGCTTCCTTTGGGACATGTGCAAGGGGAAAAAAAATCACAGTCAGATGGTTCCAGTTGCATTAAAGCATTGGGAAGATCAGATTGTTCTTCCTCCCTACCCATCATTTCCAACTCCCAAACCTGGTTCATTCTCCAGAACTTCAGAGTCAAGGTGGGTCTTTGAATGTCAAGATGGAGTAAGCCTAAATCTTCCTGAAACCACTAATGGCTTTTGTATGAGACTTATCCTGGATGATTTCCAACAATGGGTATGTTTTTCACTTGAGCTGAAAATCAGAAACCAATGAGACTTGCATGATGCTTCTCTTGCTCTCCTTTCAAAGCGGGGGGAAGAAGCTGATTGACCCTTTCTGTTCCATGGCTCTGAATGAGATTCAAAATGGAGTCTGACCTTTCTCAGGGACTACGTTCACAAAATAACACACCGAACAATAGTAGACTGAAGTAGAGACTGGCGGTTGGTGAAGAGTGAGAGTGGGGGTTAGTTAGTCTTGTAGTTCGAAAGGAGAAAAGTTAAAGCAACTTGATGCCTGACTATTCTCATAGGAATGAAAGACCCTCAGAACCAGATGGACATTTATAATAATACTAGTTTAAAGCAGTGGTTTCCAAGCTGTGATGGAACTTAGAATCGTTTTGAGAGCTGATTGAGCTGATTTGAGGCCCTGGCTCCTGGAGGTAGGACAGAGTTAGGCCTGTGAATGGCCATTTAGTTCTCCAGGTCATTCTGACCCCATCTACTGGATGTTAAAACCATTGATTTTCGGCATCACGAGGACCTGGGTTGATATCCTATCTCTGCCACCTGCCGGTTGCATGACCCCAGAGCCAGTTCTTTAACCTCTTTCGGTTCTGAACTCGTCCTCTGGGTACGTCAGTCAGCAATGGGACCAACCCCCTAGGGTTATGATGATTAACTGAGATCATGTGTGAAACACTTGGAGCACAGCACCTGCCACACAGTGAACATTCAACAGTGACACTGCATCCTTGTTTTTGTATCGTCCCTGCTGGTCCAACCATGTTCCAATGTCCCACCCCCCGCTTCAAGAGACCCACTGTGAAATCCCTGGATATCAAGTGGTAGAGATTTTGGACACCTCCCCAGGCAGCCAAAGGGTTAAAAAGTCCTTCATATGGATTTGAAATCTACTTCTCTTAAATTTTAACTGATTGTTCTTAGATCATTAGAAGTACAAAAATATCACTAACCCCTCTTGCATATGACAGTTTTTCAAACATTTCTAAAAAACCAATGCAGTCGCTCTGAGGTTTCCCTACATTTCCAGTTCTAAATATAGCTATTATGTTCCTGTGATATGGAAGGCGATGGGCACATTAAATACCTTGGGGGTAAATTCTCCCAGGTCTCTTGCTCCATTTTCCACAGGACTTGTTTTCAACTGCAGTCTTAATCACTCCTATCTCAACACAGAAACAACAAATCTCTCAGAGGAGTCGAATTCAGTGCCATGTAGAAAAAAACTGTCCAAAATTGAAAATAGGGATGCCTGGGTGGCTCAGTCGGTTAAGCGTCCTACTTTGGCTCAGGTCATGATCTCACAGTTTGTGGGTTCTCTGTGCTGACAGCTTGGAGCCCGGAGCCTACTTCAGATTCTGTGTCTCCCTCTCTCTCTCTGCCCCTCCCCTGCTCACACACACACTCTCTCTCAAAAATAAAATAAAAACATAAAAAAAATTTTAATTAAAAAAAAGAGGTAATAATCTCCCTTGTCAGAGGAGGTATGAAATGAAAAGATAAAACCTAGACACAGAAGTATTTTAGAGGAGTTCATCTAGGATCAATTCTAGTTTGATAGTATGGGGGTAACTCCCTCCCCATGGATCCCTGGATCGTGGTGTGGACTGCACAGAAGAATGACAGATGGCACACTCAAGTGAGGATGATCTGAGGACAGTTTATGTGCAAAAGGACTACTGACAAGGGTAAGAAGGGTGAAGGGGAATCTAAGGTCCACTATGGTGACAGGTGAGCTGTTGGCCACCCGTGTGTCCAGAGGGGCAAGCAGAGGAAGCAGTCACCGGCACCCCGAAGGAGAGAGTTGTGAAGACGAGACCCCCTGCTCAGAAGCAGCAGCCTTCTCTCGAGGGACTCAGCTGATCCTCACAGGGCAGGAACAAGAGGCATAAACACCCTGGCTACATCCTCCCCTCTCCCTCTGACCCCGGAACAGTGGGTCTCATTAGCTAAACCCAACGGGAAGCCAGAGGCATGGAGTCCATGTACGGCTAGCTTTGGAAGTAGAGAGCACAGTGGAGAACCAGGAAGAGGGAATCAGGATCCAGGAAATCCCCGCCAAGAAAAGAATTTTATTTCCCCCATTTTGGTCACAATTTGAAGACGCCTAAAATGCAACCTATCCATCTATCCATCCTTCGTTCCTTCCTGCCTTCCTTCCTCCCTCCCTTCCTTGCTCCCTCCTTCTCTCCCCTCTACTCCCCTCCCCTTCCCTCTTCTTTCCTTCCCTTCTCTTTCATTCCCTCCCTTCCTTTCCTTGTTTTCCTTCCTTTCTTTCCCTCTTTTCCTTCCTTTCTTTCTTCTCTCCATCCCTTCCTTTCTTTTTTTTCTTTCTTTTTCTTTCTCCCCCCATTGGCTTGAGGAAAGGGGCTCTCAGGAATAGGAATGTGTCTTTTGGATATAATGCTCTAGCCACAGGCATTCTGTACCAGTAGTCAAACTATTCCTGGCAGACAGAAAAACAACAAGAAACGAAGTGCTGGATCAGTGTTGACAGTCAGACTGGGGCCAGGGGGAGCGCCAACAAAGGAAAAAGGAGTGGGTCTACTGCTGATGACATTTCGAAATTTTATTCTTCATTTATTATCAAAAAGGAGTGTGTTTAAAAATGTATATGTGACCTTCTTAATCATCAATTTGAAAAGATATACAGCAATCCTTTGCCTCTATCTAAGCTCTGCTCACACTGCCCTGGCAGGAAATAGAAGGAAATCCAGTAAGAAAGTTAACTTTAAAACTGTAAGTGAGTGTGTACAAGAGGCTTTGCTATTTCCGTAGGGGCATAACTCCCAACCAATCCCATTCCATTAGGGGTAAAATAATACGGAGAGAGTTGTTATAGGCACAAATCATTCATTTCCAAAGGAATAATAATAATAAAAAAAGGCCTTGCTGCATCTATGAAAAATGACATTTTATAGAAATGTTTGGGTAGCTCTGAAAACCTGGATGAAAAATGAAAAACTGAGCTTCTCCAAAACACAGATATTTAAAAACTCGACAACCGACCGAGTTGTAAAAACTCAGGAGTATGGCATCCTTAGTATTTAGCCCATGGTTGACACTATGTGTTCACGAGGATGATGCTATATAATAATTTAAAAATGTACAGACAGGTTTTTCAGCAACTGGCAAACACAGCTATGAAGTAGAAATAGAAGGAAGGGATGCAGAAGGAAATCAAACATAAAACCATAGTTTTGGGATCTATATTCTATTGGAATTCAAAATTTAAGAATTAAAAAACCATCTTGGTAAAACAGGAAAAGTCATGTTTATTCCTATAGCCATAAAGCTTAAATGATATCCCCTCTCTGTTTTTCCGTAAGATGGGAAAATCCAAGCCTGTGAGTAGGGTATTAAAGACCTTCAGGTTATGGCTCTAGGCTTCAATTCAGCCTTGTCTTCCGCACACACCTCCTCTTAGGGAACACCAGCCACCTCATCTTCACCCCCTCAACCATTCCTCAATACTCTACATTCCTTAATATGTCCCCATTCTTCTCCACTGGGCGCTCTTCTCTCTCCTTCAAGGCTCAGTGGCATTCAAATGTCACATCTCTTTGAAGGTTTCTCTTGCTCCTCTAAATAGATTTGTGATTTTCTCTTCTTGATTGACTCATCCACTGAACAAATATTTATTGGGCACCTGCATGTACTGGTTCCACTAGAGGTAAGGTCACAGGGACAAAAGCCAGACATGACCCTGATCTTCAAAGAACATGGAGAATAATGGCAAAGACAGGTGCTAAACAGATAAATACAGACACAGATATAAAATCACAAAAGTGATGAAAGTCAGGGAGAAGAAATGCGTGGAGCTAAGAATTACCAATAGTCGGTTTGAATCCTCTCAGGTCAAGGAAGCCCTCACTGCCATGCCAGCTAAGTGCCTGTCTAGTTGAGTTGTAGGGATCCAACTCTCCCAGCCCACAAGGGCAAGAGCCTCTTGGGTGAAGGGCTTTTGACTTCTTGTACCTATTCTGATTTCTTGCTGAGTGTCTGGCACACAGCCAGTGCTCAATAAATTTGTTGTACAAATTTATATTTAAAAATCTACAATTTGAAGTGCAGAAAAGATTGCCATCCTACTCCGACTGCAAATTATAACCACTTTAAAAAAAGATACATACAAGGAAAGAGGAAGAAAAACTTGCACAAAATTAGTTTGTGACCTGAAATATTTCTACTTATGAATATTTCTGGCTGACAACTTAGCATTTTCTTCTGGTAGTTGTCACAGAATTCTTGGGATGTTTGCAGAATTAATGGAATAGTTACAGAAGTCAGAATTTTTTTTTTCCCTCAGAGCCCACAGAATAGCCATAGCTATAAAATGTTGTTTTTTTTTTAAATCACATAAAATAGTTACATGATACATGAGAAAGTCACATAACTCATGAAATCTTCGGATCCTTCAAGATTCAAGTACTTGTGACTTATGAAATTTGGAATTTTTTTCTCTAGTTGTTCTGAGATTCTTGCCAACTGGGTCACACAATTTCACCAGTAGGGGGTACCAAAAGCTGGTTAAAAAAAAAGCATGCCTAAGCCTATCTATTCCTCTGCACAGACATTTCTAGAGCTGAAGAACGTTTTAAGACAGAGCAATCCGAAGTTTACTGTTTCTGACAGGTGGGGACAATGTGATATGACCATAGCTCTTGGCATTCTTTCTTCTAACAGATCACTCTGAGGTCTTTCTGACCTTTGCTTGTTAGCTGAGTGAGGGTAGGTGGCAGGGGACGTGCCCATGATGGACCGTGAGTCCTATGATTTATTCTGAGCACCACACTTTATAAGGGATAGTGGCAGGTGGAATGGCTCAAGGGAGAGGAATGGGGGCTGAGAAGGGTTCTGAAATCACGCTCTGAGAGAAGGAATGTCTGAAACAATGGGGATTATTTTTCAAGGACAGGGAATATTCAGGAATGCTCTCTTCCCGCATCTGAATGTCTGGCTCTGTTGTGGCCCCAGGGGTAGAATTAGAACCAGGCTGGCTTGAAACAAGGAAGAAAGAACAGAGTACAGTTGCTTGGGTCTCTTTTGGAAGCGCCTAATGCCTGACTGTCCTTTCCCATTTTTAATTATTTGGTAACCTTCTCTATACCTTTCAAGTCCCAACTCAAATGTTCTCTACTTGTCTCCTTCCCAAAGTTGGTAGCTTCTTCCTCTTTGCTCATTAATTTGTTGGGAATATATTTAATGAGACCCTACTTTGTACCAGTGTCTGTTAGAAAGAGATCATGATGCAAAAAGCCAGGCATGACCCTTGCCCTGTTTGGGCTTTTGGAAGTAATGAGAACTCCATCATTGGAACAGTTCAAGTTGAGACTGAGAAGCCACTTGGGAAAGAGGTGGTAGGGAATTCTACCATCTGGATTCTGCAACACCCTTGAATCTTTTCTGAGCTGGGAAGAGGAGGCTCCAGCTAATGTGGGGAGAGTGTTGGGGCCTCCACCTAGGGTTTTTCCCTAAATGTGAAGAGCTATGCCCATGCTCCGGGGGAGGCGTGGATAAGGCACTCTTTCTTTTCCCCACAGTTCTCTTCTTCTGTTAGTATCTCTGGACAGTTTCCTGGGAAGCCACAAAGATTAGAACACTGGAGCCAGAGAGAGATCTCAGCCTATAGGAGGTGGACAAAGAAAATACATAGCTGAGACTCTATTCCTATTAAAAGGTGGCACTGTACCCTTTGAAGCCAGGGTGCTTCTGTGCTGACATGATCAGATCTCTAATTAAAGTGATGCATCAGAACTGTAAGGGAATGGTACCATCATCTCAATTTATTCAAGAAGAAGCAGGCCTGGACAGAGGAGGGGCTTAGCCAAAGCACACAGCACAATGGCAGAAGCTGCAGGACCCAAACTCTGCTTTCTACCTGCCAGTGCAGGGCACCTGTTCCAACATTCCTCCACCTTTCTTTTCAGAATGAAATTAGAAGTGCAAATTCAGTCCATGGCACACATGACTCTAGTCCCTTATGAATGCAGCAAAACCTCATTAATCCAAACCTCACTAACTCAGAATTACTGTAATTGAGGCAGAGCCTGGGCTATACCACATCAGAGTCGGTAGTATAAATGAGGATATGGATACGTGCAGAATTTAAAGGAGAACACACCACTTTCTCTTACATCAGGAGGCAGAATGGCAAAGCAGTTAACACACTGGCTTTGGTGCCAGACAGCCTGGCACCAAAACCTGGCATCATCTCAGACTAGCTGTGTGAGCTCTTGCAAGTACTCATCCATCTGCATGTCAGTTTCCTCCTGTCTGAAAAGTAGGTAAAGTGGCTGCGGAATTAAATGGTATGTGGCTAGCAAAGCAGTTTTCCTAGGGCATGGTACACAGTAGGCACTCAATATATGCTCTCTGGTAACCTTTTAAATATAGGAACTAGTCGTGTTAATTTAAGTGGCCTCATTATTAACATGAATCCTCTAGAGCAGATGCTCTGAAGAATGCCTTTTCTCTAAAAACATTCTTTGATGTATTCTAGAGCTGCCCTTCTCAACCTTGGCTGCGAAAATCATTTGGGGAGCTTCGAAAATTATTGGTGAGATTCTAGTTTAATTGGTCTGGGGTGCAGCCTGGACATGTGGGTTTTCAGAAGCTCTCCAGGTGATTATAAATGTGCCAAGTTTGAGCACCACTGATGTAGAACAGGGCTGTCTCTGGACCAGTAGCATCTGCTTCACCTGGAAACATATTAGAAATGCAATTTCTCCGGCCCCACCTTTGACCTACTGAATCGGAAACTCTGGATGATTAATAATCTCTCCAGGCAGTTCTAACACAGCCTGAAGTTCCAAGACCATGATGTTTGAGAACCCACTCTTCGGCGTGTCCGAATTGGTGAAAAGTCTCTATCATCTTTCACCTGTGAGAACGGATGACCGGGAGGTAGGTGATCTGGCTGCCAGCCTCAGGTGTCCAAATATCCTACTGTTATCAGAGACATGGCCTTTCCCCTTTCTGGGTATTGATTTCTCTACAGGGGGGTAGTTGGCATCTTAGAACCAATGCAAGAACAGATGCTATTTAAATGACCATTACTGGTTGCACTGTGTCCCCCAAAGTATATACTGAAGTCCTAACCTCTGGTACCTGTGAATGACCTTATTCAGAAATGAGGTCTTTAGAGATGTAATCAAGTTAAGATGAAGTCATTAGAGGGGGGTCTACTTCAACTGGTCTGGTATCCTTACAAGAAAAGGAAAATTTGGATGGAGACACGCAGGGAGAGGGCTTGTGATGACAGAAGCAACTAGAAGTCAAGGATTGTCAGCAGCCACCAGACACTAGGAAGAAGCAAGGAAGGATTCTACTCAGAGTTCCAGAGGTAGAATGACTCTGTGACATCTGGATTTCAGACTTCTACCCTCTGGAACTGTGAGAGACAAAGTCTGTTTTTTCCCCCCATCCACCCAGTTGGTGGTACTTTGTTTTGGAGCCCTAGGAAATGAATACAACATCCGCGAAACAGTAAATCCCAAATTCATTTCATTTATTTAATAAACATGCAAACAGCATTTATTCCATGCTAGGCACTATTAAGGCTATTACAAACACAGTGTGTTAGCGCCTTTAATTCTCCTAAATATTGTAGGAGATTGGTAAACACATCCCCGTTTCACAGATGAGAGGGGGGGAGGCGGAGAGAGTGGAAGAAATTCATAGAGAGTCACCCAGGTTTTAGGAGATGTAGCTGAGATTCAAACTGAGGCAGTTAGGTTTCTGAATGTTCCCTAAAATTTCTTGTTATGTCATGCTTAGCCAAGGACCTATTGGTATCCACCCTTGTCCCAAAGCTTTCTCAGCTGGCTCCCTTCCTTTCCAGGCAAACACACACTCACACATGCACACGCATGCAGGCAAAAAGTTCCCACTCACACCCACTCACATCCTGCAGGCAATGCACACTGGGTCAGCTGATTACTTCTGTTGGCACCAATTCTAGAACATAGCCAGTGGGTCCAATGGGGGTTCCTCCATTACCCCCATCACCCTAGCCTGGGGCTTCTATGGTTTTCCACTGGAATGGCAAAGTTATAGAAGTAACTGCAGCAGATCCCACCACAATTTTAAAGACTGAAGGACCCCCGCCACTGCCTGTCACCTCCATCTCTCTGCTGTCTTGCTCTCCATGTCAATGACTCTACCTGTCTGTCTCTGCTTCTCTCTTCTCTGTGTGGCTGCCCCTCTCTCCTTCTTGTCTGGGTGGGCTCTGCAATGTATCATGCTCTTTCCACTAAGGACAGAGTCAGATTTAGTCTGACCGTCCTCTAGTGGCCTGGCAGGGGAGCCAGTGCAGAAGAAGCCTAAAACAGATGCCAGGACCTCCTTCCCCTGCCCATATGGCCACACTATCCCTTAGTCCCTGCAGCGGAGCCCAGAGGGAACAGCATGGGCTCTGGAGCCAACACTGCCTTGGTTCAAGTTCATGCTCCAATATTTACTAGCTATGTGGCTTTGGACAATTACTTAGCTTATTTATAACTCAGTTTCCTCATCTTTAAAATAGGGTTAATTAATAGTGAATTCTTACAACAACTGTTTGCAATAGGTACTGACTTATAAATACTAATGTACTTATGACAGGATCTGTCACCTACCAGATAAGCTCTGTGTAAGTGTTCATTAAATAATAAGCAATGAGAAGGGAGTAAGTGCCTCATAGGACAGTGAGGACAGACTGAGGCTGAGACAGTGGTGAGTTCCTGAAATGCTTTCAGGACACTGAGCTCTGAACCCCTGGGCAAAGTGAAGAGCCCTCTGCTGTTGGTGCTGTGGAAATGGACTGTGGCTCCAGACTAACCTGGTTCTAAGCAGCTGTGTAATCCTAACTGCGTCTCCACCTCTGAGGCTACCAGACTCAGTTTCCTTCTCTGTAAAATGGTACTTGATAGGCCCTTGTTCACAGAGTTACTACGATGATCAGAAACAGTAAGTGTACAGTCCCTGGCATGGTCTTTGGTAAGTAACAGACTGCAAATGCCAGTTCTTTTTCTCTCCCTTCTTCACATTGGCAGTCTACATGCTTTTAACCTGCTTTATTTTTACCTTAATTCTGTGTTTGGTCTGCTCCCTGAGACGTACACTCCAGGGAACCAAGGTGACAACTTTTACTCTCAGCGCCCTGCCCTACTCCATCCGTACCTTGCTTATACAACCACAAACCAAGCCAGACACTTGGGCAGACGTTTTGCTCCTAGTCATGCTCTGACTCTCAGTTTCAGGTCATCACAGGTTACAGAGTTTTGAATTCTCTGGGCTGGAATGGCCTTTGGGGCTCTCTGAGACATTCTCTCACCCTCGCTGGAAGGTCTTGCAACACCCCCAGCAAGTGGACATGCAGGCCCCGACTGCCAACTCCAGCGACAAGGACTCATCATGTCTCCAAGCAGCCCCTTCCGAGAGGCAGGTCTCTAGAGGGGGATGTTCTTTTTTTGAGCTGAGGCTGAGCTGAACTAGGTCTCCTGTCCATGGCCCTCTTGGATGCCCTGGATTGGTCTGCCTGTTCTACCTAACCAGCCTATACATGGATGGATGAATAGATAGATGACCACAAATCCTTCAGACTTTGTCCCAAACTCTTCCAAACCATCTCTCCTCATTCCTGAGGCTCTGCATCTATTCCTTCCCTAGTTCACTGAACTACCTTTTGTATTCCCCATCCCTGTGCCCACACCCCACCCAGGCCTTTGGTTCCCTCCAGAAACCATGCTGGCCTGCTGGATGGCCAGCCCCCAGGGTCATCTCCCCTGCTAGACTGTGACCACACCGGCAAAGGCCACGGTGGCCTTGTGTGCTTCCCATTCCCCAGGGCCTCACATGGTTTCTGGCATAAACACCTGCTAAATGAATGTATTAACAAATCACAAGCCCTTCGAGTTCTGTCTAGAGCACTAAGTCTTCTAGGAGGCCTTTTCTGATCTCTCCCTGATGGGACGTACTTTACCTACATTTCATCTCCCAGTCACCTTCCTGCTGTTCTCACCATCCTTCATTATAATGGCTTTCATAATATCTATTAGTTCACTTTTCCCTAGCACCTAGTTCAGCACTTGGCACAATGTTGTAAAAGCTTTAAAAATGTTCACTAAATGAATGAATGAATGAGTAACACGTTTAATTCCTTTATTGTTGCTCTGTCCCAATTTTTGAGCATCCCCGGGACGTAGACCTGACACTTTCAATCTGTTTCTGCACAAAGTGTCTGTACTGGAACGGGTCCTTCTTACTATTCTACGAGAGGGGCCTTTCTCTACAGATGGTGAGCGATGGAGATTCCCAAACCTGAGGGTGCACCAGAATCACCTAGCCAGCGTGCTGAAAACAGGGATGATTGGGCTCACCCTCAGAGTGAGATTTGGTGATTCTGAGGTAGGATCTGAAAATTTGCATTTCTGAGTTCCCAGGAGATGCTGGGACTCCACTTGGAGAACCGATCTATGGAATGCCATCTCCTGCCCCACTGCAGAGCACATACCGTGTACCTGCTGTCTGTTCTCCATCAGTCCCTCAGACCTCATTCCCTTCCCCCACCCCACCTCATTTCTCCTAAAACTGCCCATGGGCATAATATTCTCTTTACTCAAGCATTCCCTTTTTCTTGGGACTTTATCCTAATGAAATAATAATAATAATGGGAAAAACCCCATGTGTTATGTGGATGACATTGGAAAACAGCTTTGCAGCACGGGTTCTTAATCCTGATGCTACTGACAAGTGGGGCAGGAAAGTTCTTTGTTGTGTGGGCTGTCCTGTGCATGGCAGGGTGTTTATCTGGTTCCTGGGCTTCTACCCACCTACCTTCTGGGAATGCCTCTCGCTCCCAGGAGTGACAAATAAAAAACGTCATTAGACATAGTCAAACATCCCCAGGAGGGAGGCTAGGGAGGGAAGTATTGCCCTGACCTACAACCACTGGTACAGACACGTGAATGTAACGGTTTAACATGTGTAAATACCAGCATGTGCTCAGTACCTTGAAAACACCTGTAATCCTCACGGCAGCATTAGGAGGGAGTGATTATTTCTTTTGTTTTATAGGTGGGAAGTCGGAGGCCCAGAGGTTAATCCCCAACGCATAACACAGGTAAAAGGCCCAGGTGGGAACGGAGCCCTGATTCTTCGTCCTGCAGAGCCCTGCTCTCCCCCTTAGCCTGTTCTACAGCTTCTCTTGAATTGCAAACCATCAGTCACAGCCTCATAAATGTCTACCAGTAGGGGACTGCTTCAGTAAATGATGGTGTATCCCCCGGATGGAATATTATGCAGCTATTAAAATGACAGAGTGCCATTAAAAATAAAAACTATGTAACAACATTGAAGAATGCTAACTGCCTTACATTAAGTTCAAAAAAAAAAAAAACAAAACCAGAGAATGAAACTGTGTACCCCGTGATTACCACTGTGAGGAAGTGTCTATGCTAATGTGTTATATGAAGGTATTAAGGATAATTTTCATTTCTTCTTTGATATCCATTATTGTTATCAGAATGTCTTTGTGATCATTATTTTTAAGTAGTAGCAGAGTAATGAAATTCAGGACGTTAGGTTTTGTCATAGGTCTTCCTTGCACCTGAATTGCTGGGACTAAAGCTTCTCTAATCCTTTGAGTATGGCGGGGGTTTGATACGCTATCATGTCTCCCCAAATAGCACTGGTTGCGTGTATGTTTCTGAGCCAGGACATCTCTCTTTGAACTGACCAGCCTCCTCTAAGCACAGCAATCTGGAAGCCTTCGCAGAGGAAAACATTGCTGAAGGCATCAGTGCGATCACTCGGGGAGCCAGGCTGTTAGGAACACGCAGTCTGTGAAGAGCAGATGTGTCTGTCTGTCAGAGGGTACCGAGCACTGCGCTGGTTTCATGCATTATGCATCAAGAGTGGCCCGGCACCCTGGCCCGGCCGTGCAGGAGAAGGCTTGCATAAGGAACATCTGATGAACTGATTGGAATGTCAAAATGTCATTAAGGATAAATTAATGGATGTGTTACTTTGGCTGTAAGAGGCAGAGCCAGCAAGACAACAGGCTGCCGGCGGGCTGTTCCCGAGCCCAAGACAGACGGCGTTTGCAATGGAGATTCATGGTCTTTATGCAATGTGAGGTGCTTTGCTGGGAGAAGAATAAACAGAAATGCTCCAGCACTTAAGCACCGTAAAATCACAAGCATGAGATAAATTAATTAGTGTACGCTAGGAAGGCGGCTGGTCTGTCTGCACTCCTGGGGAAAGCCAGAATGGATGGCACTGGGCTAGAGAGGATGGGTCTCAACACCAGACTCTTGGAGAAAGCAATTCAATTTAATGTGCCATCATAAACTGCAGCTGATGGAAAGATAAGTCTGGTCTGTGCTCATTTTTTCGCAGATACCATTTCTGTCTACTCCTTCAAACTCTGTGTCTGTGGGTCAAATGTCTTAGGTGACCGGGCAGGCTAAAACCACCGCCACTTGCTTCTGATGCCACGGGGGAACAGTACTTTAACACAGGGGAAACTCTCTGGGAAGCCTGCCTTCCCTTGGGACATCCTAGATAACAGTGGTCCATTATTCTGTGACGGGAGGCTCACTACCCCACATTCAACCTATTCTATTTTTGGTCAAGCAGTGTTAGAAAGGTCTTTCATATTTAGGCTTCTCTGCCATCTTTCTCCTTGCAACATAATAATGAAAACAGCAAAGCAACAATGAGAGTAGCTAAGGCTCATGGAGCATTTGCTAGGTGCCAGGAACCATGCTCTGGTCCAGTCAGCACCCTACCTTGTATCATTCCACTTTATAGTGTAGGAAACTGAAGAACAGAGAGAGTGAGAGACATGCTCCAGACCACACAGTGGGTGCATGGTAGAACCAGGATCCAAACCCAGGTCTGTCTAAAACTAACTCTTAACATCTTACCCATCACATAATTCTAACTGCCATAACCTCCGCTCATGGAATAGAGCCTGACTTTCAGAGCAACACAGAATGTGAGAAGGCAACACGGATGGAACTAACATTTCAATTATGTAGTAGGTACTTTGCTAAATATCTGGCCTAGGTTAGCCTAATCTATCTTTTTTCTTTTAATTTTTTAATTTGAGAACAGTTGACACACAATGTTATTTTAGTTTCAGGTATCCAATACAGTGATTCGATTTCTCTATATGTTACAGTATGCTCATCAAAAGTGTAGCTACCGTCTGTTACCATAAGGCACTATTACAGTATCATTGACCATAATCCCTATTTTATTTTATTCCTGTGACTTATTTATTCCAGAACTGGAATTCGATCTCCCACTCTCCACTCATTTTGCCCATCCCTCCACTCCCTTCTCTCTGGTAGCCATCAGTTTGTTTTCTGTATTTATAGGACTGATTTTGCTTTTTATTTATTAGTTTTTTTTTTTTTTAAAGATTCCATATGTGAGTGGAATCATCTGGTATTTATCTAAGTCTGACTTATTTCACTTAACATAGTACCATCTAGGTCTACCCATGTTGTTGCAAATGGCAAGATCTCATCCTTTTTTATGGCTGTGCGATATTGCAGTGTGTCTGTGCACACGCGCACACACACACACACACGCGCACACACACATCTTTCTTATCCATTTGTACTGTCTAATCCCTCTTTAATGCAAATGCCCTGTTTGCTTGAAATAAGTTGCTATTTCTCCACCTGAGATCTCTCTCTTTTTTTGTCTTTGCTTTTTGTGTTAACCCTGTGCAATTTTTAATATACAAGAATCAGTTATATTTCTATATATGAATAATGAACAAGTAGAATATGGAATTTAAAAAATGGTGCCATTTAAATAGCATGGAAAAAAATGAAACATTCAGGTATAAACCCACCAAAACATGCATGAGGCCTGTATGCTGAAAATGACAAGTAAGTGATGAAAAAAATGAAAGTAGACCCATAAAGATAGACAACCCCATATTCCTGGGTCAGAAGACAATACTGCTACAATGTCGATTCTCACCAACACAAGCCCAATCAAAACCAAGCAAGATTTCTTGCAGGTATCAACATCTGATTCTAAAATGCCATTGTACACTATTTAAAGAAAGAAGGCAGGGAGGAAGCCTTCAAATCTTAACTGTCCAGAAAATGAAATCAGACACCTGTTGTCATGCTAAATATCATAATCAACTAGGAACATTTTTAAATAGCGTTATCCTTCTATGTCTGGCATAGCTGAATTTGAATAAAAGCCTCTCCAGGGCACAACCTTATTCATAAGACATTATAAATAAAAACATGTTAAGAAACAAATTTGTTATAAAAAATCAAAAGTGGGACTCAAAAAGCCTGTTTAAGAAATAACAAAAAATCACCCCTGATCTTATCTTTCCTTTAATCTTTGTCTGTTTTTCTCCAATGCAGATTATAAAATTTCTTACAATTAGAAAAAGATGAATGACCTCTTTCCTGTTTGAGTCTTGTCCCACTTATACAGTGAGTGTCTTTAATGGAATAAGGGGGTGGGAACAGGTATTTTTTTTTCTTTTCTTTTCCCCAAATATAATTTGGAACAATGGCTATATACTTTCAGGTAGTGACCAAGTCTGGTCTTAGCTCACTGCATACTCTACCTGACCTCAGAGGGCATAACTCCTACCAGCTCTGCTGCCAGATCCCTGTCACACCCACCTCTCAGTCCATCATGAGAACACACTACCAGTCACCAGTGACTCTGTTCCATGGATTTCTTTCTACAAGTAGTCCGTGGCCCTAGTCAGGTTGGTAAACCTTCATTTCCTTACATTTAAAATGATACTTCCTCACTGGAGTGCCTTGAAAGTTACAGGAGAGCTCTGTATAAAAGTACTTTCTAAAGTGCAAAACACCAGTAGACATAAAACATAAAATAGAATTAATAGCTACAATGTACTGAGTACCTACTATGTACCGGACACAGAACCAGATGCTGTACATGTGTTGCCGTTATTTTATGTAATCCTGGTAAATCCCCAGGCAACCCTCCACTGGCTCAGGAAACACAGGCTCAGGTTAGCTTAGAAAATGGCAGAGTCCAGGGTCACCTGGGTGGCTCAGTCAGTTGAGTGTCTGACTTGGACTCAGATCATGATCTCGCGGTTTGTTTCTTGGGTTTGAGCCCTGCACTAGGCTTGCTGTTGTCAGCACAAGCCTTCGTTGGATCCTCTGTCCCCCTCTCTCTCTGCCCCTCCCCCACCCTCTCTCTAAAAAATAAGCATTAAAAAAAGAAAGAAAGAAAGCGGCAAAGTCCAGGATTCAAACACAAATGCAGTCCGTGCTCTTCTCTCTACAACACTGCTTCTCGGTACTGAGGATGGTTTTCTTCGCCATTCAGAGCTAAGGCAAAAGCACTGTTTAATACCCTTAAGAGGTGGGAGATGAGATTACAAAAGTATAATTTATTGAGCAAATTGCTTCCAGCTTAGATTACTACACCTGCATAGTAATATAGTGGATGCATACACTTTGAGTCAGCCACTGATCTCCTGGAAAAACTTTACACCTCACATCTTCACAGGAGTTTTGCTGTAGAGAGCAAAGACAACACAAAAGAACAGAACGAGATCCCTTACTAAGCGTATCTGAATTTAGATGTTTCGCTAGAAGTTCTCTCTTCATCAGTCGATGTCAAAGTCATAAATGATGTGGGAAGGGAGAATAAAGTAAAACGCAGACTATCTTAGATTTTCCTCGTTTCTAAAAATGTCCATTGTCGCTAAGCTGTTTTCCAAAACAAAACAAACCTTCTTTAATCTTAAGGTTCAGTTTGGTTTATAAGCTTAATAAACCATATTTTCACTCTTTAGAAAGGCAAGTCTCCCTCTAAATACTGGGTCTTGACCATACTAAACTTTTAATCCTTCTGCTTAAAAAAAAAACAAACAACTGCGTGGCTGTCATCTACCCAACAATCCCCACCCTTTTAGAATGTTTGCCCAGTGGTTCAAAGCCACTGGAATGAAAAACTGCTCCAGAAAGAAGCTCAGCCGATGTTCCTTTGTTCTGATAAAAGAAGATTTCATGAGCAGAAGTACTGGGCTCCTCGAGGTTTCTCTGATGAAGAGAAGGCTCGTGAACACCTATTTCTCAGGAGACTGATCATGGCTGAGGCATCTTTACTCTTCACAGTGGTACCAACACCATTAGGAGGAAGGATTGTTATGATAAATTAAATACTATTTTAAAACGTGCCTGGGCATTTTTGCCATTTGTTAAATGATGTCTGCACATTCGTGAATAGCATACAGACTGTCTACCTTAATACCTAAAGGAAGGAAACAGTGCTGGCCAAGAGGGCTCTGTCTTGTATGGACTCCGCCTTCCAAACTCAATTTCCATGAGCATAACCAAAGCTGTGTCTGCTTGATGATCCAGCGGGAACAAATTCTCACCTGTGGTTCTAGGTTAAGTGGGCCAGAACAAACCCTTCCGCTTATCTTCCACGTGCCTGTATTCCATGACCCTGGATTCTCCAGCTCTCTCAGATGTATGACTCTCAGCCATGGTTTCAGATTAGAGTAACCTGGTCAACTTTAAAATGTCTAGTCAACCCTGGAGACCAATGAAATCAGTTCTCCAGGCTTTATAGGTTGTGACTTGTGGTACCCACTACCTCACTGGCCCTCTCAAACATACACCAGCTCCTCTGAGCTCTGTTCCCAGGAAGGAGCCAACATTCCCAATGTGACAATGAGACTATTCACAATAGAGTGGCCCTTCTGCATTCTGAGACCCTTGCTTCTTTTCTGGCAGGTTTTGGCAGTGACAGACCTGTCACTATCCAGCTCCTATTTTAGAAATAACCAAGGGTGGATCTTCTAACTTCAACCCCGGCCTTTTTTTCTGACCACTGGTCTACAAAGTGTTCTTGTGTTGAAATGACTTTGTCCACCCTTGTGATGCTGGCCAGAATCATTAACTGACTGACCTCTGTCACCAATATCTGCAGGAATGGATAAGGAGGCGTGCCTTATCCGATTACTCAGGGGAGACATTTTGTGAGTTTAAGAACCACTATCTACAATTGCCCCTCTTCATTCTACTGGACAAATTGTTCCTCCATTTAACTTATGTTTGGAAGTTACAATTTCTATCTTCCCCCAGCCCCTGACACCACCCACCACGGCTATGTCTCAGCTCAGCTCTACCATTTAATAAATGACAACCATTCCCCTGGCACATACATTATATCACTTAATTTCTTAAGATAATCTCATGAATTAAGCACTAAAATTCCCATTTTACAGATAAGAAACAAACTCAGAACGCCCAGGATTCACAGCTGCTAAGTAGTGGGACTGAGATTCACACTTCCTCCTTCCTCTTTTCCATCCCTCTCTACTCTGTTTCTTTCTTCCCAAGTTGTTCCCCAACATGTAATCTATTTAGTTATACAATGTCTCTCTCTTTCTCTCTCTCTTTCTGTGTGTGTGTGTGTATTTCTAGACAGCGAGGCCAAGAAGAAACATTGGGTGAGACATCCGGTATCCTCCCCAGGCTAGGCACCCTATTAAGCCTGTTGGTCCAGAGGGGTCATTCCTCAAAGCAGATTCAGTGACTTCTTCCCTCTGCCATGTCTTCATTCTCCTCTTCCATGTATGTATAACATTATTTCTTAACTTTTTAACATGGCACATTGCCTTTTAAGCTGTGAGCTTCCCAAGAGAAGGATGTTTCTTTCTAAATACTTAACGCCCAGCTCAGTCCTTAGCACAAAATAACAAATCCTCAGTAAATGCTCATGAATGAAGGAATATGTCACTGAAACACCAATGTAGGTGTTATTACCCCCATTTTACAGACAAGACACTGAAAGTCTTTAGTCAAGTTTCCGAAACTGCAGAGCTAGGATGCTGGGGCTCTTTCCTGCATGGCATAGTCATTCATCCAATAATACCTTGCTAAGTGCCTCCAAGCCCAACCAGACACCTAGGTACTAAGTGGGAAAGCACTTTGGATGAGATAAAGCTGTATACATAAACACACTGTAATCATTATCATCATTATCAACATTGCAGAGCTTAACTAAAGCACTTCCTTCCATTAAAAGCACTATACTGAAACGTTTAGAAAGGCATTTTCCAGTTTGAAGCCCTCCTATCTTTGCTACAGCCCTAGCTGCAAGAGTCATTCCCACTCTAGGGATGTTTGCTAAAGGCAAGAGCTTTCAGAATTAAACCCACTCCTGCCTCAGAGGACCTTGAAGAGCACAGTGGTGGGGACTTCTGACATTCTCTCACTCCTCTGGCTGGTCCAGCAATAGCTACAGTCACTTCTGTGATACACAGCGAGCTCCCCCAGGCGGGAGCTATGCATGAAGATGCCCACAGCCCAGAGCGGAGCAAGTGCCCATGAATGGATGAGTGCCCCAAGGAAGACATTTTTAGAGTTTACTTTCATCAGTGGGCAACAAGTGGTGACCCCAATTAGTTGGTACACAAAGGGTCCACAGGCAATGATGTGTGCACGTGCAGGGAAGGGGCATGCCACATACTCAAATCCACTTGTCTCCAGTGGCCAAATGGAAGAGAAGCCAATGGAAGTGTGGCAGATTGTGTTCCTTGAGAATTAGACTCTGAGACAGAGAATGACAGGCAGGAGATGAATCAGGAGGTGCTTCTAGGGTCAATGTCTATGGAAGGAAAGGAAAAGGTAGGTGAGGAAAGGGAAAGAGTGGATGAAAGGGGAATTTAGTGATGCACGGGCCATGAAGGCTTAAGGAAACCCCTTGGGAAGCTTTGAAACTGGGGTGTCTCTCACAAACCCGTGTTGAACAGCTAGCTACTGGATGACCTTGGGTGGAGCAGCTCTGAAGGACAAGTTGTCCCAAAGGGAGCTGTTAGCCAAGAGTTGTCTACCAGCAGTAATTCTGGTCCCTGGGGGAGTAAGTTCTTCATTCTTTAAAAAAGTTTTTTTTTTAATTAAAAAAAATTGAAGTATAATTAATATATAGCATTATGTTAGTTTCAGGTATACAATATAATAATTCAACACTTCTATACATTTTTCAGTGCTCGCCAAGGTAAGTGTCTTCTTAATCTCCTTTGTCTCTTTCACCCACTCCCCAACACTACCTGTCTCTGGTAACCACCAGTTTGTTCTCTGTATTTAGGAGGTTTTGTTGGTGGTGGTGGTTTCTTTTTTTCTGTTTTGTTTCTTAAGTTCCACATGAGTGAAATCATATAGTATGTCTGTCTTTCTTCAGATAATTTACTTCACTTAGCATTGCACCTTCTAAATCTATCCATGTTGTTGCAAATTGCAAGATCTCATTCTTTTTTATGGCTGAGTAATATTCCATTTTATATATGTATATATTTTATACTCCCCCCACACACATACACTTCCACAGCTTCTTTATCCATTTTTCCAAAGAAGACATACAGATGACCAATAGACACATACAAAGATGTTCCACATCACTCATCATCAGGGAAATGCAAATCAAAACCACAGTAAGATATCACTTTACACCTGTCAGAATGGCTAAAATCAAAAACACAAAAAACAACAAGGGTTGGTGAGGATGTGGAGAAAAAGGAAACCTCATCACTGTGGTGGCAATGCAAACTGGTGCAGCCACTGTAGAAAACGGTACGGAGGTGCCTCTCAATAAATCAAAAATAGAACTACCCTATGATCCAGTAACCACATTACTTGGTATTTACCCAAAGTCTTTCATTCTTGAAGGGAGCTGTGAGTAGCACATCACAACTTTCTCCACAAGAACTTCTCTTTCCAACTACATTTCAGTATGTCACCTCTCTCTGTCAGTAGTATCCCCCATGCTCTCATTTACTTGTTTTACAAAGTTCAAATGCATTTACAGAATAGAAGCATTTAGAATCACAGGCAGACCTTTCCAAGCCTCAAGGCATCACTAAAACCTAGTTGGTTTCAAAACTTAAAGTATAAACTTAAAACTGAAGTATACACATCTTCCATCTTCTTTGAAGGGGAAATGCTCATTTGTATTTTCCCTGATTAAGGTGACAGAGCCTCTGACTTATAGATTTGCTCTGTTTGGTATTAATGACTGATGTGTTTAGATTCTAATTCAATAGAATAAACAATAAAGTATCCGTTCAGTAGCAATCCCTATCCAAATCTATCTGTGGACATGGTCTAGCCCACTGCATTTATATCTATTCATTGTGGCAGAATTCATTAATTTTATGCATTTACAATTGTGAAATGCAAGTACAACATTTCTAAACCTAAAACCAATACAAAATTACAAAATATGTCTGATCCGAAAGACACCCCTCCCCCATCACCAAATGCCAAAAATATATGAAAATGAATACTATCTTATGGAGAATGGAAACGCATAATTCAATGGGAGAGAAAACAAAATGGGGGGATCAACCTCACACATACACCCACCTGTGTGTACTCGTTCATACAATCAACACAGTCTTATGATGTCTGATTTGTTCAGGACTCCAAGTTAGTCATCGGGAAATGAAAGATGAGTAATACACAGTCCTTGTCAACAAGGAGACTGATGTGCAAATACACCAGGGGCAGAATAACCTGAGAATTGTTTATGAATGAGTGAGTCAGGGGACAAATGAATGAAGGCTGAATGCAGCGACAAAGATGAGGACAGAGATATGGCTTGCCTAAATAAGAATGACAATTTTCCCCTCTTAATTGGAATTTTCCAGGCACAGAGGGTGGCTAGGCATCCCGGGAAGAGGGCAAAGTGCAAAGGTGTGATACTGAGAAAGGGAGAGTTGTATCGGGGTGATGGGAGGGCGTGAGGAGAGGAGCTGCTGTCAAAGCAGGCATGCAAAATAATAATGTGAGGTGTGCGCTAACATGCAGATTCCAAGGCCACACTTTTGAAGGGAATGAGCTGCTCTGGGGTGGGGCCCAGGAATCAGTTCTCACCATGGTCCTCCCCTTGGCTGAACAGCAGCATGGCAGCCATCCCTGCCTTGCCCTCATGGGGACGCCTTCCCTTTCCGCTTGTCAACATGTCCGCTGTCAGCTTCTGGTAATTGATACTTATCATCTCTAAATGGTTTCTTTCGATTCCTATCTTTTCTTCATTTTTATTTGAAGTGGCTGATGAATTACATAAAAGCTTTTTGAGTATCTCTTGATATAATCATTTTAAATTTCTCTTTACACGTATTGAGGGAATGATGTTTGATTTGCAACAGCCTAAGATGTGAAAAGGTGTATGCACTGACCAAAGGAGGTGATTTCTTACTTTGGTTGAAGATCTACTACATAACAGGCATTTCCCAAACATTATGTCCTCGAATCCTTGAAAGATCTCTGTGAGATATCCAATTTTAGTCTCTGTTTTGCATCTTAGGAAACTGAGACTCAGATGCTGAACAGGAGCAAAGGTTCCCTCAAAGATACAGAAGCAAGGAAGGGAAAGGGTCTGGAGGTAGCTAAAACTGTTTTTCTTTCTGAGAACAGAACCTGTTGACTTCAGCTGTTACGTCTTTTTTTTTTTTTTTTAACGTTTATTTATTTCTGAGAGACATAGAGACAGAGTATGAGCAGGGGAAGGGCAGAGAGAGAGGGAGGCACAGAATCCGAAGCAGGCTCCAGGCTCTGATGAGCCATCAGCACAGAGCCTGATGCGGGGCTCGAACCCACAGACTGTGAGATCTGACCTGAGCTGAAGTCGGCCACTTAACCGACTGAGCCACCCAGGTGCCCCTGTTACGTCTTTTAATATCATCTTGCTCTTCTCATTCACAAGAAGAAAACCACAAAGAACAAGAAACATTCTTAAGACATATTTTCCCCTTCTTGCCCATGATAACAAGTAATTGCAGTGACATTTCAGAGAAAAGGGCCATTCTTGCAGGTGGAGAGAATCAGGGAAGACTTCCTGTAGGAGGTACTCTTAGATATGGACCTTGAGGGATAGATGTAGGATTCAAATATGCTATAATGGGGAGAGATGGGAAGGATACGGGAAAACCCCAAGAGTGCCAGAGTCTGCAGACAATGCCCAGCCCAGGTCCCTGGTTTCTGTTTCCATGACACGTATACACATTTACTTAAGGCTAAGTGAAACAGTTAAGTGCTCTCTCTCTCTACCGGAATAGTTGGTAAGCATCTTAGTGCTTTTTCAAGAACTACTACACTAAAATGTCCCCGTCTGAAACAATTACAGTGCCCATCACACACCCTGAGATAAATTAATCTGCGAACATACTCCAACTCTTAATATTCTTTTAAAAAGCAGACACTGAAGTTGTTGGGTGCTTCTTTACTATACAGAGAAAGGCAGAAAAACATTCTAGACAAGCATTTTTGTTAGCTCGGAATGCGAGGAATCATGGCTGCTACTTTGTGTACGCAACTCTACATATACCCTCTCACTACCCCTTGCAAAAATGCAAAAATTCTGGGGTGTTACCGCTGTTATCACCACTTTGTAGATGAAGAAACTGAGGCTCGGAGTGGCTCCATGAATGTTCAAGGTCTGAACAGTCTGACACAGAACTGGGTTCTAGTTCTGACAACAAAATTCACATTATTTCCCTATTTTTACTGTGTGTTGGTCAATGAAGGGCCCCATTCTAGACTCTTCTCTGTCCTTGGGTCTCAGTTCCTTTGATCTATAGCTCTATTTATCCTGGTCATTATTAGCACCCTGTTGGTCACTCTTCACTCTAACCTCTTGGTTACCTCTGATCTGGCAGCCCAGGGCTCTCAGCTCTGACCAGCTGGCAAATCCCCAGGATAGCAAAGACAAAACTGCCTTAAGGGTCTCCTCATCAGCCAGAAAAAGCTACTACTTCTCGTCTCTTACAAGGTACTGATGTCCATGAACAGAACTGAGGTTCTTCAGGCAGGCAGACTTGACTTTGGACCCTGGCTTTCCTGCAGCCTGACCAAGGGCTGTCCAAGCACATGGTCTGGGCAGGAGCCCCTCCATCTCCTAAAGAACAGGGTCTAGTGATAAGGATGTGCAGGGCTTGGGGATATGCGGTCCTGAGTTCGAACCTTAGCCCTGCCACATCCTACCTGTAGGATCTATACAGTTTCTCAGACCTCAGTCTCAATGTCTAAATAGACTCAACACAATTAACATGCATCTTGCAAGGCTTGTCATCATTAGATGAGCCTGGCCCATAGGAGCCCATAGGAGCTCATAGGAGCTACCAACTGGTAATTCTTTTCAACTTCCACCCACTTCGCAACTGGTGCAGGGGAACTTCATTCACCTTTGTGTCTGCAGCAGCAAGCACATGGTACAGCACACAGTAGGAGCTCATAAAACAGGATGGACCTTGAACTCCATCCTCCACCTGTCTCAAAAGTCTAGGGCAGGGATTGGCCAACTATGGCCCTCGGGAAAAATCTCGTCCACTGTTTTTTTTTTTTAATATTTTTTTTATTAAAATACATCCACGCTCATTCCCTTGCACGTTGTGTATGGCTGTTTTTCTGTTACAACAGCAGAGGTGAGCAGACGCAACACAGACCATTTGCTTGCAAAGCCAAAAATATTTACTGGTATCTGCTTATGGAAAAAGTTCATGGACCCCTGACTTTGTGTATAGGATCTCTCAATTGGAGGAGAGCCCTGGAGGGCCTCTTTGTTTTGAAAAGTTCCTCTGCTCCTCATATACTCTTTCCCTGGTTTATTTATCTTTTTCCCCTTAGCTCTCTTGACCATTCCCTACCATCTATGCCACCTTCCTTATACATGTTGTTTATTCCCTATCTCTTCCGCTAGAAAGCTGGGCAGGGAGTTTTGTTTGTGGTGCTCTCATGCCAGAAACTTAACCGGTGCCTGGCACATAAGTGGGAGCCCCACAAATACCTGTTAAATGAATAAACATGGATTTCACTGAAAAGATTATTGAGCCTAAGTGCGTTGGAGGGCTTCTCTTTCATGGAAGATTCTGTGGCTTTGAGAGGGACAAGGTGGCTCTCCAACCCCTGGAGGGAAGGTATTACTTTTCTTATTTTAGAGACTCTGGTTAAGTCAGTGCTTCTCAAACTTTAATGTGCATGTGAGTCACCTGGGGATCGTGTTACAATGCAGATTCTGATTCAGGAGGTCCAAGCTGGGACCCTGGACACAGCGGTTCTAACAAGCTGCGACATGATGCCAATGCAGCTGGTCTACCGACCACACTTTGAGGAGAGAGGGTTGAAGGCACCCACTTGGGGTCTGAAACTAATAATGGAGTTCTGAATCTGGAAATCACGGGGGTCAGCATTGCCTTTTTGTTCCCTTTCCTCCATCTACATGTATCTCAATCCTACCGTCTCACAGAACCTATTGTGCCTCGCCTCCAAGGCTGCTCCCTCTCCTCAAACACTGTGCCTCCAGACGTTCCCTTCCAGATGTGCCCTGCTCCCTGCCCCACCCACCAGCATCTTCAGCCTCTTCCTCTGCACAGATGCCTCTACTTTGTTATGTAAGTGCCCAGGGCTTTCTGACCCTTCAAGTGGCCACTCTCATGTTTCTCCTCTGTTTTAGGGCCCGGTGGCTAAAAAGAAGCATCCTCCTCTTCATGGGCTGTAGGCTGGCTTCCTCTCTCAGCCCACCCCATGACCTGTACAAATGACTGCTGATGGTCAGATGTTAGGGCAGTGCCCATTCTCTCCACTGCCATCTCTCTGCCTGTCTACTGTCAAATCTTCCTTCTGCAAAAGACTTGGTTCTTAAGGCTTTGCTCCTGTCTCTCTGTCTGCTTTTTTAGTTTTTCTTCTCCTCTGAATCTTCAACCATGGTCAGTTCCCCATGCAGCATGAGTTTCACACTCTAAGATCTGTGACGTAGGAGGCACCTGGGTGGCTCAGTCAGTTGAGTGTCCAACTGCATTTAGGTCATGATCTCACGGTTTGTGAGTTGAGCCCCGTATCAGGCTCACCGCTGTCAGTGCAGAACCAGCTTTGAGATCCTCTGCTCCTCCCCGCCCCGCCACTCCCCTGCTTGCGTGCGCTCTCTCTCTCTCTCTCTCTCTCTCTCTCAGAAATAAGTAAGCATTAAAAAAATCCGTGACCTAGAACTCTAAGCTTGCACAACTGCACAACTGTTTATCACTGCACCTTGAACTAAAAGTACATGCTAGTCTGTCTCTTGCACTGTACATCTTTGATTCTGCCACAGTACCCAGCGCAGTGCCTGGTATGAAGTGGGCATCCAAAAGCAGTGCTTTGCATACTGGCTAACAGGTGGAGGAGGTGAGATGCCCAGAGCCTGGGATGGGTCATTGCATGCCTATAACTACTGTGGAACACTGATGCCAGAAGAACCTCTAGAAGGGCAGAGGAGCTCCCAGGGGCCACCACTACTTCCCTGGCCCCTTATGGTTTTTAAAAAAGGAAATAAAGAAAACTAACATTTCATTAATGCCAACTTTGTACAGGGCACTTTATAAAATCCCTCATTCCCTGAGTTAGGCACTGTTACCCCTATTTTAGAATTAAGAGGAATAAAGCTCAAGGAGTTCTGAGGATTTTCTTAAGGCTTCATAACTGGTGTGTGACAAAGATGTGGCTTGAACCCAGAGCTGTATGATTCCTAAAGCTCATTCTCCTCACCATGGCAACAACACCCCATATCATTTTAACCCCTGTGCCCTTGCAGATGCTGTTCCCTCTGCTTAGAATTCTTGTTCTTCGGCAGTGGGCAAATTCATCCCTATAAATACTAGTAACTGTCCTCTGCCCCATTAAAAACTTAGTCACCCAAGTAAGCACTTCTACACCACAGTACATAGAGGTACATCTCAGCCACCATTTCAAGTATTTGATTTTATACTAGTCCTCAGACAGGCTTGAACACTAGGAAAGTGGGGCTCAAAGTCCTGGCCATCTCTCCATCTACTTTGTCTGGACATAATGAGCATGTTCAATGCATGTTTTCCAGATGAGTGAATGAACAAAGGAAACGAGTTCTCCAGTACTTTCAGTGTGTGGTGGGGTCCATCGGTTCCTATATAACATGATAGTGGTGGCACCAGAATCTTATCTAATCAATGCTTAGCCTATTGACCTTAGACAGAAACACTGGGCAGAGGGAGTGGGAGAGCCTTTTTCTGGCTCCATCCTCATCTGTGAAGGCTTCAGCAGATGATCACTAACAGATATGGCCTCTCTCATAAGGCTGGGTGTGCTGGGGTGGAGCAAGACATGGAATGATGGACAATACACTTTACCAGAAGCCAGGCTTTCTGAATTTTAATCCCACTTGATGTGTGATTTCACACACTTCTCTGGACCTCAATGTTCAAATACTGGAAATGCAGATTAAGGATACAGGACTACTTCAGTAGTTTTCTTAACTTTTCATTACCAAGGATCTATTTATGTAAAACTACATAGTTTTTTCTTTCCTTTACCTTTGTGTTTTCAAAATGTCTGGTTTAATAATGAGAAAAATCATCATTTTTATTTAGAAAGTGCAACAAAATTGATAGGCAACAGGCCAGCTGCAACTACCAACAAAATGCATTGATAACAGGAGATAACTATTGGCCAAACGCCAGACTGAGATAATTCCAGCCCAAAGACCAGGGGTATTTCTGTCACCTGTGAAGCTGGTTCTAGGTAAATTCCCATTTCCCTGTAGACTTGCTGAAATAGTGGAAACAGCCAATGAATTTCCTTCTAACCTTTGAGACCCTAAGGCAACACATTCCCCAAGTAGATATAAACGGGCTCTGAAGTTGCTGAGATCTGATATTCTGTTTTAGGTCTGCAAGTCCTGCAGGGGGATTAGGTTGACTTCTTGCTGAAATTTGGGAATTTCTAACTAGAAAATTACACTGCCAAAGGAGAAATAGCCCTTCACAGCTCCAAACAAAGGAAGGGGGGAATCCAAGATCGCAGAAACGTAACAGACATCAACAATGCAACAATGACAGTGCATTTTCAAATGGAAGACATCTATGTGAAATAAAAACTTTGGGGCTACAGACGACTTAGACAGAAGTGAGTATGAGAAAACCAACAGACACTTGGTTGGTGCAGGAAATGCATGCTACAGGTTCCCTTTACAGGGCACGAAGCAAAGTTTTCCCGGGTCGATACTTACAAGTAATAGGAGTAGGAATAAGCATTTCTTCTATATATTGATGGGCAGTCAGATGAAGGAAATGTCCAAAAAAGGGGAAAAAGAAAAGACAAACAAACAAGAATTAGATTTATATGAAATCTTGATTCTTAGAAATGCACACAGTATTTCAGCATCCCAAAGCTCAAGGAGATGCAAGTTTCTCTACTAATCATCTTTGCTGAGAATCAGATACTTCCAGTGGTGGAATGAATGAGAGAGACCTCTCTTATGATGGAGAAACTCACTACTCATGTAGAGAAAGTCATGTCTAATTTTGGCTATTTTAACTGTTTATAAGTCTTTTTCTTATGGTCAATCAAAACTAGCCTCCTTGTAATTATGAATTTTTGGTCCTGGGTCAGATTTCTGTGGCCTTCTAGAAGTACTCTACCACTCTTCACATGACAGTGCTCTTAAGATCTAAGGAAAACCACAGTGACTTGTATGTTTTATGTTTCAGGTCGAACTGCATCAGAACCTATTTAAGTAAGTCATGTAAGGTCTTGCTAAAAGCAAGGCAATCAGGTAGCAGCATTCAGGACGGCTCCCCAACTATCCACACTTCCAGATTGCATGCTCATGTGTAGTTCCTTCCCACACTTAACCAGGACTGGCCCTATGTGACCAACAGAATGTGGTAGAAATTACATTCTGGGACTTTCTAGGATGGATCGGAAAGAAGACTTGTAGCTCTGTGTGGGTATTTGGAACTCTCAGTTGGAACCCTGACTCTCCATGTAAAAAGTCCAAGTATCTTGAGCTTGCCTTGCTGAAAAGATCATGTGGAGAGGCCCTAAACCTGTACAAAGAGAGACATCAAGCTAGCCCCTGCCAGTTGGATTACGTCAATTGAGACCTTTGGTATCATGGAACAAAACAAGTCATTCCCTTTAAGCCTTGACCAAACTGTGGACTCATAAGAAATATAGGTCACTAAAATTCATGTGTGTTACCTGTCAGTAGATAACCAGAACAAATTCAAACTCCATCATTAAAGAGCATTGCACTAAGAGAAAGGAATTCCAACCTTCCATCTGAATAGACTACAACTTTAATAAATTCTCTGTACCTTTATTTCCTTATCTGATCCTGAGATGAGTTGAACTAGATCATTAGTTTTAAAAACTGTGTGCAGGATCCTAAGGGTTCTGCACAGTAGCCTCATTGAAATGGGAGAGGGGGATACTGAGCAGGTAGGACTGCTTATTCATGAAAGCCAGCACTTCTCCATTTTTTACCTCTTTTATAAATTGGAGTTTCATTTAAAATGTCACATGACTAAGAATTCTGCTCTCCAAAAGAATGTTTGAAAAATCACTACCTGCAATCTTTTTCTGATGTCCCTTCTAGCTCTTGGCTTCTGAACAATAAAGAACTCAAACAAGTCCACGATATTCTCTTTGCTATAACTTTTTGTATTCCATAGGAAAATAAATAGGAGTGCTTTTATCTTACAGACTTAGGCACACTGACAATAACTGACACATTTGTGGACTGAGAAAAATTTCTGATAATTAAGGTCCCCAAATATCCATTTGAATAGGCAAGAATAGTTCCCTTCCCTCTTGAGTTATTTGGTTAATTGCAACTGTTATCCAGTTTGCTTGGCACAGGAAGATGCAGCCTTTATATCAGCAGGGTGGGAACATGTCCTCAGAGCCTCAGATTTCTCTCTCTCAAGTTCGAAGTGATCAAAGCCTCTAGACAGGGTGACCTCTAGCCTTTCTCTTATTTCTCAGGAGAGCCCACCTCTATCTACAGAAGGTAAGTGACTCTGAGAGCTAAGAAGTCATGGCAGAAAAGAAGCATCATGACTACTTGTGAAGCTGGGCTGGGAAAAATGAGCCACAATGCAGCAAGATCTGGTCACTCATAAAACTGTTCAGTGTCTTGGGTCAAATGAATAGTAACCCTAGATGATGAAAGTGTTGAGGAATTCCCAGCCATGATGCATGGGAGTGAAAGAGCCCATGCAAGTCACCAAATTCCTTTTACCAACCATATGGGTTCATGTTGTAAGGAGATCATTCCTTTCCTTTATTACTGGTTCTGTGGTCCAGTGACTAGACATGTGATTCCTTGGGGAGGAAAGTGTAGGATCCATTTGATGAAGACTTATAGACACCTATGTTCTCCATACTATCAAGAATGGTGGGCTGAGAATCAAGAGGGCAGGGTTCTGATCCCAGAACTTTCACTTGCTCACTGTGACATCCTGTGCAAGTCTGTTCCTCCCCCTGGACCTCTGTTTCCTGATCCATGTATCATGGTGAATGGCATATGAATGCCAGCCTAAAGAGCTTTGGGAAGTGGAAATGTGATTTCTTAGCACCCCAGCACTATCACTACCACTACCACATGCATTGTTAAGTGCATGTCTTTGATAAGTCACTAACTAGGTATCTCTGAGTCTCAGTTTCTCCATGTTGAGGTTGGGAGCAATAATTACCTATTCCCAAAAGTGGGCATTAACATTAGATTAATTTAAATCATATTCAAGTTATATATGATATGTAACATATAAAGTATTTCAAGTAAATTATATTAATCTAAATTAATATTAGATTATATTAATCTAAACACCTGACATTAGCAGTGCTCAGTAAAGGGGAATTTATGCCCCCACCTTATCCATAGATATAAGGTTTGTTGCTTCTCACTCCAATAACCAGGGACAAAGTGTTCACCTCTTTAGGAATATTTAAAATAGTATTAAAATAAGAAAAAATACTTATATAGCACTCACTATGTATCAGGCATTGTCCTAGGCTCTCATACATTAACTCACATATTCCTCACAACCACCCTGACAGGTGGGTATTATTATCAGCCCCACCTTACAGATGAGAAACTGAGGCAGAGAAGGTTAAGTAACTTGCCTAAGATCTTACAGCTAGTAACTGGACTTGAGAGCAATGAGGCTCTAAAGCTGGACAGCAACATGGGTCTAAAGCTCATGTTCCTGACCACCAGCTTATGCTACCTATATGAAGAAGGAAGAAAACAGGTGTATGTTGAGCACCACAGTGAGTCTGGCATTGATATGACACATGCCTTAAATCTTTTAATCCTCCCCATACCCCCATGAAGCAGGCATTATGTTTCCCATTTTTGGTTGAGGAGTCCGAGGCTCTAAGGGGTCACTGCTCACTCACAGTGAGGATCCTACTGCTATTGTGTAGTTTTGGGTCAACGGCAAGGCCTCCATCCTGAGCCAGATTTCCTCACCATCAGCAACCCCAGGCTGTGCTCATGGGCCCCAGATTGCACTCAATATTCTAGACATTCTGGGCTTTTCTGCTTCCAACCTTCAGGATTTACCTCTGCTTGGACTACCTCCTCATGACAACACGCTTCCCTACCTTCAAACTACCTCTTCAAAGTAGCTTTTCTGAGTTATCCTGGTTGTCACCAAAAGCCGGTGCTATCCCTGACCCAGCTTTAAGGCAGCTCCAGATTAACAGCAACTGACAAGCTTCTATTAATTGAGTATCTTTTCCCAATTAAATTGCAAAGACTTCTAGGGCAAGGATTATAGTTCTTTTCTGTGTGGCCAAAACACAGTATACATGTGTGTTTTCTCTGAGGCTTGAAGAAGATTTACTGAAGGTCTAAATTTACAAGGATACAGTGATATTGTAAGTAACAGATTGCCCGAGACCAAAAATCCTGAGCAGGAAGACAGCTGTGCTTAGGGGGAAAAAAAAACACAACTCCAAACTTAATAAATCACATATTACACAATCTTCTTTTCAGCTGGCAGACAAAACTGACTTGAGGCACAGCTTTCCTTTGTTCCATACTATTTAAACAGGACGAAGCTGTCTATTTAACCATCCGTTTGACCATCTACCTATCCATCTAGCTCATAAACCCACCCATCCACCCTTCTACCTATCCAGGTATCCATCTAGGCATCTATCCAACCAACCATCCCTCCGCCCATCTAACCATCCATCTATCTACCCAATTAGCAATTCATCCACCCACTTATCCATCTAGCCCATAAACCCACACACTCATCTATTCACCATCCACTCATCTTCCCTTTAATCCAACAATCCATCTATCACCCACTCATCCATCTTTCCATCGTCAACTCGGCAAAAACTCCTCAAGGGCCTACTACATATGTCTGTCCCTGCTAAGTACGAGAGAGAGAAAGACAAATGAGATCTTGATCCAGCCCAAATATGTAATGAGAGAGCCAGATAAAGAGCTTATAAAACAAATGATAATAAGAGCTACCACTTAAACAGCAGGTCACTTATGTGCCAGGTACTGTTCTAGTACATTATGTAGACTCTTTTATTTAATACTCACTATGAAGCATTATTATCCTTGCTTTCTGGATGAGAAAAATGATGCTCAGAGAGGTTAGACAACTAGCTCAAGTTTACATAGTTGAGTATGGGATGAGAATCCAAGTAGTCTGACTTTAGGAGCCTGCATTAATAACCACTAGGCTCTACTGTATTCTGGAGTGATAAACGGTATTGTGGCAACACAGGGAGCACAGTGGGACCATATCCAGGGGGGAAGGGTGGGGAGGGGGACAGATAAGATAGCCTAAGGTAGCCTATGATACTTGAGTTATAAAGTCAAGGAGCATTTAGATGGAGTAGGAGGAAGGATATTTCCAGGCAGATGGAACTGTTTATAGAATGGTTAGGTCAGTTAGCAAGGTGAGAATGTCAAAATGTTTGCAGGTCTTAGTTCCCAAAGAGCTTATGGAGTTCAGTCTCAACACCACCACGCACAGGGAGAACCAGTGACCAAATATTTTTCTAGATTAATGATTCTGGCAGAACTGTGAGAAGAAAGTTGTAGGGGAGAGAGACTGGGGTCATGAATTCTGCTGCAGGGGTCAAAGCAAGAGATGTTGGGTGCCTATCTCGTAATGGCCATGGGGAAGGAGACATGAATGTGAAAGGCGATTCAGTAGGTGATGAAACATGAGCATAATGAAGAGGATCTCCAAGCTTCTGGCTTGAGTGGCTACCGAGGGAGTGCAAACAGAAGGATTCACTTTTCAGTGGGTGGAGCAAGGAGCTGTTTAGAATGGGGTGGCCAAAACAGCATGACATCCTTGATTTGGGCTGTTTGCCCACCTCAACGAATCACTCAAAATTATGTCTTACGGTTCAGCATCTCAGCAAGACCTATTTTATAGTTCATTCGGGCTAGACATTCGGGTGTTTAAGAGTGTCATAGCCATTATCAGATTGGCCAATTTTGAGACCCAGCTCTGCCACTTATTAGCTATGTGATTTGGGGCACTTTCCTTCAATTCCACATTTCAGCTTTGTGATCTGTAGCACACTATAATCTCATAGTGGCACTGTTTCTTTTGGCTGACTCAGAAGTTCCCTTTACCTGTTGACTCACTCTTTTTCCCCCCCGGGTAGACAGCATGTTCCCTTAAGGCTCAGACCATGCTATCTCTTTCCCATGCTGTGCTTTCAGTCTTATGCCCTCACCACAGGACTGGGCTTACTCTTGGTGCTCCATGTTGATATTTAGGTCTATGTCCTGAGTGAAGCTTTCCTGCCCAAGAGATGGAGTGTTAATTCTAGGCCCCATCTGTTCTAATTTCATCAGGCTCCTCCATTTGACATGTTTTTAGGGAATCCCCAGTATCCACATGGCACATTTGTGATAAGGATGAATCAGAATAGACAGCTGATGGTTTAGTAGAGAAGATAAGATATGAATACAAATGACAAATATAACGGGATATAACATGGATCCTCACAGAGGGGATCCAGACGGTAAAGAGATTGTGTCTAGATTGGAGGTCAGGAAGGGTTTACTGGAGAAGGCAACTTTCCAATTAGACCTTCAACAGGGGTAGAATGTGGTTACACGGAACTGAGAAACACAGGCATTGAATGAGGAAGAAGCTTCACAAGCCAAGGTATAACAGTAGAGTAAGACCTTAGGAAATGTTTCAGAATTACTATGAGCAGGGGGACAGCGCAGCTTGACAAAATTCTCCAGATGTCCTAAAGCATGTGTTTCTTCTCTTGTCTCTACCCCAAGAACTATTGTTATAAGGCAGGAGAGGTCATCAAGGGATTTTAGACAGCAGGTTTGGGAGTACAAGTTTCCTTTCTGAAATGTTACTTTGGCTGCATTGTGGAGGATGGGTTGGAGGGGTGGGGCTGGGGAGGAGACTCATACAATAAATCTATGGGGGCTAGTACCAGGGAACGGGCAGTGCAGGGAGTGAGGAGAGGGTGTGACCAAGAGAAGGTAAATATTCGAGTTCAGAAGTATCAGGGCATTGCAGCCCTATCAATCTGGCTGATGGAATGAGAGGGAGTGCCCGCCACTGAGATGGGGACATAGGACTGTGAGCAGGTCGGTGGGTAGGTGATGATTTGGGCTTTGCCCATGAAAACCTTGAGGGGTTTTCAAGGCAGATGTCCAGAGGCAGATGATACAGGTCGAGAAAAGACTGAAGTGGAAGATCCTGCCCTCCCAGGTCATTTCCATCTTGAGGCCAGCAAAATGACAACCACCATGTGGCTAAATCCACACCTGAAGACCAAGGTACATGGCACAGTGGCTGCATGCAGGGGGTGTCGCTGCATCTTCCTGGGGTCAGGGGCTTGTGGGAAGACTCAAGTTAGAGGTATTAGTTGTGAGTCCTACTTGGAAGAACTTGGGGCTGAGGATTAGAGAGCGACAGGCAACTTGTTGGCGAAGACAAATGCCTGACATCTGATTCGTGGAAATGGCATGCATTACAGCAGAGAGTAGTAGAAAATGATCCCTGAATCTGAGTTGCCTGCTTCCTATTCCAGGATTCACTTACTTTCTACCAGTCTCCATGGACTAATAGAACAGAAGTTAACAGTTAACTCCAGTTAAGTCTCTGGAGTCACAGAGCCTGGTTTTGTATTTCGACTCTGTCCAAGACCTTGGGCAACTTATACACCTTTTCGAACTTCAGTTTCCTCTTCTCAAACAAAGGCATACCAATGTCTTATTCTACTATGATTATTTGTAGTATTAAAATCAGAATATGGTGACAGTTTAAGTGGAAAAAAAAAACAGATTAGATGATGTTACTTATTGCAGTACTGCTCTTAGCATATTAGCCTAGGAGGTGCCTTGGTATAGGTGATGGTCATGTGTGAGATGAACATCTGTGTTGGTGTTATGCATTATGGTCTCTTAGACAGGGAGAGGAAATAGAGCCTGTCCCGATCATTAGCTCATTTGATCTTCAGAACAACGCCATGGGATCAGCTGCATCTCACAGTTAAGAAAGGAAAGGCTGAGCTTTATTGCTTCTCCAAGGCTAAAAGCACATAAATGGGACCTGGTTTTTCTGCTTCCCAGTCCACAATAACAAGATGTCTGTTCCCATGAGACTAGGAGCTCCTAAGGCAGACCCAAGTCAGAGAGAATCATAGTATACCATGAGATGCACATTTATCTCAAAGTAGACTCTCATACCTCAAACTCAAGACACTCCAAATTAATTCCTGGAAAAGTTACTATTTGGACAGACATGGTTGGGAGAAAATTGAGGCTGTACCAGAAAGAGCTGGGCAGGGGGAGGAGGAAGGGAGAAGGAAGTGGCAAGAACCATGTGTGGGGACTGACTTCATAAAGATCTCCTAAAAGTTGCTCAGTTTCCATTTGAAAAGCAAAAAGGGAATGAAAGGTTAATAAAGGATCCAGACAAGGCTTGGGGTACAAATCTACCAAAGAATCCTGCTTACCCTGGCTCCAGTGTTTCCCCATGCAAAAGTAAATGGGTATGCATTAAGCCTTGGAAGACCGGGCTCAGACTTCAGGAAGTATGTCCCAAGGAATAAACTGGGACTATGGGAAGCTTGTGGGCATGCACCCATATGTGTGCATATCCCCCCAAACAAACATTAAAATTAAAAATTCCCATATGTGAGTGGCTAATAAACACCTTCAAACATCAAGCTTAAGTCACTAAGGCTTGAGCTTTCCACTTTAATTTTCATTGAAGGCTCCCAGAGCCCTAAGGTAGTAAGCCAAGGGACCACAGGGGTGGCCTAGCAAAGCTTTGGCTGCACATTTCTTCGGGAGAGGATGTCCAGCAATTCTAAAGGGAGGAAACCAGGGAAGAAGATGACCAGGATTGTAGTAATGAATCTCTATATTTCAAAACTCAACAAGGTGGTCATGAAAAGGAGGTATGTTCTATTACATGGTTGCATACAGAAACTCATTCTAGAGCATTCTGAGGTCCAGATGTGATCAAGGAAACCAGGAGGAAAGGATGGAGCCATTATCCAGCCAATATTATGGTAATTAACTGTATTAGGGAGGGGCTCCAGGCTCCCTTCTTATAATGATCATGTAACCCTTTATATCTCCATGTAGCCCTGATTCTGCATCGGCCTGCATTCAAAGAAATCCTCTCCAAACAGCCAAAGGCACTACAAAAAATATTTTACTTGTACCTTTTGCAAACTGTAAGGGAATTCTATTTGAATCATCCCCCAACAGGGGCTCCTGGGTAGCTCATTCAGTTAAGTGTCCAACTTCACCTAAGGTCATGATCTCGCACTCTGTGAGTTTGAGCCCCGCATCAGGCTCTTTGCTGACAGACTGCTCAGAGCCTGGAGCCTACTTCCGACTCAGTGTCTCCCTGTCTCTCTGAACCTCTCTCTCTCTCTCTCTCAAAAATAAATAAACATTAAAAAGAATTGAGTCACCACCCAACATTTCAGATCCCTTTCTGCAACCTTACATTTCTCAATATCCCCTCTACCCACTACACAACAAGCAAGCAGCAACAAAACATCCCACAGGCGATGTCCCCATCCTTCCCCCCAACCCCCACACCTTCTGAATGTAAACTGATTTAGCTGCTTTCCTTAAGTACTTCCCTCAGTCTTCTGTATCTCTATCCCATTCTCAGTCAGCTTTCTATTTCAGTATCACAAAAGAAAACACCTAAGAGCAAGAGAAAGACTCTCTTTGGGGAGTCACAGGGAAGTCCTATAAGGCCAGTGATGATGAACTCTACGGTGACAATCTAGGACATCTCATGTGTACTGAAACCTTTTGTCGGCAGCTTTGGGGAAGTTTATGAGCCAGGTGAATCCCTTAGTAGCAGAGAAAACAAGAAGTCACCACTCCCATGTCCAAAGAGGTTAGGAAGAAGACCTAGCTCAAATCAGTGGAGGGGATGTAGCAGGCATTTGGCTTCTGAGAGTTCCTGCATCCAGGAATGCACTCTAGGTCACACTGGGACACTGAAGAGATGCTGACACTAGGGTTCTGAGTTGTGATGATCTGCCTATTTGGGGGTTTCTCTTCCTTTAATATGTCTTCCTTTTAGGCAGCTGTGGACAGCATTCTGGATAGCAGTAAGTTAGTGACAGACTCAACTGAACAATGAAGTTTTCCCCATACTTCTATATGGGGCTGGCATCTGAAGACCTAAGGGAGCTCACTAAATGCTCCACTGTCTTTTGGGGGCGTCTCTAGACATCAGAAGATACTGTAGGTTAGTGGAAAGAGTGTACACCTATCTTTATGTCTCTTTTTCTCCTCTCCTTTCCTTGCCCCACACCCATCTGCAAATTATCACTATCAAGTAGGTCAACGAAAGGTCTTCTTTTCTCCAAAAGATACTGTATGTGCAAACACTGATCAGCCTCCACCACCACCCACCCCCCTCACTTCCACAACATCTGAGTTTTGCTTCTCAGAGACAAATGGTGGTCATGTGATGCCTGTTGGTTGGGTCTTATGGACAGTTTTGATAGAGGTGAGAGATGATGAAGACATGCAGTAGAGGTTAAAGCCACACAAAGGACTTTCTTTCTACTTGTTCCCACCCTGGAAACAGAAAGCCCTTTCCTCCCTCCTGAAAAGTTACACATTGCAGAAATAGCTGTGGAGAAGGAAGTGAAATTTCTTCACAAGCGCACAGACGATGGTGACGTGGGTTAAGCCAGGCTTTAGAAAGAGCAAAATTGGAAGAGCTTATCTGACTTACAAATCAGTGGCAAAGAATGAGAATATTTCAGGTCTATCAAAGAGGAATGAGATCCTATTAAACTGGTTACTTTTTCCAGGTAGACAATCCCCAACTCACCTCTGCCTCTAATGCATCTGTGACTCTAAGAAACATGTCAGCAATCTTACACGTGCTTACTGCCCCCAGAGAAACGAGACTTCATGTTTGACTTCATCTAATAGCTGACTTGTCACTGAGACCTGCAATATGGTCATATGGATGATGAAGATATGACAATGCAATGCTGTCCTCAATGCTTTGGGGGCTCTTGCTCCTCAGTATTAATGTAATATCTACCCTTCCTCCTCTCCAACCAGAAAATCAGTAACTGGATAAGAAACTTAACTCTCCAGTCATTCTTCTGAGGGCCTGAAGAAAGGAGTGGTTCTGTTGGACAAAAGATGCCAAGAAAAGGACAAGGTCCTACCAGTAAGATATCCTAACCAGAGGGAGGACTGACTGATTCAGAACAAAGTCACGAAAGACACAAGGATATGCTGGTGCCGAAATGGCTAAGAGAAGGCTGACTACCATGTAGAGTGGGAACCCCAGTATTTCTGACTCACTGATGACTGGAAAGGGGGATTAAAAAAATAAAAACTTGCCATATTTATATTTATGAGACTCCTTAGATAGAAGCTGGACTTTGTCTTTAGAGCATTCTGTCCCTTTGTTTTCTGGTGGGACACACATTTTAAGAGCACTTTTCCTTCCACAGATGGAAGCAAGTCCCTGGTCTTTGTTACTGGGTTTTCTCTGAACTCTTTGAGTATCCAGACATCAGAGCTTCAGACTGAGGTGTTAGGTGGTTTGTTTAATGATGTAAAAGTATCTTCAAGTTGGGCACAGGGCATGCTGAAGCACATAATGTTGTTATGTAGATTAAGGTTCTGTTTGCTCTGGCAGAGGAGGGAAGCAGGAAGGTGGAGGCCAAGGTTGGGACCATGATGTTAAAATTGAGAAGTCAAGGGGGTGGGTGGTATACATGAAACATGGTGGCAGTCCAGGGGCTAAGAAGAGGTGGGCCCCAGGACTCCCAGTTTGGAAGAATAACAGTGCATCCTGGGACAGTGACAGCTCATATTCCTCAACTTTCCTGGATGAATAGTTCCTTTCCCTCTCTACCATTCCCTCACATTAGCTTCACGCCTTATGAATGTCTGATAAGCACAAGATGTCAGTGTGTTGAATCTTGGGGATAAGGGGGAGCTTGTACCCTGGCTTTCATGAGCCAAGTAACATGTGATAATTGTGTTAGTGGACCAGAGACGCCCAGGAAGACATCCTGTTGAGAAAGAACAAGTAGCAACAATCCAGCTGGGAAGGCATTAGGACATGGAGTAGGAAGGAATATTCCCTTGGGACTGTCACACCATGGGAGGCTTTATCTCTGCCATGCAGGGGGCAGCTTAGGATGTTGCTGGTGGACCAGAGAAATCACAGTGAGTGAAGGCAAAAAGAGTAAAGCATTACTTTCCTGCATCTATATTTCTGGGGCTCCCCAGTAACCTTGATGAGACATGATCAATTACAAGAGAGCAGCTAACTCCGAGAAGATTCATGACATGGAATCCCACGGCCCACCAGGGTAGCCCAGCCGTAGGGATCAATGGCTCCATAAGAAATTGGCCATCTCGGGACCACTTGCCAGGCAGGCAGCACACACCTTTCAGACACCAACACAATGATCCACAATTAGCTCAAGTATTTCAGGACTTGAACACTCACAGAAGAAGGTGCCTTGCTCAGAAGTGATCAGCAGAGCAAAGACCTGCCCACACAGCAGCATTGGGCCAGCGGGAGTCAGCAGAGTCTGTGGGGAAGCACTAGACACTCACCTCCTTTTGATGGTGAGCATGACACCCAGGAGAATGATGATGAACATGAGGAGGCCAGCGATCACACCAGCCATCTTCACGGTGTTGTCGACCTGCTTCTCTGGTTCCACGGTGTTAGAATTCTGAGTGGAGGCACCTTCAAGGGGAAAGAAGAAAGATATGGAAAAGGCTCACACATATAACTAGACAACAATTATAATAACAACACGTTCCATTTGTAATATTGGATTGCACTGTCCCCCGTTTTTTTGAGGTGCAGAGGAATGAAGTGAGTGTCCCAAGGCTGCACAACTGCTGCAATGGGGCATCCCTATCCTCCAGTGAGGTCAAGTGGAGAGTTTCATCCCTCACGCTGATCTGTCCCTCAGATCAAACCATGGATTTACATGCAGTTTTATTCTTGGGTTCATGGAATTATCCCAAGCCCAGCTTTATTCTTTCTGGAAAATGGTGAAAACAACAGCATTGTGTTAAGGTAACATGATTAAAATCACTGGAATTTTAAAGGTAAAAGCATAAAGTTTTTGTTTTGTGCCTTCTATGAAACAAATGGTATGGCAGAAATTTAGTGCATTACCAGTAATTTCCTAGGGTTCAGAAAACACTACTATGTGACTAACTCCATTTCTGCAATTTAAAGTTTGATGCTACGTGCTCTGCCGGGTACGAACTCTCTGATTCAGTTCCAGCTAGCCAAAAAATACCTAAGCCTGGCCTCCTCAGGCAGTGTACCAGGGATCAGAGGCCACTTCTCATTCCAGACACTTCTGGAGAGTGGCCTAAGGGTTACCAGCACCCTGAGTGAATTCCTTCCTGCTGCTGTTCATATTCCCCAGGGCCATATTTGTGTGCAGCAGGACTCTTCGTCCTGGTGCATCCCTGGCTTCCCAGTTTTTGCCACCTCAGCTCATCCCTCATCACTGACTGCATCTCTTCTGGTTGCCCTGGGAGAGTGCCTCTCTCTCCACTAAATCCTAACTCCCTGTACCCGCTTTGCACATACCTCAATATACTGATATTATTAGCTATTTGTTTCTCCATCTGTCTATCCTCCAGTGGTCTGTCAGCACCTTGGGGGTGAGATTATGCCTCCTTTATCTTTGTTTCCTCATGGTAGCACCGAGCCTGACTTGTACTAGCTGTTCTCTTAATGTTTGCAGTTGTTCAATCTTTAGCTGAAGGGATGACACTGCTGCCCACATGCATTTGTTCTCATGGAACCAAATTGAATTTCTCCTCTTTCAGCCACGTGTTCACAGGACTCAGCTGAATTGAAGGAAAGCCCATAAGCTAAGATTCTGATTCCCCAAGCCCACTGATGTTTAAGAACAGCCCTTCAGCACAAGGATGCATTCCCTCTTCTTGTTTAAGAGTGTAGAGTGTTTCCTCTATCAGAGCACATTCCCCAAACTCTCTTGTAACTGGGACAAGCTAGATTCACTTAGCCAAGTCTCCCCAGTGGGAATGGCAAATCTTCAAGAAGAGGGAAGGTGGCTGTCGGATCTCTAATGTCAGTGTCTCTCACAGGCTACCCTCTTTCTGTTGGCTCACACGTGATTACTGAAGGATATAAAGATGTTTGTTTGCTTCATTCATTCTCTACTGAGCACCCATGTACTGTGTGCCAAACGATGTGGTCCGTGGGATGAGAGAGCCTTCTCTTGGATGGACTTATGGATGAGAGATTTTATTCAGTTCCCTTCATCAGCTAAAGGCAAGACCAGCTCATCAAATCCCAGGGCTGCCTGAGCAAGCTCTGTCTATCTACATCTCAGAGGTTTTGTGGGGGAGGTAGCCAACCACCTCTTTGTCAGGGCTGGTCCCATATTCCAGAATGCAGGCTGGTTCCAAGGAATCATACATAGCTGCCCTTTCCTAGTCTAGAGTCACAATTTCTGAGATAAGGCTAGTCCACCCTGCACCAAACATAAAGGAAGCTGAACACCTCAGATGACAATCTCCTCAATTGTGTCAGAGTTTTTTTTGTTTGTTTGTTTGGATTTGAAGGAAGAAGTTGGCTTGGGAGCATTCATTGGCGTAGCTGAACTTTATTTAGAGCCTGCTGTGAGATCCTATTCTAGAGACAGGGGGTACAAAGGCAAAGGAGACATGGAGAGGATATTATTACTCTACTAACATTGTTACTGGCTTGGCTTAAAGAGATTCATGCTTCATTCCTTCAGTAAATGATCATAAGCACTCACTATATGCCAGGAGTTCAGTGATACAGTGTTGAGTGAAACAGGCACAGTCCCTGCCCTCAAAGAGCCTACTGTGGGGCTCAGGCGACAGAATTAATGAACTGAGAATCAATAATAGTAAGCTTGCAAATCTGTTAATGATGAGAAAAGAGAGGCATGTGGTACTTGGAAAGCACACAACAGGGAAGTGAATCATGAGTGGGGAAGACATGGCCAGTAGGGTGAAGATGGGCTGTAATGAGGCAGAGAACACAGAGGAGCAAGTGGGAGCAGTGGAACAGCACTGGCTGAGGCTGTGTGATGGGGAAGGGAGGCTGGTGCATTCGGGCAGTGAAAGAAATACAGTATAACGAGGGCGAGAAAGCAAGGAGAGCATGAAGAGAGGGAAGCCGAAGAGGCAGCAGGGGCCCATCCACATGGGATCAGAGGCCACAATGAGAGCTTTTGTTCTTTACCCCTAAAAATGCAGGGAGCCATTTAAGTGTTGTTCTTGCAGCAATAATACGGTTAGATCTACTTTTTCAACCGATCATTCCAGCTTCAGTGTAGAGGCAAAGTGGCTTGGAGAGACGAATTTGGAAACTATTACAGGCATCCAGGTGGGAGATGATAGTTGTGTGGACTTAGCAGTTGGTGGTAGCAATAAAAGAGATAATTACCCAAAAAGCCTATAAATAAAACCTGCTGCTGGGATGGATGCAGAGAGTGAGGGAGGAATAATTGTCAAGGATGACCACGAATTTTTGGTTTTCATAACAAGGTGGGTGATGGTGCTGTTCATGAGTTCAAGAAACAATGGACAAAGTATAGCTGTAGAGACAGAATGGGCATGTTTGGGGCAATCTGAGCTAGGGATGTACTCTAGAAAAGGAGGCAGTTAAAAGCACATGCCTGGAGCTCTGGAAAGAAGTCTGAGCTGGAGGTAAAAATGTGTGATTTATGCATACAGATAGAGGGTATCTGCAGCTGGGGGTTGATGGAGACACCCAGGGAAAGAATAAAGAGTGAAAGGAGAAGTAGGCTTAGAGAGAGAGTAGAGAGTCTACAGCACTTAGTGAGTGGGTAGATGAAGATATGCCTGCACAGGAGGCAGAGGAGTGACCGGATGGTTAATAAAACAATCTAGGAGAGCAGAGTGCCCTACAGCCAAAGGTATTTCAAGAAGGAAGGAATAATCAGCTATGTCTAACACTGCTCCTAGGATAGAATCAAGCTCCATCCAAAGGAAAGTGAAGGTGTTGGATATGTGTTAGAAACCGTTTCCCAAATAAGTTCCAAGATGCCCCTACACTGAAGTGATGACTGCGAACCAACAATGGAACATACTTGATCCAGGGAATCTATCTGAAAAGGCCAAAGGTCAATGGTTTAAACAGATTCAGTGAGCTCAGGTGGTAACAGGCATCAGGGCTGAAATCACAAACTCTATACAGGAAAGTGATGAGGAGGAGTTATGCTTGGCTGGGCCAACAAGACTCGGGTGCAGGGATGGGGACATGCCCTGGGACATGGCCACCCCAACATCCACTTTAGCACCCTTTAAAGGGCATTTGCTCGACCCACTGTGGAATTGTGCCTCTGTTCAAAAAGTAAGCATGCCAACAACATTTAAAGGTGAGAGGAACACGTATAGAGGAAATGGCTCTGGGACTGAAGGCCAGACAGCATTCCGGTGCAGCTTCTCCATTTGAGAGGAAGAAGAGAGGGACAGAGACAGAGCACGGGCTAGCCTTATGCCTAGTGCAGAGCCAGATGTATCTTCACGAGGCTTAGATCTAAGTTCTTAACAGAGAAAATAAGACCCTACGATACGACTTATGGGGAAGCACAGAAGGGTTGGCCTATGGTGGGGCCTCCTAGCAATGTGATGGGCTATCTCAGGTAGACAATGAACTCTTCATCAAACAGAAGCTTAATTACTACTACTTAAAAAAAATCAGCTTACAGGGCACCCGGGTGGCTCCGTCTGTTAAGCATCTGACTCTTGATTTTTGGCTCAGGTCATGATTTCACACTGTTGTGAGATCAAGCTCCACATTGGGCTTTGTGCAGGCAGCATGGAGCCTGCTTGGGATTCTCTCTCTCTCCCTCTCTCTTTGCCCCACCTCTGTGTGCCTCTCTAAATAAGTAAGTAAGTAAGTAAGTAAGTAAATAAATAAAATGTTAGCTTAAATGTACTTATCCATTACTTGGAGCCAAGTAATGTGCCCAACACTTTTCATATATGGAGTCATTAAAACTTCTCAAAACTCAGAAGGTGTTAGGTTTGTGTTCCCTTTTATACAGATTAAAAAAAACTTCACATAAGGGGGTAAATGACTTGTCCAAGGCCATATAACTAGTGAGTTTCAAAGCTGGGACCTTGTGTACAAGACTCATCCCCTTATCACTATAATGAACTGTCCTTGATAGAAGTGTAGTTAAGGACATGCCAGAATTGGATCCATGAAGAAGTTTGGCCATTTGACTTAATGGCTAGATATCCAAGGGAATTTTTCAGAGGAAGAACTGGAAGCAACATTGTAGCTGTGTTACTTGTACTGTAAGCCACCCTTTTCATGAGAGTCAAACTTGGTATTGTATAGTCCCCCAGTCTCTTTAAAGCCCTGTTTCTGGCCCTGGGTACTTTCTATCTACTAAGAAGGGATGAGCCTGAAAACTGAGAGAAGGGGGAGGGACTTGGATGTATCCTCTTCATCTCTGCCATCCACTGGGAACCAACCTGAGAAGAGTCCACGTAGCTGAATCAGCAGCTACAAACCAGGTGGTGAATTTATCCAACTGGAGTAGCTTCAAGGCTCTACCTGAGTCCCTTGTGTGATATAGTCATCAAAAACAATCTTGTGAACTCAGACTTCACTGACAGGAGACTACTGTCTCTACATGAGGCTGCATGCCCAGCCTTATACCCCAGCCAACTGGGCCCTCTGAGCTCTGAGCACTACCAAAGGCTGAACTGGTCCTCTCAAAGCTGTTGCTGCTCCCCCCTACCCTCTGTCCATAAAAATCTCGGATGTCTTAGAATCCAGCTTCCTCCCAGTTCCAGCTCAGAGTTGACATCTGGCTTTCAGTGTATTACCTACTCACTGCTGCATATGGAAGCTTGGTGCCCAAAGAATAGCTCCTGGTCTCCTGAAGTCTTCCCATCTCCCTCAGTATTTTCTCCACACATAAGAGTCCAGTAATCATGTTCCATCTCCCTACTACCTCCTCCCATGCTACCAAACAACCATCCCAGTTTATATTCCCCAAGGATTCCTGATATCCACCAAGGGCAGTTAGCTTTGCTTAACACTGCACTAGTCGCATCATGCTGGTGAGGCTTATCCAGTTGTTGACTCTACCCTTGGAGAGGGGGCTCCAGGCTAAAGACAGGTCAAGAGCCTTGCCACTCAAAGTGTGGTCCAAAGACCAGAAGCATGAGCGTCACTTGGGAGCTTATTGCAAATGCAGAATCTCAGGCTCCATCCCAGATCCAATGAATCAGCATCTGCATTTTATAAGGTCTTTATTAGGTGATTCAGGTGCACATTAAAATCAGAGATCATTGACTTTGGGGGAATGGCAGTCAGAATCAGGAATTTATGGCCTAGAGAGTGGAAGATTCAGATGGGTTCTTGCTTTCAAAAAGTTGAAAAGCCCACATGGATGATGGAATAGATTGTTCCCTTTAATTTTAAAACTTGGAGCTATTATCAACAGGTAGAATGATGGTGGTAAATTAGGGGCCAACACAAAGAAATGTTTTTATGTGGAATCACTATCCAGCTGAGGCTCAAGCCTGTGATGCAGCATGATAATGTAGAAAGGAACATGAAAGCAGTCATGGTTCCCCAGTCCTATTCCAGAGTTGGCCCTTCCTTGTGCCTACTTCGTCTCTACCTGTTCTCACCTCCTGGGATTCTGGGATGCTTAACAAAGCCTTTAACCCTTCACTGTCATGAGATACTGACCTTTACTCTTTGCTTTTTGACCCTGATTCCTACCTCAAGTCAGCATCCCTTGATTCCAGTGATACCCATGTCCTGAGTGAGAGACATTCTCCCTGTCATCTTTAGAGACATGAGACACCCATGGGGTCAACCCCCAAGTCCCCAAGTTACCCACAAAGGCAGGTTAATGTGTCACCAACAATGAAAGACACCAACAATGAAAGACACTACCTGAAAACTTGGTATTCTCTGATCATGCAGATGGACTACAGGACCTCTTATAACCCTTCTGAGATCGAGATTCTATGGTTTTATGAGATCAGTCAAAAGCAATGGGTTTCAGATCAGAAATACATGAGTTTGCATCTAGACTCCATCACTGACTGGTTGTGTGACCTTGACCAAAGCTGTTAACCACCAGGTGATTCGATATCCTCATTTGTAAAATAGGGAGTGAGTGCCAAGTTCACAGGTATTTTCAAAGAATCAAATGTAATAACAGAGGTTAAAATGTTTGACAAACTCTGAGGAACTGCTCATGCATGTGGCTTAATGATGGCATGGCCTTGAACTGGTTCCAGGATGGCAGGGAGGGCTTTCTATGTCTATAAACTGTGAGTGCACTGTGGGTGCTGGGGCGATGCTTCCTTGCAACCTGCTGCCTGAGTTCATCTGAGCCTTAGGATGAAGGTAGGCAGAGATCCCCAGAGTGATTCACTTAACTGTCTTCCTATAGTCAAGGCCTGTATCGGGCTTACATCTGGATGACTTAATGGCAGCAATAACAAAATGTGGCAACAGGGGATTAATGATTCATTCTCAAAGTGCTCTCACTGGCTACAGGCCCAATTCTATAGCTTTATTTCGGAGAATTTCCCTGTAAAGATATGGAGCAAAAATAGAAGTCTCAGATAAAGAACGTCTAATTGCAATTGATAAAACCAAGTAAATCCCAGTGGATGCATAACCCATGCTGGTGATCATTGCTGATGGTAAAGAAAGGAAGCTGGCTCTCGGGAACACAATTCCTAATAGCCGCAGTCTTTAAAACACACAGTTTCCTCTTAGCTATCCAAGGGCGTATTATCCCCAAATCGTATTGTGCTGGCAGTTCACCACTGTCTATTTAATGACTTCTCTTGGAGAGTTTCTCTGTCTTTACTCTGGCTTTGCACGCATCTGGCACCCAGGAGAGAAAACCTTTCAAACTCTGACTCTGAGCTGCTACCTCTATGCCAGTGGAGGTTTTAAGGATCGCAGACATCTCTGATTATGGGGGGTTTGCCAAGAGGAGGCAACAGGGAAAAGGTGAGGAAGGTGAGCAACTTTCTGGCTCTTCTAAAGTCAGGTATGCACCACATCCCTTCTTGATTTTGCTGGAAGCGAATTCTCAGAATGATAGGCTATTTTTAAGATGGAATTTAAGTCCAAGATAGGAAAAAAGTTGGTAGGAAAGCATCTGGATACTTCATTAGATTCAAGCCTCCAGACTTTACAAATTGCATCCCAAGGCATTGAGAGCATTTGTAATTGTGATCATGAACTACTTTGGCAGTCTTTGAGGATTGAAATTGTAGCAAACAGGAGGGGTGCGAGAAGCCTGGGGAGAAACAAATGCTGTTGTTGACTTTTTTTTAATGGGAAAATGTGGATTCCAGATATTTCACAAGAGTAAAGTGTGATGTTGATACAGGAAAAAAAAATATAGACTGGATGATTAAATCAGACTTTTTTCCCCTACCATTTACTAAAGGAAGGAATAATCACTAGAAATCAGCACAGGCTCTGCATCCATCAGTATCCAACCAGGAAAAGGGAAACGACTCCAAACATTTAAAATGGAACATATTTACTAGAGAATTGATACACAGGGATCTGGAGAAGATGGTGAGGCAACCCAGACTAGGAGTCATTACCCCGCCTAGACTTGAGAGACAAAAGGAGGTAGTGGTATCATCAGAGCCCAGAGGTCAGGGTCACCCAAAAGAAGCTGAAACTCTGGAAGACCTCCAGGAGAAATGGAGTCATGGGGGGAGGGGGACATGGTCACTGCTAAAGAAGGCACCTGAATCTAGGAGAGGGAAGACTTCTCCTTCCTCTTACTATATAATTAACATCTCCTTATTGGCCAAACACATATACCAGTTGACATGCGACCCAGGAAACAGCCTACAGGGGTCACCTGTACATCTCAGCCAGAAAGGGATGGGGAGCAAAGGAGGGATGTGAGGCCAAAAAGGCCACGGGCCACGAAGGGCTTCCTGTGAACAAGTGATGATGTTTACTCCACTGCCACTTTTGAGAGGTATCTGCACTTGTAAATCCAGGAGGAATGCCCAGGACTGTGTTAATTTTAGCAAAGTCAAGGCCAACCAAGATAGCTGGCTGACTATTAGGACAGCTAGATGTTAAACTAGGTTGCTCAGCAAATATTGTTTACTGGTATTTTGATCTAGAATCTTATCCTGATTAGCCAGATTAAGATATCTTTGTATATATGCCTGTCCCTGCTGCGTTTGCTACGTGCTGTATCATGCAGCTCCATTTTATACCTGCTTTTCTTGAAATTATCTCTCCTCATGCCCCCTTGCCAACACATCATATTCTAATATGGAAGGGATTGATGAACATGTCATGTGAATCTTGTTATATGGGTCAAATTATACAGACTTTGCTCAAATGATATTTAAACTTGACCTTTTTAACTTAAGTTCGCTCATCCTTTTCACTTTCCTTGTATATCAACCACCATCTCTAAGCCCTTAATACATAGAGTTCAGTTTTATTATTAATCTCTGGGCTTTCCCTAGAATTCCTTTCTTGATATTTAGTCACCACAGCATACCATATAATTGTACAGGGAGACAAGTCTAGTTCAAGTTTAAGTAACTGTTGTCTACTTTATTCCTAATATTCTTTCTATGGTCTCAAGACGACTAATTTTTAAAAATTTCTGACTACCTCCCCCACACCTAGGAATGGTGCCTCCCTCACTAGGTCTGGTTGATAATGGAGTGCTTGAGAAGGATTATTCTATCATTCTTCTAAGTGACATCACCTAAGATGTTTCTCAAGTAATAAATAAATTGCCTCAATTCATCATATGACAGTAATTGCTTTTAGCCAAGATTTAACTCAGAGTCAATGTCAAGGAGCTGGAAAACACTACAGAGACATGGGCTTTTCAAAGATAGCTCGACCCTTTCTGGGGAAAACCATTTAATAAGTACTGAGTTAAGTGTAAAGAAGATACAGATTTCTAATATCCCAGCCTCCCTCAACATCACCCAGAGGGTCCTGAGAGGTTGGAATTGACTTCATCACAGCCTATACAACTAAAACTGCTAAATATTGCTGACAGAGGTTGCCCTTTTTTACAGCCTTAAATGGAGGTTAGCACCTCGTGAGATGGGAATAGCTTTAATTGATTGTTTGAAAGCACTCTGGCCACTCAAATAAATTGTTCCTCAAATGCTGATTCTGCTCGGTCTGATGCATCTCCTGAATCTGTTTCCGGGTGGACCTTCCTTTACACAGCAAATGGTCTGTGTAGGTCAAATTCTAATTCAGTCGTGCTATATACAGTCAAAAAGCTGGCTATGTAAAACCCTTATGGTGAATGTCTTCTGGGTGTAGGAAAACTCCTATTATGATTTTTTTTTTATGTGTGCAGAATTTAGCCTTATAGACTTATTTAACAGGAGTCATGCCTGATTGATGCCAGACACTGTCATTATTGACGCATCCCTTGTAAGGATGCTCATTCCAGGGCTTCACCCTCCGTGGGGTGAGAATCCCTTCATGCTTCCCTATAGCCTCAACTGCTCCCTCGTGTGCCCAGAAGCCCACAGTGCAAGTGCCAAGACCCTAGCCTATGACCAGAGTAGGGCCACAAGCAATGCTAGAGCTGGGTGTCCCTTGTAGACTGGTTTAGGAGATAGACCACAGTTAAGGTTAAAGACCAAGATGTCACTGAGGTAGACATTAGGAGCTGAGGGATTAGGAGTCGGCCTGTGTGGGGTTTAGGGCTCTGCCTGTACCCATCAATAGTGAGGGGTGAGCCTATGCCTAGAGTTCTGACTGGAATTTAGCCAGCAGTGTTATTTAGCCCATGGAATGAGACTGGACAGAGACAAGTGACCTCCAAATGGATTTAACCCATTACCTGTTAATCCAAATGGATTAAATCTCATTAGCACCAACTCAACTCTTGGCCACAGAGGAAAAGGCCTGGACATTGCCTGATGAGCAGTGTTAGGATTATAATGCTGACGGTGAGGACAGCAAAGTGCTGGGCATGCGAGGCAATTAAGAGGTGGTGCTGCTGTCTGGGAGCTCATTACCTAGCGGGAGAGAGAAGTCTCCAAGCTGGAAATCAAGGCTAACACAGGTGTATACAGGGAAGGGCACACATGACTGCTTAGCCAAAGCTAGATTACAAAGCTGGTTTTCACACATCATCAGTGGTATGGGACATGTCATGGGCATCCCTGAGACCACCCAGTGACTTCTTCTCTCCCTTTCCCACCCTGGCTCCCTAGGGTCCAGATGAGGCCCGCCCTGCCAATGAGGATGAAGATGCTGAGTCAGCTGAGTGCCGGCAAGACTGGCTTCCGGCCTGCAGAATCTGTGTACTGAGCCTGAGCCCAGGGGGCAAAGCTGCTTAGCTGTGGCAGAGAGGAGCACCCGCAGCTTGCAGTGGGGATTAAGGTTTTAGTCTGAAGCACAGATGTAAGAGAGAAGAACCACACACTCATTGGTGTGCCCTGTGGCCAAGTTAGATGGTCCTGTTAGACTTTCCAGGCAGCCAGTGTGAGACAGTGCATGGTCACCCTGAACAGATCATGGTTCTTCCTATGAAGTTCAGCGATGTCTGGGGCATCTCTGTGGAACAAGGGAAGCCTTCGCCAGAGCAGTCACTGTAGCAGTGTGTACGAAAGCCCAATGGGATGGCATAAGTCAGGACACAGGGAATAGGTTAGCACAGCCTGTTGGTGAGGCAGAGGTCAAGGCCAGGGTGTGACCAGCAGCAGATTCTAGGACTATTCAAAAGCAGGAGAAAGAACCAAAAAGGGGAGGGTCAGAGCCATAGAGCAGAGGCTGGCTGTGAGCCAAACACAGAATACAGCCAACAAGGAGACCCCACAGGGTGGGCCAAAGAAATTTTCTGGGATGGCAACTCTTGGCCCTGGTCTCGTGGTGGTCTGTCCACTATAAGAGTATAGCTTTGAGGGTGGACTCCTGCCCTCTGCCCAGTGCTCTGAATCCCTGTGTTTCCAAGTGTATTAGTTTTGTAGGGCTGTTGTGAGAAGTTACCACAATCTGAGTGGCTTAAAGCAACAGAAATGTTTTCTCTCATAGTTCTAGAGGGCAGAAGTCCAAAATCAAGATGTCCAGGCTTCCCCTGAGACTGGAGAGAATCCTCCCTCGCTTCCTCTGAGCTGCAGGTTTACTAGGCAATTTCCTCAGCAGTCTACTCCACCTCTGTCGTCAAACAGCATTCTCCCTGTAGGTCTATCTTCACGTGATGTTTCCTTCTTGTAAGGACATCAGTCTCATTGAATTAGAGCCTGCCCTCATGACCCATCTTAACTAAGTACATTTGCAAAGACCCTCTTTCTGAATAAGATCACTTTCATAGGAACTGGGGCTTAGGCCTTCCACATATCTTTTGGGGGAAGACATTGAACCCTTAACACCACACTAAGCTCAGTCATGTTCCAAGCAGTCTGGGAATGGGCTGGGAACGGGAGGGAGGTCTTAGCATTTAGCTGAATAAAATGCAATTACTAATAGGTGTTAGGGCCAATTAGATATGGGAAGAGGATGGGACACTCCTGTTTGGTCACAGGCTGAGCAGTGCAGGAGGCTTTGGGAAGGCCACTACGTCCTGGCTTTATGTGTCTGAACAGCACAGCAGGGTGCGCTGGGTCAAGGTGTCTGCAGGGCTCTTACTCAGAAACAGAATTCATTTCTTTCCAACTGACTCTGGCCAAGCTGTTCCCTCATGGGATGACCACATTACCTGACCCAAAGCGGTAGGAAGGGTGAAGAAAGGCTAAGATCTGCCCAGCCTGGGAAGTTTTGCCTGGATCTTGCCTCCGAAACATGCTGCCTGTGGCAAGCATTAGAGCCTGGAAAGGAGGGGGGGCACAGAAGGGAACAAGAAATCTATAGGAAGGATTAGTGGAAGCACAAGCGGGATCAGAGGGAACGGCCGGTAAACACGCAGCACGGAATTCAGATTAGTGCAACGAAACTGAGCAAGGGTAATAAAACCAGCAGCGGGAACAGCATCGATTGTTGAGATTCCAGGCAAATCCACCATGAACATGTTTTCTTTCTTCCAGCCTTTGCCCCTTGGCTCTTGGAAGCAGAAACACTGAATCATTGTGTTCTGTACTAAAAGCTGATCTACCCTCCTCCCCAAAGAATGGATAGAAAAAGCAGCTCTGTGTAGGCAGAGATGATAGAGGGTCGGAGTGAAGCCCAGAGCATGTGCAGCCATGGCTGTTGCCCCCAGGGGCATACTCAGAGGACTGAGAGGTCTGCCCTGAGGTGCCCATGCATTCTGCCTCCAAGCCTGACCTCTCCTGGGACAACCTAAGCAGGGTTGAACCTGCATATTTAGGGGACTTCTATCCAGAAACTCTGGAGAATCAGCCTCTAGGAAGCTTGGCGGGTGGGGCTGCACAGAGTTCAACTACTGGATAGAAAACCAGTGCTCAGTAACTCACAGCCTAACCAAATGGCAGACGGTGAGTCAGGTGGAGGCAGAGGGTGGGGTGGGGAGAGTAGCCTATGCTCGGCACATGATGTATTACTGTCAATCATCCATTCAACCTGTAAGACTGCTTATGCATGGGGTCATGTGAATGACCACTGTATGTGTCCGGGCACAGGTTAAGAGGTGACAGAAACCACACAGCTCCAAGAAAGTGTGCTTGGGGTGTGAATGCGGCATGTTGGTGAGGTGCCCTCACTTGGGGCTGACTCAGGGGGTCCTCTGTGTGCACCGGCCTGGCCAGCTGAACATCTCCTCTCAGTGCAGCCCAAGACAGTGGGGGTCAGGGAAGGTTTTGCCTAGATTTGATTGTAGCGGGTGAGTAAGGTAGACCACAGCGTAGCTGGGTAGAGCATCCCAGCGAAGGGAGGGGGTGTGATAAAGTAGGCCTTGCTGATGTAATCAGTGTGAACATGGCACAGGATGCCAAAGAGGGAAGGAAGTTGAAGAGCAACTAGAGAGTGAGGGTCCTTGTTTCAGGCTAACTCTCCTAAAGCACAGGGGAGCCTGGGAGCATTTCAGTCAGAAGCAGATTCTTATTGCTGGACCATCACTCAGGCTTCAGTGGAGCATACACTAGAAGGGCACCAGCGTGATGACAGGAAGGTCAGTCTGGAAGCTATGACACTAATCTGAGCAGGGCTTAATGGATCTTGGGAATGAGAAGCAGCATCAAGGAAAGGAGACATTCTGGAGGCCGTACCAGTCCCACGTGACGACAAACTGATACCTAATCTGGGAAGAAAGAGCAAGGATGGCCCTCGGATTCTGAATCTGAATTTAATCGCAGTTTGCACAGAGGCCTGGAGATTGATTTCTCCTTGGTCTAAGGAGAGTGTCCTGAGAGAGAAAAAGGTGTAGTGAAGACCTCAGTCAGATACACTCCTTGCTTAGACGCTTGTTTGTAGGCAGCAGAAACATTCACCTGCTATAGGAGAACACCCCACTGGAGAAGTGGCATGCCAGAAAATGCCTTCCTCTCCTGCGTTAAGGCTCCTGGTTCAGCGGGGAGATTGGTAACAGAATCTGGCAGCCAGAAAGGTGGGCCCATAGCCTTATATCCATTATGCTTGTGAGCATCTATTGTAAGACTGCTGACAAAGACGGCATCCTGGTGCACTTGATTGAGTACCAGGCTCCTTTCAGCTCTGCTGATTTAGCCTGTAGCCATGCCAGTAACCAAATGGAGAGCTGTGGCTGCCTGAATCCTGAATGTCACCCACCTCCCTGACCTCCGGTTGTGGTCCCTGCTCCTCATCTGCAGACACAGCCCTGGTCTGAGTTTTGGGACCACCTGAGGCCTTGGTCAAGGGGGACCGGAGGACACCCAGGTCAAAGGCTCATGGACCTCAGTATTGTGTCATCTCAGCTCTTTGTCTAGCTCTTGCCTTGGGCCATCGCAGCAGCTGGGGTTGCCATGCTACTGTGCCTAGCCTCCCACCTTATATTCCAAATCCCTAATGAGCCCTTATTTGTAAATTCTGTTTGTCACTTTAGGCTGAGGCTCTCATGAGCTCTCACTTCTCACCCCCATCCCCCATGTTTCTCAGGAACCACAGACCTGGTCCTTCGACCTCCCTGAATCTCACCATTGGTGAGCTCACCTGCTTCCTCTTCTTTGGACCTCAATTTCCTCATCTGTAAAATGGGTTTATGATAAAAATAACAGCAATGGCACAAGTCCAAGCACTCAAAGTATATTATCTCATTAATTTTCTTAACAATAGTTATTATTATCTTCATTTTGTCAGTAAGGAAATGGGACAATTGTAACTTCTTTGTGGCTCAAAATTCCAGGGATAGTCATTTTGTGGTTTTGGAAACAGAGTCTTAAATGCCTCTGCTATGGTATTTCCTGGTTCTTGGCACAAATCGGTACTCACTAATGTTGACCGTGGGCATAGTGTATGGTAGGTAAGAGTACAGACTGTCCAGAGAAATCTGGGTTCAGTTTCTGGCTTTATCATTTCTGAGCTGTGTGATTTTCAATCATCAGAGCATCAGTTTCCTCATTTGTAAATGAGGATGCTAATGGTACCTCCCTATGAGGCAGAGTCGGCAGAAAGTTTAACTGAATTAACCATGTGAAGCCCTCTGCACATGCCACAGGATGTAGGAAGTGTATAACACATCTGGGCTGTTTTCCTGTTCTTTTTCTAATCTTGCAGGACATGCTTGAAGCCCCTGCTCGCCGTCCCCCCGCCGCCCCCAACAAGGGCTGCTGCCCCTCTCCAGCTAGCCTGGCAGGCTGTCCCCTGCTGCGGGTCCACCAAGGACAGTCTGTCACTGTGGGTGCTCAGGTTTCAGCCTTTTTCCAGAGCCCTAATCTGGTCCTAATGCTTCCAGCTCCTGTTCTCACACCATCCCTCAACCCTTGCCAGGGGGCCCAGCATCCTTGGGGGGCTATTGCTGAGGCCTCAGGGTGTCCAAGTCTGCCTAGGCCACCAGGCACCATGCAGAGCCCTCAGGAGGCTGCCGTGCTGCCTGCCCATCTGCTCTGGGCCCACATACTTCTGTTCCAAGGGCTCAAACTCTACCTAGTCCACAATTTATAAGCTGGCCCTGGAAAGTTGCTTTAGAGGCAGTTGCAAAGCAATCTCAGAGAGTGTTTTATGGCCTGAATCCTGTTACTGCGGCAAGGCTCTGATTTTAAACTCTGCCAAGAAAATAACAGTAGAGAGTTTTAACATGAAGTGAAGGGGAAAGAAAAGAATGATAGAGGCGAGGTGTATCTGACACCCTCTCAAGCAGGAGCCATGCTAGAAATGCATCCATTCTCTCTGATGGCCCTTGCCACGAGTCCCAGGGTTGGGACTCATCATGTCATTTCATGGATGGGGACCTGGGATCAGCAAGGCTGAGTGATTTGCCCAAGTTCCCCCAGTTTTAAGGAATAAAGTCTCCATATGAGGGCTTATCTCAAAGCCCTTCTCCTTGTGACGGATTGACAGTGGGTACTGGGCATGGCCAAGGCAGTGAATCTGAGTCTGGCAGGGGTTCAGCTCAGGCAGACAGCAGTGTATCACTCCAGCCTCCAACTGGGCCCAGCGTCTCAGACTGGAGGCCTGGCTCGGTTACTGCAGGGGCCAGAGAAGGGACATTCTTTCTCTCATGGTGGGCCCGTGGGGTCCCAAGTCCTTCACGTGAAATGTTAGCTAGTCATCTGTCCACTGCAGCCTCAAGACAACTACAGAAAAACACCCAACGCTGGCCCCAAGAGATTTACCTTATTTCTGTAAGGCAAGCATCCCTGGTCTCTATCTTCATACCCACTTGTGACAACCAAATACATTTCCAGACATTGTCAAATGTCCGTGTGTGTGTGTGTGTGTGTGTGTGTGTGTGTGTGTGTGTGTGAAAATCGAATAAAAGAACTGAACACTTTCTGAGCCACTACTCTGTGAATATACACTTCTGTTCACCAACTAGGCACGAAGATGCTGAAGACATTCTTCGCCTCTAGATCTGTGCTGTCCAAAATGGTAGCCACTAAGCCACAGGTGGTTACCGAGCATCTGAAGTGCGGCTAGTGTGAGTGAGGAACTGAGTTTTTAAATTTATTTTATGATTTATTTTAACTAATTTAAATTTAAAAACTACAGCAGTAAAATATGTTTACTTGTTAAGCACGATGTTTATCTTTTTAGGGTTATATTTCAGTTTAGCTGTTTGAAATCTAGCATCTGAATTGAGAAGCACTCTAAGTGTAAAATATATACCAGTTTTTGAAGACTTAGCACAAAAAAATGTAAAGTGACTTTCATTAGTAATTTTTAAATACTGACTGCATGTTAAAATGATAATGTTTTATATGCATTGGGTTAAATAATACCTAGTGAAACTAATTTCATCTGTTATTCTTTTTTAATGTGAGTCTAAAAAATATGAAATTATAGGGGTGCCTGGGTGGCTCAGGTGGTTAAGCATCCGACTTTGGCTCAGGTCACGATCTCATGGTTTGTGAGTTCGAGCCCCTCATCAGGCTCTCTGCTGTCAGCAGACAGCCTGCTTCAGATCCTCTGTCCCCCTCTCTCTCTGCCACTCCCCTGCTCTTGTTCTCTCTCAAAAATAAACACTTTTTTTTAAATGTAAAATATAGAGATGGTTCAAGTTCTATGTTTATTGAACAGGGTAGCTGTGGAGGGTTTTAAGAGGGGAAGGTATTATCCCTCAGGGGACATGGGGGACTGTCTGGAGATATAGTTGGTTGTCATAGTTGAGGGATGAAGTCCTACTGGCACTACCACTTCTAGTGGGTAGAAGCCAGAGATGCTGCTTAGCATCCTACAATGCACATGGCAGCCCCTTGCCACAGAGAATTACCCATCCCCAAATGTCCCTAGTGCCGAGGGTGAGAAGCTCTGCCCCTGAACATAGACTCTTCGAAGATACGGCCAGGAAGTGAGAGACCTGAAGAGCTGGTCAGAGTTAGCTGAGCAATGAAGTTAAGGCTGCTATCATACTTATTTCTCCTGATTAACTATGGCTAGGCGCACTGCAATCCCCACTTCTCCGGAAGAGAAGGGAGCCCAGGGAAGAGAATCACCTGCCCACCATCACCAGGCCAGAACTGGGGCAGAGCCGAGAGCCAAACACAGCTTCAACTCCCAATGTGAGCCTGTCCCTGCCATGCGACGTTGTCCCACGGCTCTCCGAGCTGGTGCTGATCCGAAAAGAGGCCGCCTGTGCTTACAGTCTAATCTTCTCACTCAGACCCGGCAGTTATTATTTACACCAGCCCTTATTGCTACCAGGGGAAGAGCATTAACAAAAACACCCTTTGAAAGGGACATTCTGCTCAAAGAGAAACACTCGCAGGCACCTCACCCATCAAATGAGGCCGCGAAACAAATGGAACACGATGAAATAAACCTGTCAGAGGAGGAACATTCAGACACCTCAGAGGCAAGAGGTAAGAACAAATGTGCCTGATACAGAATTGGCTCTGTTTAAAGAAAACATTATCAGACTGCTCTGCTTGAATAGATCCCAGAGAACAACGGCCCAGCATAAACGGAGCTCCCACACATACTCCGGAGAAGTGTGGTTTCTCAGTAAAGTGGGTGTAGGCACAATGGTGGAGTCACTGGTCCCTCCCTGTGACCACGCAGACCTGGGGGTGAGGGCGAGGCTGGTGGGCCTATGATGGGGGATGGTAGGGGACTGACATTTCCTGAAGGCCTAGTGTGTGCTGCTGTGGAACAGGGCACTCTCTGGGGTCACCTAATAGTCATCTGTAACATGACTGTGAAGTGTGACAATTAGATTTGCAGGTGAAAAAAGCCTATGAAACTTGCTTAAAGTCACATAGGTAATGAGTGGCTAGGATGACATTCCTGGGCATTGGCAGTGACACGCTGAGCTATGGAGGTAGCTATGGAGGGAAAGTTGGGCTGGGCTGTAGCGAATGCTACATGGAGGCTCTGCCCAGATCTCCTCTCTAGGGCTGGCACACCTCATCTCTAGCTGCTAAGCGTGCTGCCTGCTAAAGGCTCACAGATACCTCCTTCTCGGCAGAAGTGCCATGAGGCACAGGCGAGTTGCCCTCCAGGAGGCTGTGCACTCGCATGGGAGCTCATGACCAATGGCTGGTTGACACAGTGGCACAACTGCTGGCCCCTGGCTTCAGGGTGGGGGCAGATCTGTGGCCTCAGAATGACACGGGCCTCCACATCCTCACTTAGTTTCTTCCCTGCCCTACTCTGTCTTCCTCACTTTCTTCTGAGAATACTCCTTCATGAATGATTTGCATATGAATCCCTATCTCAGGCTCTGTGTCTAGAGAACCCATCCTGAGACATTCATTAGCAGTGCTATTTTTTTTAATGTTTATTTATTTACTTTGAGAAAGAGAGAGGGAAAGAGAGAGACAGAGAGAATGTGTGTGTGTGTGTGTGTGTGTGTGTGAGAGAGAGAGAGAGAGAGAGAGAGAGAGAGAGAGCAGGGTAATGGCAGAGATGGGGAGGGGCAAAGAGAGAGGGAGAGAGGGAGAATCCCAAGCAGGCCCTGCACTGTCAGCACAGAGCCTGACACGGGGCTTGAACTGATGAACCATGAGATCTTGACCTGAGCCGAAACCAAGAGTCGGATGCTTAACCAACTGAGCCACCCGGGCGCCCCAGCAGTGATATTTCTGAATCTGTGGAAGGGGGTGGACAGAAGTGGATCATGAGGTACTGGATGGCTGGACTCCTGTCATACCTGCTTGCCACACCCCCTTTCCCTCTGTGACAAACTGACCAGTCATGGACCAGTAGAGAGGAGGCCACTGTCTGAGCAATAACTCTGAGAGAGGTGACAGTTAAAGATTTGAAATCACCAACAACTTGTACTGAACAAGCATGGGCCCCTGAAGTAGAATCTCTAGGTCAGCAGCATCCCTTGTCTGTAGGGCCCTAAAATGGGCATCAGCCTCTGACACAGATGGGCTCTGCATCCCAGTCTTTGAAGAGTGACAGATGTTTATGCGACATGAGATAAAACTGCAATATGTTTGAGGGAGGGGGCTGGTATTTACTTCAAACAAATACCTACTCAAGACTGGGCGCTCCCATATCAACCCTTCTTACACTCGTCATCTTGTATGGAATACACCTTCAGAAGACACTGCCTGTGCAGAGACTGTGAGCAAATGGCACCCCCTAAGAGGTAACCATGATTATTCCTGCTTAACACATAGGAGAAGTTGAGATCATCACACTGAAAGGGCTTGTCTAAGGGGCACGTGGGCGGCTCAGTCGGTTAAGCTTCCAACTTTGGCTGAGGTCATTATCTCAGTTTGTGGATTCGATTCATGCTCCACATTGGTCTCTATGCTGGCAGCATAGAGCCTGCCAGCCTGGAGCCTGGAGCCTGCCTCAGATTCTGTGTCTCCCTTTCTTTCTGCCCCTCCCTGACTTGTGCTCACTCACTCTCTCTCTCAAAAATAAATAAATAAACATTAAAAAAAATAAAGGGATTGTCTGGGACAAATGATAGTCCTGGGATCATGGCCTGATCTACTCATTTCCTAAGCCCAGACATGGTATGTCCACTTCTTCCCCAACCTCAGACCACAGCTCAGTTGTCACTTTCCGGGGACACACCCCCTTTGCTCCAAGTATATGTGTTGGTCTATTTTGAATACCACACACCTCTCATTTGTGGCAGCACTCATGGTTACAGTTGTACATTGATTTGTGTGTTTTTTTCCCTTCCCAGAAAGGCACAGGAAGGTGTCTTTTTGCCCTCATCACTGTATTCCTCAATGCCTGGACAGTGCCTGGCACACAGTAGGTACTTAGTAAGCATTAGTAGAATGGATGAGTGGATAGATGCATGGATGAAGGGAAGGATGGAGAGATGGGTGGATGGGTGAATGGGTACGTGGCTGGAAGAAGAGATGGGTGGATGGGGTGGAGGGACTGCCAGTTCCTCTCTGGTGCACCTGGCCTGGAAGATGCCCTGAGCATGGGCCACTCTCAATCCCTTCCCACCCGCCCAGGGCTCTGGTGGTCACCTGTGGTGAGGAGGCAGAGTGGAGTCCCCGGGGTCACCTGGGCGCTGCCCATTGGTGCTGACCACAAGGAAGCCAGTCCCCAGGCAGCATGCAGAAGAGAAGGAGAGAAAGAAACACACATGAAAACGTGCGGCACAGTGAACAAAACCATAGTTCTTGTGGCTCTGAAGAGCTCACGCTAAACAGCAAAAGAGCATCATGATCTAACACAACAAGGCCCGAAACAGATTTTAAAAAATGAAACGAGAGTAAGAGTCAGCATTTATCAAGCACCCACGACATGCCAGGTACCTCATATACAGTGTTTCTGAGACTGAGAACAACCCAGAAAGGTCAGTATTATTACAAACGAGTGCATCATCTTTCCACTCAGTGTCTTCTCTGCTTTCCTAGTCAATACTGCCCCACCCACGTGGCGCCTCAGTCTAGCAATCTGGGAGTCATCCTTTACCCCTCCTTTTTTACTGACCTCCCACTTCTAATTACTCAGCATGCCTTAGTCATTATATTCCAGGAAGGGTCTGGAAGCCTCCTCCTTCTCTCCAATTTCATTTTCCCTCGATTGAAGTCACCCTCATATTTCACTGGGGATTATCTAAGCAGCCTCCTGCTGGTCTTCCTGCCTCCGGTCTTGCCCCCTTTCAATCCACTCTCCACCCTTCGGATGAAGGGCATCAGTAAGGAAAATGTCAAATCTCCTCTTCCAGCTTGCAGACCCTCAATGACAGATGCTTGCCTGTCCCTCCATGCTCTCTGCCCCAAAGGCAATGAAATCCTCTCGGTTATCAACAGCCCCCTGCCTTCTTGTCTGTAGGCCTTACCTAGCCTCATTACCTTGTGTGGAACACACTCTCCTCCTGTCCCGTTAGCTGGCTGGCAACATAGATGACCTGGCTGGCAACTATTCATCCTTCAGGAAAACAGTTTGGAATTCCTTTCTTGGGAGTCTTGAGCATCTCATCATGTATGGAGCAGATGGCCCACTCTGTCTTCCTGTTACACCCTAGTCTTCCTTTCACATCGTGATAACCTTGCCGTGTTATTAGTGGTTGCCTTCTTGATTCTGTAAGCTCCTTGAAGGCAGTCACAGAGTTCCATTTACTAGGCAGTCTTGTACCTGGCACGTAGTAGGTACTCTGAATATTTGTTGGATAAATGAATGAGTGGAGAAGTGAACCAGAGAACTACTATAACTTGCTCAAGGTCATACAACTAGTACCTGACAGAGGCAGTATTCCAATCCTGGTTTGCATGACTAACGCTCCTGCCCTTTGAAGCCAACCACTTGTCTCTATAAAGAAAATGCTATGAAAGGCAAGAAGGTGTCTTATGCTTGGTAAAAGGCTACATGTTCCTCTAGTGATTCATCGACAAAACTGTATAAAGCCCTTATACAAATATAGAGAGAGGTAGGGTGTTCCAGGCCAACTGATAAACAGGAAATATATAATTTCGAAAATTCACACAAATATCAAGCTTGATCAAGGTCATGAAATACTATATAAAATGTAACTACCACTTAGTTGACATCATAATATTCCTCCCTTAAAGGTATGAGGAACTGTACATTTTCAAAGCACATTCTAAGTCAGAGGTCAGTAAACTATGGTTTGCGGGTCAAATCCAGTTTCCCACAGTTTCCTTGTGGCCATGTGCTAGGAATGGTTTTTATGTTTTTAAATGGCTGGGGAACAAAGAAACAAAAAGAAGAGTAATATTTATTGATATATGAAAATCATATAAAATCCATATTTCAATGTCCAAAAATAAAGTTTTATTGGAACATATTTATTCTCTATGGCTGCTTTTTGTGCTGGAATGACAAAGCTGAGTAGGCGTGACAGAGACCACATGGCTTGAAAAATTGAAAATATCTACTAACTGGCCCTTTACATAAAATCTGCCAACCCCTAGTCTGAGTGTCTATTTTATTAATTTCCCCCCACCCTTTGAGGTAGGCAGGATATGGCTCGCATGTCAGAAAAAGAAATAGAAAGCTTGAGAGAAGACATGACTCGAATGTTCCCACCTTCCCCATTTCAATGGATTCCTACCTGTTCTCCCATGCTCCCACCTTGTCCATGCCCTGGAACCCCATCTCTGATCCATCTTCTAAGCTGTAACTAGGGTGGCCTTCTGGACAAAGGCAGTTTGCTCAAGCATCTCCAAGACCAAGGGCTCCCATGGTCTCAGGACTACGTCTGTATATATATTATGGGGCTATGCAGAGTCCTTGGTGTCCTGGCCTTGCTTGCTACTTCAGCCCCCACCTCTGATCACTCCTGCCCTCTGGTCACATTGGCATCTGTCCCTTTGCTTTGACCCATTCAAGTTTAGTGGCAAGCTTTCTTGCCTCCAGAGATCTGTACGTGCTACTTCCTCAACTCAGAAGACCTCCCTGCCTTACTCTCCAGCCTTGTTCAATATGATAACCATCACTCTTTTAAAACTTGTCTCAGTAACCATGTACCTGAGAATGCACACCCTAGAGTGATTTATGTTTCCCTTCTCTGCTCCCACAGCATCGTGAATTTACCATCATCACAGCCTTTATCATGCTATGTTGATATAATTTATATTTTTGTTGTTCTACTAGCTACCTGTGGAGTGCTTATTATAAGCTTGGCATTGCACTAAGCACTTTATATGCATTAGCCCATTAAATTCTTACATTAGTCCCATAAAGTAAGTGGTGTTATTGTCATTGTTTTACAGATGGGGAAACCAAGACACAGAGCAGTTAAGTGCCTTTTCCGGCCTAGAATCAAAGACTGTCCAAATCCAAAGACAAAGTTCTTAACCTCTATGAGACAAGAGGCCACAATCAATACTAAGTTGCACTCAATATATGTTTATTGAAAACTAAATGAAGAAATGAAATTCTGGTTTAGTATTGACCTACTAGCTGTGTCATTTGGAAAGTTACATTCCTGAGTTTCAATTTTCCTACCTATAAAATGGGAATACTAATAAGTATCTCATGAAGTTCTCTTAAGGATTAAATAAATAATAATAAAAAAATAGTTAAAGTCTTAGTTTGGTTGACAGGTCCAGAGGAGCCTCCCCACCCTACCACCTAGGGCTCCAACTCTGCTGCTCAGGAGTGCTCAGCTATGAGGGGCAGACACAGAAGTAGAACAGCACAGGTGTTGGGATGGGAAGAAGTCTCTCTAGTGGGTGCAGTAGCAGAAGATAAGTGATATATCATGGGTCTCAGCAGGACACAAAGTGAAGTGGAAACAGGAAACATATTGTGTAGAGATAACCAGTGTTTACTGGTGCCTGGTCTATCACTCCTTCTTAGTCACACAGAAGAATCCAAGTCTCATCAAGGCCATGTAAGCAGAAGTGACTTGAGTCATTTCCAAGTGAGGTATTCAAGATCCAGGTTACTATCCCCTTACTTTCTCTTCCCTTGCTATGGGGTCTTTTGAGGCCACATATATTCTAGATGGACTAACAACAAAGAAACATTTCTGATATTAAGCTACTGATATTTGGGAATTAATCTGTTGTTGCAGCAAAGCCTGACCTATCCTAACTAATACAGCAGAAGAAAAGGTAGTAGTCCCTTGCTTTCCCTTCTGTCATCTGGCTCCCCCATCATATGGGTTTTCTATTAGAGGATTCATGACCCTGCTCTCTCCCTAGTTTTCAGTCCCCACTCATATATATTTATGTCAGCCATTAATGAAAATATTAAGATTGTACAAAGAAGAAGTTTCGAATTATGAGTGCCTCGGACTTCCTTTCTGACTTTTGACTTCTATTCCCTTCTCAAGCAAAGAATGTTGACTATAGAGAGCTGCTGATGGACTAAAGATGACACTGGAGTAGATAACCTTGAAGGCAAACTAATTTCTTGGCCTTTTAGCTTCAATATATTGTAGTAGTGTATAAAGCTGAAGGCTCCTTGAGGCACCAGGTCTGCTGCAGATTTCAGGACTTAGCTTGGACACTACCAAAGAGAAACAAAAGACCCATCACACTCTAAAGATTCTATTATCAACTATTATTGGAATAGAGGCATGGGAAGGGGTTAACAAATAGGAGATAGGGAACTCTGACTCACAGAATCTCACCCAGTCTACATCATTGACAAGATTCAAAATGGTGTCATGGGAATGCCATGAGCTTTGGAGTTAGAACTCAGCTGCAATTCTGTGGGACCTTGAGTTCTTTATTCAACCCTTCTGGGATTACATTGGCTCATTTCTTGAATAAGGGTAATGATGATGACCACTATTTATTTAGTGTGTAATATATGCGAGGTTTTGATTCTATCATCATATTATAAACTCATGTTGACATACACAGTGTTATGACTGGTACACTGTACCACAGTACCATGACTGGGACCACAGATGGTTAATTTTTTTCTAGCTCTCTTCACTCCCCCCACTTTCAACACTACATTGAAACCCCATCAGAGAAAGCTCTAATGGAGCTTTATTCTCTTTTTTTTTTCTAACCGTGTCTCCAGAAGTATTTTCCCCTTTCTTTGACTCATGATTTTAAAATGTCTCCTATCCCTTTGTGAGATACAATTGCTTTGGAGCATCAGATTTGAGCTAAGGTCAACTCAAGTGTCTCAGGTCTGAGGTAGATAATTCTTATTTCTAGTACACAGGGATGAACTGAGACTTCCCAAGGACATGCTTAAAGGGCAAGTGTTGGTCTTGGCTTTGTTTTCCTGGGCTCTATTTCAATAGCTTTGTCTTCCTGAGTGGGGTGGGGAAAAAGTGTGTGTGTGTGTGTGTGTGTGTTGGGGGAAGTATGAACAGTCTAGAGAGAAGGGATAGGGGAAGGAGAGAAGAAGATTATAGAGATGTGTCAGTGGCTGTAGAAAGAAAAGTATTAATGGGTTATGTGAATGTCATCTTTGCGTTATTCTGGTCTACTTATGATATAATCCTCTTCCTCTATCTTATCACAAAACCTTTAGGAAAAGCCAAATTATTCCTTTGGTATTTTAGGTCCTGGAAGACACTGGGTGAGAACAAAAGGGGTCAAGGGTCAAGGAGATCTTGTTATACTCAAGCAATTCTGAGAACCCTCACTGTGGAAAATTCACCTTACTGGGTTTGGCTAGAGAGAAACAGCACTACCTACTCTAAAACCCAAGCACACACTCCATACTTCCCCCTACAAAATTCTGGCAGGATTTCTAAGAACTAAACAAGAGCCAAGAGTTTTCCAATAGACTCACTCATTATAGTTTGCCTCTCATAAGTGATCCTTCACTGAGGTCTCTACTCCAGCTACCACAGCTAGACTTGGGCATCCTGTGGTCCTGAGTCCTTCCTGAAATTGTCAGATCAGGAGGAAAGGAAAATGCTACAGTCAAAGGGTAGTAGGTGCATGAGCCAAATGCTATACTTAGTCAATAAAAATATATGACTGCTATGTAGAATCTCATTTAAACATAATAACCTATCGATGAAGAGGTTAAATACCAAGAGCTGAGGCCGGCATCATCCCTGTGCCTGTGTCTGCACTTTATATGTAGCCTGAGTGCATTTGATATATGTGTATTTGTGGAATTGTATGAGAAATGACTAGAGCCTGGGCTTTGGCTTTTCTTCCTTAGAGAACAGCAGAGAGACGCCTGAGTCTCTAGGTCTCCTATCAGAGAAGATTCAGAAGAATGAAGGAGGGAAGCTCAAGATGTTTATAATCCGTTATATTCTTGATCTTCTATGTGCATTACCTCAAATAATCAGGAAAAAGAATGAATGATCTCTAGCCTAAAAGTGAAGTGACAGACTCTTAGAGGTTGACTTACCCAAGGTCAAACAGTTAAGTTTAGGATGTGGGATTTAAATCCAGGTGACTCTGATTCCCCATTCTTCCATGCAACCTCTCAAAGAAGCTTCATAAAGATAGAACATTCCATACAGAATCGGGTCACCAGAGGAGGGGAGGGCAGGTGGTGGGAATTTCCTATCTGAGCGCAGACAATACCTATATCTTGCTTGGCTTCTCACACCACCTGTAGCATGTTATTCTTATGGATAAGAAATCTGTGGACACATCATTCCCCTTCTTGGCTCTAGTCTTAGCATCTGTAAAACGAGGCCATCTCACTGGAGAACGGGTATTTATTGTCCTGCCAGTCTCTGCAGGGATGAGAATCCATTATGAAGAGAGAAGAGAAAATGCTGGATGAAATGCTCTACCTCAGGCTTAGCCATTATAAAAAGAAGCCACATTTACAAAAGACCATTGCCCACGCCTCTTGCCTGTTGCCGTTGGGACAATGGTTTTAGTCCATCACTACCACAGGGCAGCATGGAACTACTGGTGACACTGGCCCATTATCTCATGCTTCATTATTCTGGAGTTCAGCTTTCAGCACCTACTCTGAGGGGGCTGTTTTAATGGGATCGTTAGAGAGCGTTTACTAGATTAAAACTGTGACTCTCTTCTGCAAAGCAACTCTGCAAATGGCTTTATGGGTTTCCGGATTTATTTTGTCTCAATGACTAGGCTCAGTTTGCAAATCAAATCAAAGCTGATTTTTCTAACTGCCACTCGGGCGCACCCAGCAGGAGTCTGCAGAGCCAGCTGTGTTCCCTCCGTGACTGGTGCTAGACATGGGAGTGCTGTTGTCTGCTTGTGGTCAGAGAGGTTCCAACAGGGAGAGGGCAGACAGGCAAGTACCTGCTTGACCCTAACTGGGGCAGAGAGACAAAGTCAAAGAAAGCAAATTTTATTTTCTGGAAGGAGGAAAGGCAGACAGGATCTATGTGGCCTCAAAGACACACTGGCAGAAATAACAGGGAGCCAGTATGGACTCATCATTTTGGGGCTCCCTCCAAATGAAGTGTCCTCCCACAGTGGGGGGAACCCTTTGGGCCAGTAGGGAGGTCCCTGTTGCAGCAAATACCCAAGCAGAGCCTGGCTGGCTTTTCTGTGAGTGGGGACTGTGGATTACACAGTTGATCTCTACCTCATTCCTTTCCACTCCTACTTGCAAGAGAACACTTCTGACAAGCAGATTGTATTTGAAAAAAAGAGGCCATGAAAGAATAACACCGTCAGCCAGCCAGCCAGCCAGCCAGCCAGCCAGCCATCCATCCATCCATCCATCATTCCACGCATCCACCCATCCACCCATCCATCCATTAATCAACTGATCCATGCATTCATTTATCCATTTGTTCATTCAATATATTTTACTGAGCACCAAAGTATGTTAGAATCTGGGGACACAACAGTGCTCAAAATAGGCAAAATCCTTTTACTTCACTTAGAATGTGGCTGAGATACAAACACTAAACAAGTAAGCAAACAAAAAAAAATGTACATATTTGCAGGTCAAAGTGAATGCTATGAAAAAAGGACAGGGTATGATTTCAGGTGGAAAATGTTGGGGATATACATTGAATTGGAAGTCAGGATGATCTTTCTGAGGAAATGTGTCTATGCTGCAGTTTGAAAGATATTTATCTGTTAGGCAGGTACATGTGGTGGCCAGATAATTTCAGGCAGAGTGGGCAGGATGAACAAAGGCCTTAAAGTTAGGAGCTCAGTCAGTTGGAAGAATATAGAAAGTAATGGGATAGAAGCTCGGGAGAGGCTGAAAGGTAGTAAGGGGCCAGATCATGCAGGTGGGTCTGGGGGAGGCAGGGTGCATGGGCAAGAGAAAGTAGCCAAGTGAATGGAGGGGTGCATGGAGGAAGGCAGGGGAGAATAAGACAGATAGGACAGGGACTTGGGTGGAACTGGACATGAGTTTCTGGAGGACAAACTGACTGGTATGGTTCTAGATCAGAAACCATTTTCCCCTTGGCCTGCTCCGAATCAGAAAGGCAGGAACGGAGATGCTCAGGTCCCTCCTTCAGCAGCTGTAGCCTGGGGCACCGTCCACCACAGAGCCTAATCAGCTTCCACAGGAAAGGCTGTTCCCCACAACCTCCCCCCAGACTCCAGCTAAGCTTTAGCGCCTTGCAAGTCTAAGTCTCTCACTGCAAATTTCTACATGCTGTATCTTCCCAAAAGTCATCTCTGAGCATGTTCAGCCTGGTTCCAAAATTGAGCCCATCCCTCTCATGTTCCAAATATGAGGTAAACATTACTTAATGGGTCTAAATGCACCTTCTGCTTACTTGCTCTATCTCACAATTCCTGTCTTAACCACACAAATGAAACCTCATCGTTATCTTTGTACTACCCTCCTTTCAGAGAATGAATAATAATTCTCTGTTTCTAAACCAAAAATTTAATGCTTATTTACCCATTAGCTGAAGTTTTCTCTCTAAAGCTCTGAACAAATTCCCAGAGTAGAGTGTGCCAAGCAGAGAGCTTTTAGGATTTTTTTTTAGCTCTTGAATTTGAGACAATTCCATGAGCTTTTTGCTATCCCTCAACCCAGTGATGAAACACATCCTCTGTATAATAAGAGCAGGGTGGTTGAGGCCACTGGTGCCACTCCCAGATCCCCTTTGCAGGTTGGTGTACCATACCCCTCACTGCTGTGAGTGTTGAGACTAAGGACTCACACCTGTGACTTTCTCCAGAGACATGTGCCAAGGCTCAGGGTTACCATTTCCCCTGGAGCCACCTGAGAGATAGAGAGGATGGAGAAGGGTAAGGAAAGGGAGAAGTACCAAGGACTAATTGTTATGGGGGCGGGAGGAGAGGCAGAAATCCTGGTCTTGCTTCAAGGCAGAACTTTGGAGAAATTTATACTCCACTTGCATATAGCCTAGGCTTGCCTTTATCTGAGAACAGATTCATGCTTAAGAATTTCTCTTTACCCATCCCACTTCCCTCTTTCATTTACAGATTTCTTCCTAGAGCTCTCCCTCAATATATTACACGCATCCAAATCCCTGCTTCAGGCTCTGCTTCTAGGGAGACTATCTTAAGACAGCTGCCATTTGCCTTTATCTACTCATTGATAAACTCCACTTCCCCACTATGGCTGAACTCACATTCTAATTCCTCTAAATCTCTAGCCAAATCTAATAACAGGCAACCCCTGGCAGAGCAACAAGATTTAAAAAAGAAAGTGAATCTGGGGTGATGCCAACAAGACCCTTCCATCAATGAAAAAGACTGTTTTCAAGGCTTTTGAGGTGAGCCTGTCCTGATGCTAGAATTATCCCTTCTACTAGCAGAGATCAAACTCTCACCCCACAGTCCCTTAGCTGTGCCTTCAATTTGTGGTTCTTCCCTGCGTCTGTAAATAAATATTGACCCCTGGTGATATGTGAATCCCTACCCACTAAATCCTCTCTAAATACAGGAGTCTTGACTGTTCACACGGGCTTTGGGCTAGGTGTATGGCTCCTCTCACAGTCTGAGGTGCTGAGTTGGCTGGCCTTCCAAATACTACCCTTGGTCTGGGTACTGTGAAATTACCAGTGTTAGGTGAGAAGAAGTGGTGATGGAGGTGATGGAAGGGTCATGTTTCTCATACCGTACCCATCTCAGTGACGCAGAGCCCCAGATGACAGCCCAAGAACATACATGTCATTACTGCCTGGGGTTTTAGCATCAATGGTACTTTGGTTCCCATTCAATATATTTCACTTCTTTTTGGAAGCACTGGTCACAATCATAACTCCACTATTATCTGTTAAAATTATCCATGCAAGGTCTGTTTCCATACTAGACTGTGAGCTCCTTGAGGATGGGAACCATGCCTGCTGGTTCACCACAAAACCCTAGTTCCTTTCAAGGCACCCAATTCACAGATGCTGACTGAGCAGACTACAAGAGGAAATAACATTTATTGACAGTATTTTTTTCCAAAACACCTTGCAATAAATACAACACTTATAATATCATCTGATCCTCTAACAAACTCATGGCCTCGGTGTGCTAGAGCTGGCTTGTATTAGCTTGCTAGAGCTGGGTATTAAATATTCTGGACTTTTTTTGCAAGCCAGTTATTAAACCATTGGTAACTTGATATTGGACACGGTGGAGATATTTATACTTTGAGATCAACAAAGACTACAAATAAGGGCTTTTCTTTTTACAAAGAGTAGGTTTATCACGAAACCATTAGTAGGAGGTATGTTAAAAAAATGTTCTGTGAATGGGCGGATGGTGATAACTTGAAATATGGTGCTTGGAGTTTCAGGAAGATCAAGTGAGACTCTTAAGGTCTCTGACTCTTGCTGCAGTGAGATGCTGGCTTCCAATGCATTTATTCATTTCAGTGAGCATTTTTTCAGTGCCAGGGATGTGCCAGGAACTTCTGTCATGGCAAAATGTGATACGGAAGTTAGCAGTTATGACCAAGGAGTCCTCATCAGAGATCTTCCCAGCCAGCAGTGCTGGTGCCTGACCCAGAAGGCAGGCCCTGCTCAGGGCCCAGAAACATGGCTAGATCAGGACCTGATACTCTGTGTCACCATGTGGGGTCTGAGAAGGGACCTGCTGTCAGAGACCTAGCCATCAGGCATGTACAGACGGCCCACTGTATTTACCCTCTGCCCCGGGCTCCCTCCACAGAACCTGCAATTCCTCTGCCTGAAGCAGCCTCACTCAGCTTCCCAAGGGAACAGAGGCCAAATCTAGACCTCAGCCCACTGCCAGGGCCCCCCTCCAGCAGGGTTGGTTCTTGCTCCTTGCATACCCTTAAAAGCTATTGGGATTATACTGTGAATAATGAGCAATCGGAGACTCCAATGGAAACCACATAGATACTGTGCCTAAATGCATGGGTCCTGTTATGCGTTGAACTCTGCGTCCATCCCCCAATTCGTATGTTGAAATCCCAACCCCTAGTGCCTCAGAATGTGTCCTTATTTGGTAATAGGGTCCTTGTAGATGTAATTAGTTAATTTAGGATGAGGTCAAGCTGCAGTAGGATGGGCTCCTGATGTAACAGTACCCGGTGTCCCTATTTAAAAGGGGAAACTTGGACATGAGATGCCCACAGGGAGAATGCCACGTGAAGGCGCAAACTAAGGAACAACGAAGATTGCTAGCAGCACGGGGAGAGGCATGGGATCAGATCCTCCCCTCACAGTTCTCAAAGGAGTCAACCCTGCTGACATCTTGACCCCAGACTTCCGGCTTCCAGAATGTGAGACAAGAAATTTTGTGAAGCCACTCAGCTGCTGGTACTTTGGAACAAGCAGCCACAGAAAACTATTCTAGGTCCTTTATTTTGCAACCCTCCGAACTGGGCAGCACTGCATTAGAGCTTGGGTGACAAACAGGAATGCTGCAGACAGACAAGGGCTACGCCCCATGCTGGGGGCCAGGTGTGGAATCTAACAGAAGAGGCAATGGGCTTGAGGTCAGGTCAGAATGACCCTGCATGAGTGCTGGGGACTGTTACCTTCTCCCTGGGAGCCCTTCTGTTCTGCAGGACTCACACAGGTGACCACAGACACCACTGGAAGTCACCAGAGTCAGGGAAAAAACATTATTCAGCAGAGCAGTGGCCTTGAGTTTGCACATGTAATCATACTCTAGGGGTTGGATGCCCACTGGCAGCCCCAAGAGAAAGGTGCCATGAGGACAGAGAGGTGCCAAATGCTTGGAGGGAGCTGGATGACCAGTGCAAACATGTCACTGGCACTTTAGATACCACCAATGCCTGTGGGATTCCCAGTATCTTATTTTTCTCTCTTAAAAGGAATAGTGTTGTCAGCAAACCCACAAAATGGGGAAATTTGATTCAAGAAAGAGATGGGCCAAATATTGATTCCTGGCCTTAGATCCTTGCCACAGAGTTCTCGTGAAGAGTGCACGGAATTAGAGGGGGTTTGCCTTTAATCAACCCGGACGCTCTGAGGCTAACATGGAGCACAGAGGAGACACCACCCAAACACAGGTCTCCTTTCCTTTGTCTTTTCTCGGATTTTTTTCACCAAGCATCCTCTTATCTGAGAGGAGTAACTCCCTGAGAATCTGGGAGACTGGCATTCTCCACTGTCCAGCTCTCTGTCCTATTCCAGGTGCTCCTAGAGCTCTGTCAGGGCTGAAGTGATGACCCTCGCAGACCTGGAAAGTGAGGGTGTCAGTGCTGAGAATCTACCTCTGACTCCTGACTCCTTCCTGCCCTGCCAGGGCTCAGCCATCTGGGAATTCACATTCACTTGTTCCCATCCCTCCACACACCCACACATTGCACGTGCACACCCCCACTAAGGAAGACTGTATCCTACAAGCCAAAAGGGAAGAAAAATCCTTGTGCTTAGAAGACGTACAAGTTTTCCTCTCTAGTTCTTTCAAGACCATTCACAGCAACGCAACTCTGGAGAAGTGTGGCATGCTGGGTCTCTAGGACTACGAGGACAGTGGATCCTAAACTTGCCCCAGAAGTAGAGTTTTAATTATTCTCTTGCAAAGTCCCCATCTGTACCTCTCACCCATCCAACCATGTATTCCCAGTTCTCAGTTTAGAAAATAGGATCCAACAAACTACCGTTTAGGGGGCCTTATGTCCCAGAAGGTATCCTCAGAATCCCACCCCCCCACAATGGATGGCAGAGCAACCACATCAACACCTCCCTTGCCTGGAGGTCAAAAGCTGAAGGGTAGCCATGGTGGGTGGAGGAGGTCTCCCTGTACATTTTCTTCCTTCCCCTAGCTGCCCCTTTAAGCAGGATAGCAGATGCTCAGGTATCCTGCTTGAGTCTGGAGCTCTAAAGCAATCCAATTGATGACGCTCTTCCTCCTCGGTTATCTGTTTTCCTCAGTGGGAAAGCCTGCTAAGGCCTGTGATTTGTGTCACTTTTGTTTGCAGGCCATCAATTCTCCTTGCCTCACAAAGAGTAGTTTATCTCTGTCTGTCCAGTAGCCTGAGTTCCTGAGAGAGAACAAGTTAGGGACACGCTGGCCTCTCATGACTTATGTGAAATCAGAGGGGGTTCTTATCACAGTGAGTCCTTGGTGCTTCTGTCTTCTCCTTCCTGCTGTATCATCTTCCCTTTTCAGTCTACATACTGAGTTGTTTTTCTTCAAAGTTATGAAAGACACAAGTGATAGGTCTTGGTGCATATTTTGTGAAATAACCATAGATATTTTCCTCCTCTTTTCTCTCTCCTCCCCTCCCTCTTCTCTACCTCTTCCCACACATATGTATGCATTTTCCTCTGTATGATTGTGCATGTGTGTACATATTCACATCTGCACATACACACTTGGGTCATTGTCTTCGTCTATGGTTTATATTTATGATTATATGTCTAATTATATTTATAATTGTCCTCTCTGGGGAAGCATCCTATATAACTATATATGCTGTCAATAAATGCAGGGAACAACAGAATTGTCCAATTTTTGTGTGTTTATATGGAGACAATAGCTGTTAAAAATATCCATTCTATAACAAAAAGATAAACCTGATTTCTAACCATTCAACCTTGTAATAGGTTAAATGACAACAAACCATTCATTGATTTTTTTTTAAAGAGTAATAAACAGAAACATGTACAAATTGAAAGGGCCAGGCAATTCAATTATAATTAGGAAAACAAAAAGTGATGAGCCTGAACAATGCTGCCTTAGTTTTTGGGATAAGTATTGAAAATGCCAACTACATAACAATGCAGTGTTTGTTTTCTCATTATTAAAGGCACCGACACTATCACCTCATTTGTGAAAGCCAAACCCAATTGAAAAAAGCACAAAACTCAGAAAACAGGTCTAAGAGACATGCTCAAAAAATACCGACATAAGCACGAACATAAATATAATGAAAATATATAGAAGAATATCTGAATGAATTTATATTCATCATTCTACAAATTAATGCACAGCCCATTCGCCTATCCATCTATCTGTTTGTCAGTCCGTCTATCTGCCCATCTGTCCATCCCCAACCATCCATCTGTCCATCCACTGATTCAACAAGTATCTTTTGAGCTCTTACTATGTTTTGGGCACTATGTTATTAATACACAGTGTAGGTATTTACTAATATATACTATAGGTACATATTAATACCTGGATGCAAATGACTCCAATGAAAGTAATAATTCTTTCTTTATTTTTAGTAATTGTTGCCTAAACTTTCCCTGTGTGGCTAGAAGGAGAAATACTCAAATGGTTGAAGAGAGACAAGGACACGCCAACATACCTTTTGTAGCCAGGCGAACACAGTTGATTTTGGTCTCCTGTGAACAACAAAAGTGAGGTTCCAGTTAATTAGTTGTGGGTTTGGTTTGTTATATAAAGAAAAAATATACATATGTATATGCATATATATGCATGTATATGTATTTCAAATTATAATTTAAAATATTTCTTTTCCATTTCTTCCCCCATTGGAATCACTTTTTTTTTTTTTTAAGATTTTAAGTAATCTCTACCCCCAATGCAGGGCTTGAACCTATAACACCCAGATCAAGAATCACATGCTCTACCAACTGAGTCAGCTAGGCACCCCTAGAATCAGTTTTTAATTCCAGTTCTTCATTTCTTTTCAGGCTAGGTACATACTTCGTTCCTTTTACTCCCTGGCTCCCATCACCTTATAAGCTTCTTCCCAGACAGAACCACTTATAAACATCAACTTCTATGACCACCCAGCACAGGACAACTTTATTTATGACACTAGATGGGTATACTATGGTATGTGTTAATAGATGGCACTAATAGCATCTTTGGGAAACTATGTTGATAAGTAAATAATGCATCTATCTGCACAGACTGAAACAGATACTTGACAAGATCCCAGTCAATATGAATGTGTAAGAATCAAACTGCAAAGTTCACGTTCAAAAAGTTACATTGGCCCTGAGATTTCTGGTGAGCTTCATGGTTTTCAAGGATAACATGGCCTGTGTATATGTTTGTATGGCAATCAAATCTTTGCTGGGTGAACTGTCTAGTTATTGTTGGCTGCTTCCCAAGTGGAAAGACCCATAAACTTGTGATGTTACTGGGCCTGCGTTTCAGTTACAAAAGAGTGTGCTTAGAAAGATTATCATTTTAGCCACTTTATTAGGATCATCTCCAAGGATGCCCTAGAATCAGTTGAAAATTCCAGTTGACTAAGTAATACCCCCAGCAACAGTCTGAATATAGTGTAGCAAAGAAAAGGCAAAAAAGAATGTGTGTGGGTCTCAAGAATCAAACGTGGGTCTTGCTAATGCTCACTCAAGGGGGCACATGTTGGGATGAACACTGGGTGTTATATGTAAACCAATTTGAAAATAAACTATTATAAAATTAAAAAATTAAAAAAATAAAAAAATACATTCTAAACTCAAAAAAAAAAAAAAAAGACAAAATTTATCATTAGGCCAAAAAAAAAAAAAAAAAGAAAGAAAGAAAAAAGAAACTACTACATCTTGAAAGTACTCGTGTTACTCAGATCTTTGAGAGTTCCTGGACCCAATTCTGTTTTGGGAGGGTGGTTCCTCCCCTTCCCAAACCACAACACCAAGCAATCCTCAGATACCAGCAGGGTGTCTGAGAATTCAACTCATTTCTGACACTATCTACCTGGAGATGGAATCAGATTCTACAGGTTAAGAGTCCAGTTCCACCAGATGGCTCCCTATCCCTGACTTCAAGTGATGTCAGTTTCAAGCCCCAGGCTGTAACTGGGCTTCTGACCTATCGGGTACATTTTGGAGATTCCAGTGAACTCTTCCTTAGGTTCAATTAATTTGGTAGAGTAGCTCACAGAACTCAGAGAAACATGTTACTAAATCACCACTTTATTATAAAAGGATATAAACCAGGAACAGCCAGATGGAAGAGATGCATTGGGTGAGGTATGTGGGGAGGGGCGAAGAATCTCCAAATCTCCATGCCTTCTCCAGAAGTGCTACTCTCCCCAGTCTCCATGTGGTCACCTACCCAGAAGCTCTCTGAAACCAGTCCTGGATTTTTATGGAAAGTTTCACTGCATAGTCATTATTGACTAAGTCATTGGCCATTGGCTGATTCAACCTCCAGCCCCTCCTCTCTCCCCAGAAGTCCAGAAGGCTGGGGATGCGGTGAGACTATGGGACTTTAAGTTTCAATCTTCTAATCAGAAGTTGATCCTCCTGGCAACCAGCATCCTCTTTGGGTGGGGTCCAAAAGTCACCTTCATTGACGTAACAAAAGACAACTTTATCACCATTGACACTTAGGAAATTCCTAAGAATTGGGAAGCTGTGAGCCAGAAACCATGGAGAACGACAAAATACATACGAGAAATATATTTTGGTCATCTGAAAGACCAAAAATATTTCCTATAAAAGATCACAATATTGCATCAGGGTTATGCAGAAATATAAAACCCATGAATTGCAGAGGCGAAAAACAGTAAAGGTGTATTTCCCACTCAAACCAACATGTCCAATGTAGGTGCATGACTGGGTCTGAGGTGGGGTAGTAGTGGTGGTCAGGGGATACTATAACCATTGTAGTCACTCAGAGACCAAGGCTGGTACCTCCATTTTAACACAAGGCTTCATTGTTCACTGAGGCAGGAGGAGAGAATGCTGGAGTTGGGCACTGGCAATTAAATGCTTTGTATCAGAAACTACACTTACTTGACTCAAGTTTCATTGATTAGAAGCAGTCATATGGTCATGCCTAACTTAAGGGAGGGAAGAAATGGTGAGGTCTACAGCAGAGTCTATTTTCTCTAAGTATACCTCTGAATGCTAGAAACTGTCACTTTGATTAAACTCAAGTACGACTCCCCAGTGGTCTTGATTCTGTTCCTCAGACCATAGACAGTCTGCCCTTGCTTGTGTAGGAGAGATGTTGGATTTTGAAAGATGGTTCTGATGTCCTTTAACATTCTTCTTCTTCAACAATTCCAATGAAAAGAGTTCGAGTCCTTTGAACCAATATTGGTACTCATCCTAGGACATCCTCCAGTTTGTCCCTCTTAATGAGACTAGAAAACGAAGCAGCTGTCTACACGTGATCTTGTCAATATATGATTACCTAGATTATCATTATTTTCTATTTTCCTTAGTTATACTGGACTTCTGTTAACATAGTCAACATCCCAGTTTTTCATTCATCATGATGAATGTGCCATCAACCTTCCCTCCACCAAAAAAAATATCTGCCTTCTTCCACATACACAAATGTGGCTGCATTTCTGGAATCCAAGTATAAAATTATATACTGACTTCCATTATGGACTTCCATCTTCTCTGATCTGATTGCTATCACTTGTCCTTATATGTTTCACCATATGCAAGTTTTTGAAAATATTTTTCCTATATTTTTATCCAGATCATTAATATAAGTGATAACCTGGAAAATGGCACTGACAGAGCTCTGAGACATGTACCAGAATCCATCTTTCGGGCTGGCACTTACTGCTCATCAGAATTTGTGGTGGTTATCTAACTACTCATCTCCTCAACTGTTTATGCACTCGGATCCTACTGCTGTGCTTTTCCACAAAAACAGCTTGAGAATAGGGTCAAACTTACCTCAGATACTCATGCTCTGTCTACTACATTCCCAGAATCTATCACCCTAAGAACTCTCTTAAAGAAAGAAGGTTGGGTTGACATGACTTGTTCTTTGGAACAAGTGTTTCCTTTACTTTCTTTTAATGCTGAAAAGTGCTCTTTTTTTAAAAAAAATAAACAATTGCTTTATTAAAAAACTAGAAAATGCAGGAATGATTCAAATATATGAAGTATTCATTTGAGGTATTCACATATTTGAATAATGCTATATTTCAAGAAAAATGTTTTTAAAAAAGTACATCCAGAAGACAGAAAGAAGGAAAAATTATTAACAAAAATATGAAAATAATGTAGAATTCTCTAAATGTGATCCCAAAGAAGCTTCAGTAAAAAATGAACTAAAACCTGAAAATGATGATAAAAGTGAGCCAACTAATTTTTTGTTTTCATGTTTGGAGAAAGAGCAGATGTTCAACTCCTGTTGGCTTCCATTTCTGCTCTCTGGTTTAAAGGGTCAGTGAGCTGAAGCCTGATATGGTTACAGAAAGCACGAGCTCCTGAGGACTGAAAGAGGTCTGCACATGGCTGTGCACCACCACGATGACCATCACCCAGAAACTGTGCAGGGTGGGAGCCATACCAAGAGAATAGGAATGGTGAGAAGGATCTCCAACTTTATATAAATATGATGAAAAAATATTTTACAAGTGCTCTATTAGGAAACTTCCCAATTGTGCAAGATTACTGCATCCAGCAATGGACAAGAGTTTGATGAGGTTTTACTGCTGGGGGTAATTTGTAAATATGGATCTAGACATCAAAGAGACTCAATCTAATCTTTTCACATCTAAGAATCTATTCTCAGGGAATACCCTGAAATGTAGAAGGTTTATAGTTAAGATGTTGACTCCAGTGTTCTTTATAAAAGTGAAAGTGAAGTGCTACATACTGGTCAACCCTATAGGCATGGTAAAGAAAGTTGTGGTCTATCCACACAATGGAATATTTGGAAGTTACAAAAATGATTGTGAGTGCCATGTGATATGGAATAGTACATGTAAGGAAATATTAAATGAATAAAGCAAAGTACAATCTTTACTACAACTAGCATGAGAAGATAAGCATTTTAAAATAATTTGTGAAGGAAATATACTAAATATTAAGAAGCATTACTTGGTTAATTTGAAGTACGACATACAGAGAGATAACTATACAAACCTTAACTACAATTTTCCAAGTTTTCTTTCTTTAAGATTTTATTTGAGGGGGGAGGAGAGCAAGCAAGTAGGAGAGAGAGGAAGAAAGAGAAAGAGAATCTTTATTTTTTAAAGTCTTATTTATTTTGAGAGAGAGAGTGTGTGTGTGTGTGCGTGAGTGCACACATGTGCCTATTAGTAGGGGAGGGGCAGAGAGAGGAAGAGAGAGAATCCCAAGAATCCCTTGCTGTCAGTGTGGAGCCCAGCAGGGCTCAAACCAATGAAGTATGAGATCATGACCTGAGCCAAAACCAAGAGTCAGACACTTAACTGACTGAGCCACCCAGGCATCCAAGTTTGCCAAGTTTTTCACGAAGTAAACACACACCTATGGCCAGCACCCCAGATGAAAACACCAAACATTACCAGCACGTCACGCTCCCTCTGGGTCACTTCATCCCACCCCTGCCTTCTGTGGGAATGTTCTCTTTAAAATGTGTCATATTAAAAAGGGAATCTGGGTTGCTTCAATGGTTTATTCTACTGCTTTCTTTCCTTCATTGGGTCATTTGTGACAACTTTCTGAGAATCGTTTTCCCTTCCACAATTGCATGTGTGAAAGTGAGCCATTTCCAATACCACCTCCTCCACCCCACATCTATTAAAAGCTGTTTTCTATAATCTGGAGTGCATGTCTTATCATACTTGACTCTCCCTGGCTCTCACAAACACGATGTTGACATGGCTGCTTTCTCTCAAGTTCCTGACACCTTTAATTCCATAGCCAATTCGTCTTTGTTGGTTAGAATTAGATACAGAATAACAAAGTCCTAAGTCACTCTCTTGCCCTTCTGTGTGATTGAACTGTTAGCAAGCAAGTCGGGAACATACTAGACATTCTGTATCCCAACATATGGGAAGTCTGGCCAGTGTGCACATACCCAGAGTCCCCAATCCGTTCAATAAACAGGAAATGAGCACTTTCTTTGTGCCAAGATTATATAAAGCTTTGGGAAAAGGAGAAACATTTGGTATGTTTTCTGTTCTATCTTCATTAATTATATCCTACTTCTAGATATGTCATATATTCTGGGACAGTACAATATAATTTCCTTTCCCTATCATTTTAACTTCACTCACATCCCACTCCCCACTACAGACTGGCAAATCTGGACACAGGTATATATCAGCTTGGAGTAGAATTTAACATCCTAACTGTTGTGATTCTGATGAGACCTGCTTCTACTCAAGCTCTGCCAGTGCTGGGCAATATAAAGCCAGTCACTGCTGCTCTCTATGGCTCAATTTTCCCATCAATCAAATAACAGAGAAAGGGTTGGAAAAGGCCAATTCAGTAGAGTGGGTAGGGTATTCTAAGGATGCTTCAAGTTCTCAAAATGCTGAGTCTGGTTTCAGCTACTGGCAGTACTCCTGTTCTTTCAGTACTCTGTTTTTTTTTGACACCACTCCATATCATCATACCACAACTCACAACATGTAGCTTACTAAAAAAACTCAAAACCCAAAACCAACCAAGCAAACAAAAACCCAAAAAGCTATCACCTACCTTATTTCTCGGAATGTCTCATGGTCCACACCTACTTGCCTACTCATAGCCTCCATATCAAGACTAGATCAAGTCTCACTCATTTATACATCCATCCTTCAACCATCTTCTGAAATTATAGGATGTCTCTTTAATTCAGAGGCTTACAGAATAATGTCCAAGGAATCAAGTATTTCAGTAGATTCTGCTTATTACCCAGTTAGACTTAAGTTGTGCCACTACCCTGACCAAGAAGCCCTAGGTACCTGGGTAGTACATACAATTCTTACTCTGTTCCCATTAGACTGCCCTATGCATAGGATGGGGATTTGGTTCTAACCCCAGTTTTCACGTAATTTTTCCACTTACCCTAATTCATGCCTTTGTCTTCTCTAAGACTGAGATACTCTAGTAAAAACAATGGGAATTAGCCATGACACCATAGTCTAGTTTGCCCAGTTGCTTTGGTTCCCACCTTAAATTCCTCTAAGACTTTAAGACTTGGTTATAGCCCCAACAGCCCACTCAACCCTTTATTTATTCATTTGGTCAGCCAATCAACAGTTATTTATTGATGCGATCACTATTGATTTTATTGACGATTACTGAATGATCACTATGCGCTAGGCATTGTGCTGGGTACTAGTGTTACAGGATGAGCAAAATAGACATGGTCCATGTCCTCATGGAGCATGTACATATTATTTTCCAATATTTGTGACTAACATTAGATATCTATTCTCACAAATAAGTATCTGATTCAAGTTACAACAAATACTGCAAGGAAGAAGTACTAGGTGCTAAGTATGTGTAAGAAGAAGACATGACGTGTGGATGGGAAGGAAAATGATACACTGCTTTGAGAAAAGACCATTTAACTTGTGACTTGGGAGATAAGTAGGAGTTAGATATATGAAGTATCAAAAAATGTGTCCTGGATTCAGGAACAGATGTGCAAAGACTTGGACGTGAGAAAATGCATGGTGTAGTTGAGGATATAAACAAGTCTGGAATGGTTACATTATAAAGAAGGACTTGGAGAATGATATGAGGTGAAGCGAAAAACAGAAGCCTGATAGAGCTTTTTGACTGTAGAGTTTGATCTATATTTTAAGAACAACTGGAAGCCATCAAAGATTTATTTGCAGAAACAATGACGTTTTCAGATTTACATTTTTTTAAAATGTAGAGAATGCTAGGGGTGCTTGGGTGGCTCAACTGGTTAAGCTTATGACTCCTGATTTTGGCTTAGGTCATGATCTCACAGTTCCTGAGATCAAGCCCTGGATAAGATTCAGTGCTGAAAGCTTGGAGCCTGCTTGGGATTCTCTCTCTCTCCCCCTCTCTCAGCCCACCCCCACTCTTTCTCTCTCTCAAAATAAATAAATAAACTTAAAAAGTTAAAATAAAATAAAATGTAGAGACTGTTGTATGCAGAATAGATTTATGGTACAAGAGAAACTAGTTGGTAGGAAGAGTGTGGTGTAGTCTAGCCAAGAGATAGTGGTGGCCAAGACAGTGACTGCAGAGATCCTGTTTCAACCTCTCCCACTCTTGGAAGGCATATTTTAGCTCTGCCTGACCCTAGAGACCTTCTACCACCTCAGTCCCACCCCATGCTTATGAATCAATATTGGCTTCTGGTACTGACACCAAGTGAGTCCTCAGTCTAGCCTCTCTGCACCCCAATTCCCCTGGACTCTCTTCCAAAAATCCACAAATACATAACATTAGCATGATTAAAATACAGAGAATGCTCAAAACTTCAAAATCACTGTTAGGAAAAAAAGTAACAAACACCACAAATGAATGAAATTATTTCTAAGGTTTCCACCACAAGCTTTTGTGGATAGTAAGGGCCATATGGAAAAACAACATGAAAGAGAAGATAGGTGAGCCAGTAGAGGGTATAAGATTGACCTAAAATGATCTCTGGGGGTACCTGGGGTCATTCAGTTAGTTGAGCATCTGACTCTTGACTTTGGCTCAGGTCATGACCTCAAGGTCATTGGATCAAGTGCCATGTTGGGCTCTCTGCTGGGCATGGAGCCACTTAGGATTCTCTCCTCACTTCCTCTGCCCACCACCTGTGTGCCACTGTCTCTCAAAAAAAATTAATAAATAAAATGATCTCTAGCAAGACTAAGTTCACATGTATAAAAAATCTGAAAATGTGTGAAAATGCTGGTAGATTAAGACATTGAGTAGGTGGAAAGGACTTGAAAGCACATGTAATTCAAGGTGGCAACCTTAAACTGGTATCACTTATGGGGGAAAACAAGGTAAAAAGAAAGGAAATGTGCCCTTGGGAAATTGATTGAGGAAAAGGAAAAAAGGCAATAGGAATTTTAAGATCCTGTAAGTCAAAAGAGAGAAAGAACAACAGCAACACGAGTCCAAGAACACACAACCACCCATGCTCCATCATTCACAAGACTTAGTCATCCATTAAAAAAACATATTTCACTACCCTATCAGTATAGTGTGTTTTTAAACTAGAATCTTGTAAGCCGCTTTCAATCTACAACATGAACAAAGGGAACAAAGGGAAAGTGCTAAATAAAGCTACTCTATGAAGAAAACAGAAAATAAAAGTCAAAACATCCCAAGTGATGAAAATCAACCCCCCTCAAATTAAGGGAAAAACAAAACCAAACCATCACAAACCAAAAAGAAAATTGCAACCACCACTCCAAATTGAATTAAATTTCCTCAAACAACTTTGAATTAGAAATGCAAAGATTAAAACCTGATATGTATAAAAATCATTAAAAAACAAAAAAGAATTGATGGAACTTAGGAAAATAAGAAAAGCAAAAGCACTTCAGAAACGACGTTTAAGTAAAAAGATGTCCAATGAAAAATTTTAATAAGTGGCACTGAAGAAAGGAAAAAAACAACCAAGAGAAAGAAAATGGAATAAAGAATAAAATAGCAAGGGTCAGTGAAAAGGTAACTGACAGAGAAGACAAAGAAGTTCCAATATAAGTATACTTGAAATTCTTGAGAAGACAGATTGAACAATTGGATAGGGAGAGACTTAGAACAATAATCCAAGGAAAATTTCTGGAATTAAAAGACACCCTAAGCCTACATATTGAAAGGACCCAAAGACCCAAAAGATCGATTCCAAGATTGTAATAAAATAACTCAAAAAAAAAAAAAAAATAAAAGTTCTCAAGGACTCCAGGCAGAGAAATCAAATAATTCACAAGGGCAAGAGATGTCATGAGATATTTCCAAAGCAACATAAAATTCCAGGAAATATGGGGCAGCATTTTCAAGAAACTCAAAGAATGAAATTATGAACCAAGGGTTTTATAGCTAGCCAGGTATCTTTTGAATATCAAAGATATAGGAAAGTAACTTTCAACATTCAGTAACTCAAAGAATACCATGTTCATGACTCTTTCCTGAGGAATATATCAGAGATAAATTTCATTCAACGAAGAGTGGACAGAAAAAATTTCAGCAAAAGGACTAATGGTAAGCGTTTAATATATTTATTATAAATATAAGACTAAAACAAGCGAAGGACACAATTGACAACAAAACACAGAAATGTTATATTTCCTAACAATGCAGGAGTAATGCAAGAAAAAGTGAGAAAGAGAATAAATAGGGGAAAAGGAGAGTAGGATAAATTCATTGGTTGTTCACAGGGGCTAGGTGAAAGTTGATGGATACCATAAAAAACTGAAAAGTCAGTGATATCTGCAAGATGCCAGAGTAAGAGTTTTCAGTACTAATCCTCCCACAGAAATATAATTTTCTCCTCCCACTCATGAAGGAGAGAACCTTTATTGGAGCTCAGAAGTCCAGCAGAGGGGTTGCAGTACCCCAATGGAGCAAAAGGTCTGAAAGCAAATGCATTGAAGAGGGTAAGAAGAGCAATTTCACTTTACTCGTGTCACCTGTCCCCCAAAGTGGCACAGCCCAGGGCCAAAAGTGGTCCCTCAGCCCATGATTTCTCTCCTGGGGGAATGTGAGAGTACAGTGAATGCCTGGCTTCCCCAGACAGGCAAGATGCTGCCCAAGAGGACTATTTATTTGTTGTCCCAACTAGAACACTGAGGGGATCAGCATGGCTAAATAGTCTAAGGGATGTTTGGAGCAGGGAAAAGAAAAATGTGATATATACAAAACTATGAACTGCTACTGAGCCTTAAGAAAGAAAGACATCCTGCCATTTGCAACAACATGGATGAACCGGGAGGGCGTCATGCAAAATGAAATTAGCCAGACATAGAAAGACAAATACGTGTGATCTCACTTATATAATGGAATCTGAAAAAGTTGAAATCATAAAAGCAGAGGGGAATGGTGGTTTGAGGGGTGGCGAGCAGGGGAAATGGGGAGATACTGGTCCAAGAGTTATGCAGGATTCATAAATTCTGCAGATCTGTAAAATACTATATCTTTTTTTTAAATAATTTATTGTCAATTTGGTTTCCATACAACACCCCGTGATAATCCCAACAAGTGCCCTCCTCTGTGCCCATCACTCACTCTCCCCCCTCCCACACCCCCTCTCCTTTTAAAAAAATGTTTATTTACTTTTGAGAGAGAGACAGAGACAGAGACAGACAGTGAGGGGTGGGGGAGGGGCAGAGAGAGAGGGAGACACAGAATCCGAAGAAGGCCCCAGGCTCCCAGCTGTCAGCAAAGAGCCTGATTCGGGGCTTGAACTCACACACTGCAAGATCATGACTTGAGCCAAAGTCGGAAGCTCAACTGACTGAGCCACCCAGGTGCCCCTAAATACTGTATATTATACTTGAAATTTGCTAAGAGAGTAGGTCTTAAGTGTTCTCACCACACAAAATGTGAAGTGATGGGTATGGCAGTCAGCTTGATTGTGGTAATCATTTCAGAATGCACATGTGCATCAAAACATCACATCACAGCTTAAATAAACACCCTTATTTGTTAATTATACTTTAACAATTCTGGGGGAAAATGCTGACAAACCAGACAGATATGAAAAGAGGATTAAAGAGTTACAAAGGTAAGTACTAGAATAAAAGTACAAACCTTTCCAAATATCAAAAGATATTTTAGCACAAATGAGGAAGGAAAAACACATATTAAATTAGGGTATGAAGAACGAGTACTAGAGTTGAGACCAAATATGTCAGTCATGTCAACACTTGTGAATGGGTTTAACACACACAATTAAATGAAAGGGATTTCAAATTGCCTCATAAAGCAAGACCCAACTATCTGCTATGTATAAAGGCTACACCTAAAACAAAGTGATTCAGAAAGGCAACAATAAAGAAATGGGGGAAATTATACATAAAAAAAAACCCAGAAGAAATAGCAATCCTGATATCACACACATTAGAATACAATTGAAAAAGCATTAAACACAACAAAGGACGCTTTTTAAACCCACAATTAATGAGAAATATATCAGGTGTGAAGTGAATATCTATGCACCAAAACCACAATAATCACCTTTATGAAGTAGAAACTAGAATAGATGCAAGAATAATAGACTGTTGTCAGTATAAGTGGGAAAATAAATAGGCATGGACCTAGAAGAGCTAAAATAATTAGGCAGCTCCAGTGGATGTACATTAAACCCCACAGCCTGTTAAGAGACAGAAACCTTCTCCTTATAAGCTTATGAAACATTCACGAAAAGTGAGCATACATTAGCTAATTAAGAAAGCATCACTATGTTCCATAAAATAGAATTATCAATATTCTATGATTACAGTGTAATAAAACTAGAAATTATTAAGAATATTAAAAAACCAAACAGATCCTTCCACCTGGAAAGTTCCAAAATAATTTCTTTTGGTTTAATCCTGGGGGAATGTGGAGTTAAAATATAATGAAGATTCTACAGATCGGAATCTATGAAAAACAGAGCAGTGATAAAGTGAAAGAATGAAAAGAAATCAACTGAATTTCTAGCACAAAAATCTAGAAAAGGAGCAAAAAAATGGGCCAAGAAGCATACAAAAGGGAAGGATAAAGGCAAAAGCAGACTCTATGGAAGAGAAAAATAGTAAGGAATAAAAAAAGGTAAAAAGAGAAGCACTCTTATACAAATAAGAAATGACAAAAAAAGAAATTTATAAAAATGATACTGCTCCTTAGATGTCTGGAAATAAATTTTGAAAAGCTAAACGAAATTGATAAATACCTGGGAAAAATAGGTCCCAATAGAAATAAGAACTTACACCACATTCCATAGAAGAAACAGAAACTGCTACCAGACTGTTAAAGACAAGATAGTACTAACATATATTATTCTACAACATGGAACATGAATGAAGAAAGGCTTGCTAATTTCTTTATGAAACCAACCTAACACTGACACATAAACTTAGTAAAGACAAAGGGAAATTATAGATCAATTTTATGTTTGAATGTGTAAAACTCTTAACATGTTAGTGAACAGAATTTAACACTTGCATTGAGAAAGGTAAATGCTATGAACAAGTGGAATGTATTCTAGAAGTGGAAGGTCAGTTCGATGTGAAGAAATACATTCATACGATATATATATACCATATTAAGAGAGCAAAGAAGAAAATCACATCATTATCTCTAACGTAGAAAAAGCATTTGATGTAATTCAACGCTTATTTCTAATATAAAAAGTCACTCAAGAAAAAGAAATACTTTCATAATATAATGAAAAAATATATTTTAGTCCTAAAATCAGTGTCCTACTTAATGGAGATTTACTAAAGACATTCTCAGTAACATCAAGAGTAGAATATTCTCTATCTCCACTACTCCTTTACAAAATACTGGAAGTATTAGCCAGTGCAACCTGGATAAAAGAAATCAGTTAGAGGCATACAAATTGGAAAATAAACTTTAAAATATTTCTGTTTGCAGATGACATCATGGTATCATCAATCCTTAGAGAATTAATGATAAAAGTTATCGGGATGTAAAATTAACATATAAAGCAAACGGTATCCATATATACAACTGATAATCAGTCAGAGGATATCATGCCAGCAAATC